>CM017468.2:10537416-11069810 GCA_007827005.2 Populus simonii
TCCTTTCTTTGCTCACTTCAAGAGGAGGTGGAGCACATGAAGAGCGAAGATGGACTTAGGAGTCCAACAATTCATATTAGCACCTTATCCTTTTCTAGAATCTTATCAAACCTAATCGGGATAATAATGTTATTTTGCCATTTTCTTTTCTTCCTTTCTATTTAAGCTTGTAATTTGGAGAATAACACATCTTCAAGATTTTAGAAACACTCCTATGTACCTATTATCTACTATCTATTCTTTGTAGCTAATATATTGTAAGAAGCCTTTTTTTTTTTGTAAATTTTCAATAAAATTAATCAATTTTAATTATTTTAGTCATTTTTATTTAATTTTTGTGTGTTAGGTTAGAATTAATCTTTAAAATAAAATAAAATTAGAAGACAAAATATAGTTGGGGCTGAAATCAAACCAATATTAATTGAGTATCACAGATAAAAATTGAGTTTGAGAAATTTTAAGTTAAATTGAATAAGAATTGAGAGAATGGGTTAATTTGATTTAATTTGGCTAGAATTAAAAGAAATTGAAAGTTCAAGGATGGGTTTGAAATAAATAGCCAAGTTATAAAACCAATTTGTGGGCTTCATTGAAGAAGAAAGTTGAAATTGGGCACCAAATCAGCTTTAAAATGAAAAATCTAAAAACTAAAATCAATACAGTGAAGAGATCAAGGAATTTGTTTTAATTCTGTTAGGGATATAATTGAAATAAATTAAGACAAAAGATGTGGAATTGACAAAAAATAGAAGGATTCGAAGAACAAGAGCTAAAGAGTAAAAGGATGTGGAAAAAAAAGATGAGTTTGAAGATGCCACTTTAATTAGAAAATCTAATTCTAATCAGAGAAGAAAAAGAAAAAAAACCACAATGTTTTACATGTGTGTTTGGTTTAACTTTTGTGGTTGAGTTTGAGGTTGGGTACAACCCATTTATGCACAAAACTCAACCACAAGAGCTACTTTTTATTGCTTTTCTTAGCTTTTTGTGGGCTCCACACACAAAACTCCACCTCCACCTAAAAAACAAACACCCTCAAGTGATGCATTTTGATAAATTAAAAAAGAACAAGTTTAAACAGAAACACACTGATTTTTGAGGGTGTTTGAGTGTGGTTGCTGTTATTTTTCAAATAACTTTTCGTGCCGAAATGTATTAAAATTATGTTTTTTTTATTTTTTAAAAATTATTTTTGAGATCAGCACGTCAAAACAATCCAAAACATAGAAATTTTTTTTAATTTTTTACAAAAAAATATTAAATTAAATTTTTTGGGAACGCGGTTTGCACCGCGTTCCCAAACAGACGCAAGAGCGTCTTTAGAAGAAAGTTGTGGTTGTTTTTCAAAGTGTTTTTTATTCTAAAATGCATCAAAATAATATTTTTTTTTTATTTTTAAAAAATTATTTTTGACAGCAGCACATCAAATTAATATAAAAACATTAAAAAATATTAAATTTTAAAAAAATAAAACCCTTTTTAAAAATACTTTTAAAATATAAAAAAACATACCTAATGGCAAAAGACAGAAGGATCATGGCACAAATATGAAAAGGAAAGGTACGGGAAATAACAACAACAGCAATCACGTAGGCTAAAGGGGAGGGGTTATGGCAGCAACTTTCATGTCAAAAACTCTCTTTAAAAAAGCAGACAAAAGGGACCCTCTAACCTCTCTACCGAATCGACCTACAACAACATAGCCATCCTTACACCACATGTGCCTATTTTGTTTTTAAATTAATATTTTTTTTATTTGATATATTAATGTTATTTAAAAAAAATATTAATTATTATTTTAATATATTTTTAAATACAAATTAATTTAAAAAATATCGGTTATTACATTTATAAACACATAACATATCTTTCAACCGTGCTAAATACACAATTTTGACCTTCCACGTATACCTCCAAGACTATGGTTCTATTTGGGACCGTGTTCTCTTAAATTTTAAATTTTATTTTATTAAAAATTAATTTTTTTATATTTTCAGATCATTTTAATATGTTGATATCAAAAATATTTTTTAATACATTTATAAAAAAAAAAACTTTAAACCACACTCGCTAGTATAATTTCAAATATACCCTCTATCAAGAAGAACCAACCTTAACAAGATTTCAAGAGACCTTCCACACCCACATCCTGTTGGATCTCAAGGCTGCAACTTTATTAAAGTTATATATTCTCTGCAGGCTGCTAATTTCGTGATTTCATCAGGGACAAAACTAGGTCATTTTTGGATATGAAAATGTTATCTTAAACATGCATTTTCTATAAAACCCGCAACACAAATAGTTTAGGATTTAATGATGCCTTTCAATACACGTGGACGACTTTTCTAGAACATGCGTTAAAATATGGTAGTGATGGTGCAAGTTGACCAGTGGACTGAGTTTCCATTAATTTATTTTTAGACCAAACATGATTTCTTTGTGTGTCTGAAAAATAGGGTTAAAATAGCATAGGTTTCAGTTTTATTTTAGCCTCGAGTTGTCTCTTATTTCAAAAAGCCCTTAAAGTGAGGCAGTGCTTTAGATATTCCTGATTTTTCTCAAAAAAATAAATAAATTATCCAGCTTAATATTTACTAATATCAAAATTAAATATTAAGATTTTTATATGAAATCTACCAATATTAGAGCCAGAAGCATTGAGATGAGGTGAATCTCGTTAAAGCTTGTTATATGAACCTTCTTAAATATTTGGCATAGATTCCACGAAAACAATATAAACCCAGCAATAGCATTCTTGACTTGATAGACAAATAGACTCTTAGAATTGTCGATTCATCAAATAATTAAAATGACCAAACCTTAGAACGAAGGTTTAACTCATCTCAGTAAAAAGCAGAAATTGGTGGAAGTGTGGTTGCGGTTGTGGTTGTTTTTTAAAGTGTTTTTTATTAAAGTGTATCAAAATAAATTTTTTATTTTTTTAAATTATTTTTAAGATTAGTATATCAAAAAAATTCAAAACATATAAAAAAATAAATTTTTAATAAAAAAATAAAAAATTTAAACTTTTTAAAAATAAAAATATAACCCCGTTTCCAACCGCTCAGTTATAGAATCTGCTATAAAGTAATGAACACGATTTTGTGCTTAGTAGCCAGAGGAGGGGAGAAAAAACCATGTCTCTTACAAATGTCAATTTGTCTAACTTTGGTGGTCCCTAAGATAATCTCATGGAATCAGGTTATCTTACCTCATGAATGGAAACTAGAGAAGACAGCTCCACCTACAAGAGAAGAGCCAAGAGCCTTCGAACATGCTAGACACGTTTCCGTGTCTTGTCGTGGATGGACCAATATCTTTTTTATATATAAAAAAGTAATAGGTTAAAAAAAATTCAAGTCCTCAATCATTAGTTTATGTAACAATTTAAATAATATCTAACATAGGGGTGATATTAAAAAAATGAGTAAATTTTAAAGATAAAAAAAAATTATAGGAGGTGAAATTACAAATATATATAAAAATCAAGCAAATCCAGACAAATATTCTAAACATAATCAAATCTTATAAAACTCGCAACCTATAAAAACCTGGTTTCAGGTCTTATAAAAAAGTTTATTATAAGTCAATTTAAGAAACTTGTCAAAACCAAAAAAGATAACAGAAAAAAAGCTTCAAGGGAACCCGATAGCCAACCCGGGTCAACCAATCAAATATATGACCTAAAACATGAGACTGGGATGATGCTATAAACATGAAAGCTTAAAAAATATCAGTAAAAAATATTAAAAAATGGCTTTAAAAAAATTTAGAAGTTAACTCGGGTTAATCTTTTAGATTAATGACCCGGGTCATAAGACCGGTATGACCCTATCAAAGGCAAACAAAAAAAAACAAAGAAGTCAGATTCATAACCAAAAAAACATTGAAGGATGAAATTTTAAAAAATAAATCAATAAAAAAACATGCAAAACAAAAAAAAATTAAGCAATGAAAAGAATCAGGACTAAATCCGACATACAAATCAAATAAAATTAAATATTCAAGGATGAAATTGTAAAAATACAATCCATTAAGAAAAAGATTAAAAAAATAGCAATTATAAGAAGCAAGACCAAATTTGACACAAAAATTAAATGAAAATAAATGCCTAGGGGTGAAACATAAAAAACAAATGAATCAAGAAAATGATTTAAAACAAAATAAATAGTAATTAAAAAAATAAGAGCCAAATTTGAAAACAAATTTCAAAAATAAAATGAAAAGAGATGAAATAAAAAATAAAATCCAATTAAAAATAATCAATGTAAACAAAAAAATTACAAATAAGAAAAAGGGACTGAATCCAAAGAAAAAATAAATTGAAGGTTTGGTATGATTTTTTGCATGGCTAGCACGCAATCCTATGAAGAAAAAGAAGAAAAAGAAAAAAAAAGTCATTTTCGGCTAAACCCGCTAAACCACCATACATGCGCCCTTCAGGAAGGAAGAGGATGCTGGGACAAATCAAATAATGTGGCGGAAGTGTTATCACAATCACCGGTCATCGTGTCAGTCACAGCGTCACTCGAAGTCGGCAGAGCGGCTGATGCGTTGACGCGTGATTTGCACATGCCAACAATTTTTTTGTTTTTTTGTTTTTGTACAAAACTGAAAATGCCCTCAAGCAAACATAGTAATATAGTAATTCCATTTATCCAGTAAACATGAATATACAAAAATATCCTTGTACAGAAGGCATTGAATTATAATGTTATATTAGTTATTTTATTATGTATTTTAAAATATAATTACCAAAATAACTCATT
This sequence comes from Populus simonii, assembly GCA_007827005.2. Taxonomy (NCBI): domain Eukaryota; kingdom Viridiplantae; phylum Streptophyta; class Magnoliopsida; order Malpighiales; family Salicaceae; genus Populus; species Populus simonii. Next base: position 10,542,186 of record CM017468.2, read on the forward strand.
AAAAGACATTTATATTATGAGAAAAAGTCATCTCTACCTCTGAAGCAAAACCAAAAGAGAAAATAACCAAATAGCAATATAATAATTATACTTAAACTGTATCTTAGAAGACAATAAGAACACCTCTCAACGTGTTGATAAAGATGTGGAGATAAAGTTCTCTACACAACGAAAGATTCTCCGCTAGTGGATCTACAATTTGAACACAACAGAAGAAAGTTAGGATCCTTGGCCGCTAGTGGATCTACAATTTGAACACAACACTTATTTAACAATGATTTGTCGGGCAAGAGCTTTCGGCTACAGTACTCACATTTATTTAATTTAACAAAACCTTGGAGGTTTGGCTAAATCATTCTAGTAACACTTACCGTTCATTGGATAAGTGTTTTACTTTTTTTCTTTCTTGCCTTTTTTTTACCATCCAATAACCTAATTTGTTTTTCTATTTTATCTTTCATATCTTTAATCTTTATAAATTTTTTTAGTTTTTTTTATAGAATTATCATGATTTTATAGATTTTTTTTTTTTTTTTTCTATTCAATCTCTAACATAAATTAGATCATTCAGTAGAGTTAAATTTTATAGTTTTTTCTATTTGATTTATATTGAGATATCTCAATCTCATTATCTAAGTCGTGAGTTTGACAAATTAACCCGAGTTGGGTAAGAATATTTTTTAGTCTTTTTTTTAAAAAAATTATTCTTCAATATTGAGTTGGTTGGAAATTAAGTATCACAATGTAACAACCCCAAATTTTCCAGTAATATATTTTGAAAATTCGTGATTTTTTTTTTCAAAATTTCGGCAGGGTTTCCCCTAATTTAGCCTATCCCAAGTTATCGACAAATCAACATCAGTCCCTAATCAACCATTTCCACAATTCAATGTTCTTAGTATACTCTAACATATCTCAATCAACAATATTTCACTTCTCTAACATATCACTCAAAGAACAATTATTTTGCTAAAATAAAGAAAGAATTATCTTAACCATGATACAAACAACCATAGATTATAGACTTAGTATACTTCCTTCAATCATATATAATCTTTTAAGTACTGTTTAACACAAATGATATTAACTACATGCTTATATATATATATATATATATATATATATATATATATATATATATATATATATATATCACCATTATAATTAGAAAATATTTACACAACAGAGTACAAGTTAAATAAGCTAGTCCATTTAAATTCATACATATACAGATAATAATGTTATTATCAACAATTTACATATCCAAAAGATTTACTGGTAATAGAAGTAAACTCTAAAACTACTAGGAGGCGCGATATTGAGATAAACCTGCATAATGATTAAAAAGATAATCATGGTCAATTAGAGAATTTACATTTGCATTAATATATAATATATATATTAGTTACTTACAAAAATTTCCACATTTACTATCATCTTCCAAGTACTATTCACAAATCAATAATCCAAAATCTAAACCTGTCCATATCATAGAACTTCAATTCCATACCAGCACAGCTGGACCACCAACACTAGTTCCATACCAGCACCAGTTTCATACCAGGATAACTGGTCCACCAGTTGCTTATTCACAGGCATCAGTACCATATAGGATAGCTGGTTTACAAGCTGCCCGTTTACAGGGCACCAGTTCCATTCCAAGATAACTGGCTCACAAGTCTTTCATTTTCAGAATAAATTATCATGGAAAAATCTACCAGCATTCCACATAAAATTTTATTGATTGAGGGAAAATTTAAATATCTAAAGTTCAGAGAAAAAATATTCAAGGTATTAAACACCTACCTGGTGTTTGTGTCCTGCTAGCTGAACCTGTCTGCTGAGTGGTTCCTGTAGCCTCGCCCACTCCTGCAGGTTCATTTCATTACCAATTAAATTCTATTTCAACAACATCAACTTGTCATCAATTTAATTATTTCATCAACAACATTACCACAAAACCACTTTACTTATCAACCAACAAAACAACTCATTGTTAATTTAATTACTCCATCAACACATTACCACATAACTCATTTAATTATCACTCAACAATATTAACTCATCACTATATAATTTCTTCATCATCAATATTACCACATAACTCATTTAACTATCAAACAACAATATCAACTCATCACTAATGTAATTCCTTCATCATCAATATTACCACATAACTCATTTAATTATCACTTAACAATTAATTATTGATTCAACATTTTCATTCATTTTTTTTTCTCTAGGCCGAAACCTCTTCTCAAAAGAACCCATAATTATTTTTTCTTCAATTTCACAAATTAAAACATTACCCACTATTATTTCATTTATTTAAACATTAATTCATCATAATTTTATAAATTAACCCATTCAACCTCACAACTCATACCATAATTATGCACTAATACAATTGAATAAAATCTTAACATACTAAATATATCAATTTAATTGAGAGGAAAAGATTTGTTACCTTTTAATTCAAAGAAATAAGAGATGGAAAGCTTGAAATCACCACACAAATTTCTTTCCTCCTTCCCCCCTTATTTTCCTCTCAATGCCTCCCCTCTTTAATAAAAAAAAAAAAATCTTTTGTTCCCCTTTTGAGATTTTCTTGTGCAAACCCTTCCTAATAAACTTTAATCACTAGTTCTATCTTTTTTTTTTAATTTATTTTGGATGAACTTTAATAAATTTCACTCAATTCTTCTCCCTCTCAAGCCCTAACATGGCCGGCCACATGCTCCTTATATTCCACTCCCCACCTGTTTATATATTTACAAGTTTCCCCTCCCTTTTCATTTAAGTCCTTTCTTGTTTTGTTTTAAAACCATTTGGTCCAAAAGTTTGACTTATTCAATTTAATCCTTATCCCATATTCACCTTATTAGATAATAATTTCCACTCCATTAACTTATATATATATATATATATTATATATATATATATATATATATATATATATATTCCCCCCTTTTTTTTGTAAATCAAAATACAGGAATTTACCCGGAGTTACACACAATATCTTTTTTGCTTTTTATGATGTTATTCAAATCTCATGACACAAGACACGAGTTTGGTAGGTTAATCTGAGTTGATTCGAGTTATTTTTTTTTTATCCTTTATTAACTGAATACTTTTTTAAAAAAAATTTCATTCTTCAACTTTAGGTTAATTTGGGATTGAACGTCATAATTTATTTCAATTTGCTTTTTATGAGGCTATCACTGTCTTATTACTCGAGTCGCGGGTTCGATAGGTTAACCCACTTGGATGATCCAATATGTTCACGTTTCAATGTTTAAAATAAAATAATGTATGTCTAATATGTCACAAAATCAATATTTTTAAAAAATATTGTCCAATACGCATCAATTTTGAGTTCATGATTAATATGTTTTTTTTACTAGAAACATGTTGCACATCTGGACAATTTTTTTTTTACCTTAAAAGAAATATTAAATCTAACTTGTAGTGTAGCGCAGGCTAATAATCTAGTTAAATGCAAAAAACATGGGAAAACACTATTTCTCCACCCACAAACATTGTGAATTGAAATAGGAATTTTTTTTTTAGTCATCATGTTAGCACCAATTACTTGAGGTTGATAGTTTGTTTTGATCACCTTTTTTTCTTTTATGGTTTTTAAGGTCTTTAAAAAAGGCCAAGTAATTGGAGCTCAATTTCATGAAAAAGAGTTTGATTTTATTGTGTGTAAGAGATGGAAAATGAGGGACCAAAATTGAAAAAAATGGTAGCCCTTTTGTTTTGTTTTGTTTTTTTAAAATATTGTGTCAACTCTTGTCCTTTTTTTTATTACTTTTGATCATTAAATTTTAATTTTTGATTTTATCCCTCAATGTTGTATTGATTATTTGTTTTAACTAACTTTTCATGTAGTTATCTAAATCATAAAAAAATCACAATATTAGATTGATGCTTGATTTCACAAAAAAATAATTCAATTATTATTGTTTGAAAAAGATTGAAAATGAGAGGATCAAAATTAAAGCAAAGAAAAAATGGAAACCCTTCAAGAAAATAATGGTGTTGACGCCTTTTTGCTTGATTTTACCTTAGGATTTTTTTCAAAAATCTTTTTTGGTCTTCTAGTCTAGAAATTAATCAATTTATTTCAAAACTTTATCTTTTTTAGATTTTAGTCCTTAAGCATGAGAAAGGAGAGAAAGTCTTCGAAAAAAAAACAAAAGAAAAAGAAAAAGATTGATTGGTCTGATTTCATTGGAAAAATAGCAATCAAAGAGAGATGTCTTTTCCTTTGGTAGCATATCCCACTTAGGCTTAAAGTTTTTCCTGCATCCTAAGCTATATAGTGTGTCATTGGTTAAAAATATGTCCATAACAATCAAAGAGAGATGTCTTTTTCTTATAAAGATTTTGGACTATCATGATAAAATTTGGTGTGATGTAATTTCCATGGATGTAGGTAGGACACATCATTTTAGGTAAGCCTTGGCTATATGACTTAGATGTTACCATCTTTGGACGCTCAAATTCTTCTTCATTCACTTTCCATCGTAAAAAGACTTAAATCATTGAATTACCACCAAGACCTAATAATAGTAGCAAAAAAAAAAGAAAAAGGCGAAAGAAAATGGGCTTAACATATAAGTCATAAGAAGTTTGAAAAAAAAGATTCGTGAAGAGTTTGTTGTGCTTACCTTAACAGCCAATGAGGTTGTAGAAAAAGTTTTTAGATGAACCACCTGAAGAGATAAGGGAAGTGTTAAGAAAATTTCTAGATGTCTTTCTTTCTAAACTAACTAATGTTTCACTACAAGATTTCATAGTTTTACCGACGGACATATTCCATCGGTGTGTGATTAGCAGTTCGTTGGTGATTTATTTACCGACGTCTACATCGACAGATTACGTCCGTCGGCTTTCCTTTCGTCGGTGATTCCCCATTCCATCGCTATATCGGTCGGAAAAACAAAAAAAATCATTTGCCGATGGTTTTACAGACGGAATTTATGCGCAAAAAAAAAGTTTCCCGCTTGAAATATACTGATGGATTTTTATTTCATCGGTGATATCGTGATTTACCGACGGATACGTACCGTTGATAAATTTATCGGTGAGTGTTTGAGATACCGACCGAATACATACGTCTGTAAATTTGTCGGTAAGTGTGGCAGCTACTGTCAAATGCCGACAGATTAAGTCCATCGGTAAAGCGGTCGATGAGTGTTTGAAATACCGACCGAATATATCCGTCTGTAAATGCGTCGGTAAATGCTATTGTTAAATACCGACGGATTCATTCCGTCAGTAAAACCCTTTGTAATAGTTTTTTTAAAATTTGTTTTTAAAAAATTATTTAGAATATATAATATAAAATTATATAAATTAATGGTAATAAAAACCAATTATGCAAATAAAATTTATATTAAACCTCAAAAACAAAAAATCAAAGTTAAATAATATTCATTACAAACTGAATGTGTTTCAAAAAAAAATATTAAATGAAATTTTAAAGGTAAATAATGTTTATTACAAATTAATATAAAGGTGGAGCTGGAGGAGGAGGAGGAGGAGGAGATCCTGGAAGAGGAGGCTGGTGGTTATACGGCCAAAAAGAATTAGGCGCACATGTTCCACTCTGTGTTGCCATATTCATGACCACTTCGTGAAGCTGTTCATAAGCCGCTTTTTGTTGTACAGACTCCGCTCTTTATTGTGCATAAGACGCTTTGAGTTGTGCGTACCTCGCTGATAGGTGGTCGTACTTTTCGGAGAGCTGAGCCGTGCGTTGCTGCAAGGCCATGAACTCCTTAGATTGGGAGCTCGATATTGATTGGGAGCTCCCAACGGTTGAAACACTACGGGCCGTCTGCAAGTTGTCTGCCGTAGTGTTGGAGAGCCTGTAAACCCGATTTTTATCGGGTCCACCTGACGATCCAACCTCCATCCATAAATCCGGATCGAATTTCGGATGGGTCAAAATATCATCCCCGTATCTCTCCCTCAACCGATTATTATAGGTCTCTTGAAAATAAAAAAAAGTAATCATCATATTCAATTCAATAAACATAATAACTTACAAAATAAAATGGTTGAACAAACATACCATGAAATGTTGAGCACGGTTATCAACGAACTATTGCGCCCTCTTTTGGCGGTCTTGACTCCGCACTTACATCTCCACAAACAGCTCCATCGGGCTCGGCTCACGTCCAAGAGACGTAGCCTATAATGAAAAAAGATTTATTAACAACAACTTAATTTAACGATATATTTCATTTAAATTAATCTTACCATTCGTTTCGCATGTGCAGCAAACGAAACGGAGCCGCCAGTGTGTGTTGTCACCGAGCCATGAATTGGCCGATTCCGGTTGCCAGCACCGGACTGTGAGCGTCGTGTGAACCGCTCAGACGTCACATGCTCAAGATAGTGCGGCCATATATCTTCTGGGATGTATATCGGTTTGAAATCCCTTCAAACCGTAACATCGTTCTAGCCTTGAAAACCCTTATCTCTCGCGGGGTTTTTTTGCCCTTTTTGAGCTTCATACCAAAAATCACGCAACCTACTTCACGCAACCAAAAATTACATTTCCAAACATAAATTTTTGTCTAAAAAAAATCTTGTATTGTTTTCGATATTACCGCGTGTGATTTTCCCACACCCTCTTTGCAATAGTGTTATGCTTACTGTCCCAACAGAATTTGTTCCGTGTATAAATAATTAATTTTAAATAAAAAAATAATTTATTAGAAATAAGCTGAAAATTATAAATTAACACCAACCTCAAACCTGTCAAACCATGCATTGATTTGAGGCATCCATTCAGGATTCTTAGATATTTGACTCCATTGAAACAATGGAATCTCCATTGACGATTTAAACGCCGATGATATTACTCGGGCGGCTTCAATGTTTGTGAACCTGAAAATAAATGAAATAAATTCAATAGTGATTACTTCATAAATTATGTTGTAATGTTTTTTTTTTTTAAAAAAACTAAAACCTTAACAAACTTACATTGAAAGGTCGTCCTTCCACTGTGCCTCGTACTTGCGGGTAAATTGATTCCGCTGCGAAGGCACGCCACCTCTGCGCTGTGAAGTAGCGCTGGAAGAGGCAGCATCGGTTAACGGTGCAGGTGGTGTAGGTGCCTCTTCTTGAGAGGCATCTAAGGAAATGTCATCCCTGCTGCTAGACGAACTAGCTGTGACCATACGTGAGCGACCAGTTCTGGTTTTCATTTTACGCATCTACACAATTTTATACAAATAATTATATAATTAAATTCAAATGTTTAAAAAAAAAATTTCGACAGCACCTCCCTATACTGGATACTACCCAAATCCACAAACCTGCACATATTAACAATAGCCACAACCAGTTGACCCAATCTATACTAATTATTCCAACATATTCAATTACTAATCCTAAGGTAAACTCAACATTAAGAATTACAATTCAACAAATTATTCAATAATTATGCTAATACAACAATAAAATATATTCAATAAAAAAAAATCTAGACTAACAATTAAAATTAATGGAAAAAATTAAACATAAATCATGCAATAATAGAGTAAAATTAATAGTTATTCCAAAATATTCAATTACTAATACTAAGGTAAATTCAACATTAACAATTACAATTCAAAAAATTATTCAATAATTATGCCAATACAACAAAACAATAAATTAAAAAAAACTCTAGAATAACAATCAAAATAAATGGAAAAAATTAAACACAAATCATGCAATAATAGAGTAAAATTAATAATTATTCCAACATATTCAATTACTAATTCTATGGTAAATTCAACATTAACAATAAATATTCAACAAATTAACTAATAATAATTATGCCAATACAACAATAAAAAATATTCAATAAATTCAAAAAAAAAACTATAGACTTTAGCAATGAATTATGCTTACTTTAATAATGTGTTGAATTCAATACTTTATCTACATTACAAAAAATACACCAAAAAAAAAAACATAGCAAAAAAAAAATAGCAAAAAAAAAAACCCTTAAAGTAAAATGAAATAGAAGAAACACATACTTGTTAAACTGATGAAGATTCACAAGAAAACTTGCTAGAGATTGCAGGTGAAAGCTTTGAAGAATGGAGAGGGAAATAATCGGTGAAAAACTGAGGAGAAGAAAAACTGAACTGAAGAGGCGGTCGCTAGAACTTATATGGCAGTTTTACCGACAGATATAAAATTAATTATTATTTTAATTTATTCCATCGGTAAGTTTTGAATTTCGCACCAAAATTTTTAATGACCCTTCATATTTTTTGTTGTTCGTCGGAAATTTCTTCGGCAAGATCACGCGGTTAGAGATGCATTTAATGCACAACCCTTTGGAATTCGCACATTCCGTCGGTAATTTTGTCAGTAAAATTGATCCATCAACAACTTACCGACGGAAATATATCCGTCGGAATATACGTCGGTGAATGTGGCATTTCAAGTAATTATTTTCGAACTCTCTGTGAAATGCTGATGGACTTATGCCGTCGGTATTAACGTCGGTGATAGTGGCATTTCAAGTAATTATTTTCGAACTCTCTGTGAGATGCCGACGGACTTATTCCATCGGTATGGGCATCGGTGATGATGGCATTTCAAGTAATTATTTTCGAACTCTCTGTGAGATGCCGACGGACTTATTCCGTCGATATGGACGTCAGTGATTGTGGCATTTCAAGTAATTATTTTCGAACTCTCTGTGATATGCTGACGGACTTATTCTGTCGGTATGGACGTCGGTGATTGTGGCATTTCAAGTATTTATTTCATGTTACAAAATATATCATCCATGATCTATAATTATTTCAAGTAATTATTTCGTGATTGTGGCATTTTAAGTAATAAATATTTCATGTTACAAAATATATCATCCATAATCTAAATTACATGAAAAAAAGGGTTTTATACAGGGCTTCATTTTGATAGTTAGTCAGAATTTTCTTCTTCTTCGTCATCAATTGAATAGTCATCACCTTTATCGCAATCTTCAATATGGATATCATCTTCTTTATCGACATTTGCTTGTCCGCTAAAGCTCAAAACAACATTCTACTCCTCTACGTCAACATCAACAAGACTATCATCGAAAACATGAAAATTTGAATTTTCTTCCAATTCAATCGAAGGAGCAACTCGATATGGTTCAACCAACTTACTAACTTGAAAGACTTCATCTCACACACTTGTATCTTCATTCTCATCCTGAACAACCTCGACACGACCTCGGGGTTTCGTTTTTAAAACGGACAACCAATCCACTCTTAATCGTTCTTTTCTAAATGAAGGGGTGTATGTGTAATAAACTTGTTGACATTGCTTTGCGAAAACAAAGAAATCGTTTATGTTGCGGAGTCTAGCTTTTGAGTTGATTTCGACCAGACCATAGTGCGGATCAACTCTGATTCCTCTGTCAATCGTGTCATACCAATAACATTTGAATAAAAACACTATATTTCGCTCTTTATGATATCACAGTTCGACGACCTCTTCTAATTTACCATGGTAGTCAATTCTAACTCACTACTAGTGGATCCCTTAACACAAACACCGTTGCTGTATGTCTTTCTTCCTTGCCCGTATTCTTCAGAGTGGAAAACATATCCATTGATAAAATACCCGTTGTAGCACTTACATTTTCTTTCAGGCCCCAGACTTAGTGAAGACAATGACTTAGGCGCACTCCTTCCCATTTGATAAACCTTGTATGTAATGTACATCAATAAACAGTAAATGAACGAGAATCTTGTAATGATATGCATACGTACAGTAATTTTGCAAGTTAGAATGAGTTTGTGATAGTGCTTACATGTGTTCTGAACCACGTGGCAAACTATTTATCTTGTAATTGAAAGATCTAGGATTCGGTCAGCTGTGAGTTATTGGAGAGCAAATATTGTCGATGTTGCCTACAAGTGATAATGAGTGTATGATATTACAATATATAATTAACAGTATATTACTAATAAAGTTTAATTAGTATAAACTTACTAAATAAAAGGTCTCAGCTCATCACAGTTAAATATAACATAGTTGTGTGCTTGTTTGAACTCTATTTCCGACAAATATCTTCCTCTTATAGCATTTTTAGGTGTGGGTTGTCCAGTATTGGAGAATATTGACAAGTTCCCACTGGAAGGCACTTCACCGCTATCATCATGCCGTGGAACACGGTTGATTCTCGTTCTCAGATGAGGTTTGAAATAGTATGAGATAAATGTTGAGATCTCCTCAACAATATAGGCCTCACATATCGAAGCCTCAACATGTGCCTTGTTCTTAACCTTTTTCTTGAGATTAAACAAGTACCTGCATTGAATTAATCAAGTATTTTCAATTAAAAAAACATAGAAAATACTTTTATATATGAATTACATTGCAACTGTAATATCTAACCGTTCGAATGGGTACATCCATATATATTGGACCGGTCCTCCAGCTTTTGCCTCGAACGGTAGATGTATAGGGAGATGCTCCATTGAGTCAAAAAATGATGGAGGGAATATCATCTCAAGTTTGCATAGTGTCTCGACGATATTCGTTTGAAACCTTTTAATGTGCTCAACATTTAACTTGCAACTTGCTGGAGCATATATCTCTGAAGAAATGATTGATCTCCGTGAGTGCATCCCATATTCCTTTTGGCAACAAATCACGAAAAGCTAATGGGATGAGTGTTTGCATAAACACGTGGCAGTCATGACTGTTCATTCCATACAATCTGCAGTCCTCTATATTAACCAGCCTTGATATGTTTGATGCATGTCCATCCGAAAAATGCAGACTCTTAAGCCATTTATAGACTAGTAGTTGTGCATTTTTCTCTAACACGAAGCTTGCTCTTGGTTTTGCAACCCGTGACTCATCATAAACCAACTCTATATTTTTACGGTTACAGTATAAAGCTATATCCAATCTAGCCTTGATGTTGTCCTTTGTCTTCCCCCTCACATCCATGATAGTGTTGAAAATGTTCTCAAACATGTTATTTTCGATGTGCATGACGTCAAGGTTATGGCAGAGCAGATTGGTCTTCCATTAAGGAAGCTCCCAAAAGATACTTCGCTTTACCCAATTATGGGTCAAACCAAAACCAGGAAACTTTTGCTTACCTGATTGAAGGCCAAACACAATGTCACCGTACTCTGAGACAACATCATGCAATTCTTCACCAGAAAGACGCGGGGATGCAACATCTTTTTCAACTCTGCCAACAAAGAAATCTTTTCTGTTCTTTCTGTACCTGTGATTAAGTGGCAATAAGCGATGGTGACAATAAAAAAAAGAAGCTTTACCTCCGTTTGCTACCGTGAATGCCTTGTTGTTTTCCATGCAGTATGGACATGCGAGTTTCTCATGCGTGCTCCAACCAGAAAGCATTCAATAAGCTGGAAAATCATTGATAGTCCACATCAAAGCCGCCCTCATAAGGAAATTTTGTTTCCTCGATATATCATAAGTCAGAGTTCAGAGGACCACAATAACGCCAACTCATCAATCAACGGTCGAAGACAAACATCTATATTCCGCCCTGGGCTGCTTGGACCGGGTATGATAGTAGATACAAACATGAACTTCGGCCTCATACATATTCTCGGTGGCAAGTTATAAACTGTGAGTATGACCGACCAACAAGAATAAGGAGCAACAAATGACCCAAATGGGTTGAATCCGTCTGTACACAACCCAAGACGCACATTCTTTGATTCAACTGAAAAGTAAGGATGCACACTGTTAAAGAGTTTCCACGCTTCACCGTCAGAAGGATGCACCATCACTCTATCAACTGCATCTTATGCTTCGTGCCATGTCATGTGCTCGGTGCCATATCATGTGCTCAGTAGTCCTTGGTGATATGAATAACCTCTGCAGTCTAAATGTGATCGGGAAGTATCTAAATTTTTTATATGCCACTAGAGTCTTTCCCCTGCCAGGTCTAGGTTTTTAACGGGAATGCCCGCATGTCATGCACTCGGTCATCTCAGCATTTTCAAGGTAGTATAACATGCAGAAGTTAGGGCATATGTCAATTTTCTGGTATCAACTGAGGGGTTTCACCATAGACTTCGCAGCATAGAAGTTCTCTTTCAGCTTGTTCCCTTCAGGTAAAATGCTTATTGCCCATTCAATAATCTTGTCATACCTGGCCTCACTCAACCCGTGATCTGACTTGATGGTGAACACCTGTGCTACGGCCGATAATTTACTGTGGTTCGTGCAGCCATCCCATAATGGTTTGTTAGAATCTTTCAACAAATCAAAAAACCTAGCTGCATCTACATTAGGTTCTTCTTCTACGATTGGACATTGACTAACATTACCTTGATTCATTCTCATTGCATCCATAACCATATTTCTGTAAGGATTAGTGTTGTTATTTGCCGCTTCATGCACGTTGCTAGCAATAGAAGTACACTCAACCACCGTTTCTCCCATTCTCCTCTTACTAACAAATACTTCTCCATGTGCATACCAACACTGGTAATTCTCCATAAACCCTTTGTGTAGAAGATGCATCATTACAACATCTGAATGCAGATATTTTTTATTTTGACACTTCCTGCATGGACACCTAATACCGCCTCCAGTAAAATTTCTGGGAATAGATGTTGCGAAATTAATAAAACCCTGAACCCCATTACAATAATCAATCCTCCGCAATCCTTGGGGTGAATCTCGATACATCCATGAACGATCATCCATGACTTATATCGAACCTCTATAAAATTATGATGACATCATGTATTAATTAACTAAGGTAAATAAACTTGCAAAAATATTACTTTACCTCGAGATTATCCAACAAACCAATCACAACTTCCCATAAATATTCATTATCATTTATCAACGTCCATACAAATTAATATATATAAATTTACAGAAATTACCACTCCGCAATACCATTGATAAAACTTTAAATGGACCCATTAAGCAAGCTATTAATTATTTCAAAACAGCACATGTAATTCGGTAGTTCCATAAAGTTTTAACAATTTAACAAACAAATACAATCTTACAAAATCTAAAACAAATTAACCATAACAGGTATAGAATTATACATTCATATACTACAAGTTTGTTTAAGAAATAACAATAAAACATGTACATCTACTAACAAAATACATATACTAAAAAAACAATAAAATTGACATTTAATTAAATGTTAAAATTTAAAAAGATAGAATTACTTACAAAAATTGATAAAATCCGTCGGTAAATCAGAACATGGATGCTGTGACCACAAAACTTCAAGAAATATAACTTGTTGTGCTGAGATGAGGGAGATTTTTGTTTGGGGGGGAGGGGGGGCTGGTTGTTTGCAGATGGGGAGAGTTGGGATTAGGAAGAAGAAGGAGAAATAAGGGTGGAGAGGGCCGGTAGAGAGGATATATATTAACTTTTTCCGACGGTTTCACCAACGGAAAATCCGTTGGTGATTCTGATGGAAAAATCGACACGCCACCGTATGGATCTGTCATTTTAAATCCCTCGGTGATTCCGTTGGTATTTTAAATGACGAACCGATCACGTCACTGTACGGGCTGTCATTTTGAATCCGTCGGTAAAAATAACCCCGCTAAAACCTCCACGTCAGCGACCCACCTTTTTTTTAATTCAGAACATTTTTCGTCAGTAATTTCGACCTCAAATTACCGATAGAACTAGTTGTTTTATTTTTTATTTATTTATTTTGATCTTTGTTATTTTAATTTGATTTTTAATTACAATAAAGAAGTTATATTTTTCAAAATCGCCAAAAAATTTCTGGATCTTTGCGTATGTTAAAGCATGTAAAGTAAGAAAAAACTTTGATTGATAAAATCATGATAATATAACTTGGAAGAACTGATTGAAAAAAAAAAATGACCAAAATTTAAAAAGAAAAAAAAACTGTAGGATTAACAGTGACATCCATAATATGTTGTGAGAGTGTGAATATTACACAACAGTGTCACTGTGATGTAATTAATATATATAAAACGTGTAATTCCATCTCAAATACTCACAAAAATATATCCAAAATGTGCATGTCCTCTTAATTTTATTATCTTTTCCAGGTGATAAGTCCCACTTGCAGTCTATATGGACCACCAGATGATATTTTTCTACTTCATGTACATGAGGTTCTCTTTCTAAGAACAATAAAAGTCCATGTCTAGCAGAGAAGATTCTGCAATTTTTTGTCTTGTATTTGAACAAAAGCATCAGCAGTTTGATATGAATCTGCTCCTGAGCGATTTAGAATATTCTAACACAGTGAAGTTAACATAAATACAAGTCTTCTTGTGCTACAAAGGTACAGAGAGGTAGAGAGGGAGAGGGGGAGAGGGAGAGTTTTATATCAGTTTGAGGTTTGCAGAGATTGACAGATGCTCTCAACTGTGTTGTCTTCAGGTTGCAGTGATGCAGCTGGACTTGCTGGTAACGTGTCTATTTCCTTTTCTGTTGTTTCATAATGGTGCTACTTTAATGATAAGCGGTTCAAGTTGTAGCTTTGTTTCTGTCTTAAATAGAAATTAACCAACGGAATGATTCTTTTCATGTGTTCTTTGTCAAGCACATGGATTCGTCAACTTTCCAAAAACCTTTTGTGATTTCCTTCCCCTTGGTGGCCATTTATGGTCCTTGAGATGTTGCCCAAAGATGCTGTAGAACCATATAATAAAAATTAGAGAATAAACTTGTCTTTGTCGGATTACTGTGAGATATTATCTGTTGAGGCCTTTTGCTCTATAGTGGTTCCAGATAGCGGAGGGATGGCCTAAAATATTTTCTTTATTTCCATGATGAACTCAGAAAATGACTGAAAATACAAGAATGGTGATGGAAACATATAATATTGTCATGAACAATAACTACCTCATGTGGAGGGTCTCTTAAATTGTTTGGCCTCTGAATATGCACTGAAATATTTCTGAATTAACTGTATGATCAATTGTCTGTTGCCTCATTTACTCATCAAAGGATATTTACAAGTATTCTAATAGCTGCTTCTTAATTTCAGGGAACCTCTTTGCTTTTGTGTTATTTGTGTCGCCAATGTAAGAAGCTAGCTAGCTAGTTATAATCCCTTGTCTCTGAGTTAAGAATTGGAATGGAGAGTTTTTTCTTACAAAAACCTTGTCTCTTTCAGACCAACATTCAGGAGAATTATCAGAAACCAATCAACTGAACAGTTCTCAGAATTGCCTTGCATATACGCTCTATTGAATTGCTTGATCTGCCTCTGGTATGGCATGCCTTTTGTAACGCCTGGAGTTATATTGGTTGCAACTGTAAATTCAATCGGGGCTGCTTTCCAGTTAATCTACGCAATCATCTTCATCATTTATGCTGATAAATCCAAGAAGGTAACAGTTGTTCCCAACTTTTTCTTGAATTCGGCATTTCCGCAAAAGTTATTGCTCTTTTTTTTTTTTGTTTATTTGAGCTTGATCACCTTCGTGTTCTTCTAATATTCTTGCAGCTGAGGATGTCAGCATTACTCATTGCAGTATTTGCGTTCTTTGGTATGGTAGTATTTGTGAGCCTGAGATTCTTGGAAACTCATTTGCGTCAGATGGTTGTTGGATATTTAAGTGTCTTTTCTCTCATTTCAATGTTTGCTTCACCCCTTTTTATAATTGTAAGTCCATCGGAAGCCCTCATGTAAATCTCAATTCAGATTCAATCCCGGCACTCTGTCTCATGGTTTTTGTACGTGTTTGTGGTGCCAGAATTTGGTGATCAAAACCCAGAGTGTTGAATACATGCCATTCTATCTTTCCCTTTCAACGTTCTTGACGAGTCTCTCTTTCTCTACTTACGGAGTGCTCAAGTTTGATCCTTTCCTTTATGTAAGCATGTTTCTCCAGGTAGAACACCTAAGAAATCATTGTAAACTTAACATGAAGGTCAGATAGAAAAGGGAGATGCTGTTCACTTTATTTATTCATCCATACGTTTCTGTTGGGATAATGCAGGTACCAAATGGAATTGGAACAATTTTGGGGATAGTTCAATTAGCACTCTACTACTATTATAGCAGCAAATATGGTGAAGGTTCAAGAGAGCCCTTGCTAGCTTCATATGCATGAATACATCAGCTAGCATTGCGCGGTAAGGTTGTCTGCTTGCTTATTCCTCTTTTATTTATATGTTGAAAAGAAGTGGCAATTGAAATCTGTAGAATGTGATGGAAGCAGAAGTTGTACATGCACTGGTGTTAATTGAAGTTGAACAGTGCCTGCAGCTCGAAATAAAATAGGACTGCTGAAAGAACTGTCCAATTTGCAGGTTATTCATAATGGCAACAATCCAAGACAGGATTTCCTCCTGCGTCGTCATTAAAAGTAGACTAAAATTACTTCATGGTGTTTGACAATCCTTGCAAAGATTTGAGGGCGTCCTCGAAACATGCATGTCAGTGATCTGCAGAGCAGAAATAAGAGGGAGGAAGCAAAATGGTTTCCGAAGGCTAAACCAGAATCACTGCATTAGTGAGCTGCAACATCGTACCAGTCCTTAATCCATAGCCTGCCACGTTTTTGGATGCCTCGAACAGGGTGTTGCCACACTGCCAAGTGTCATTGCCTGTCTTTCTCATCATCTCCTCCACTTGATTGGCTATAAAGGCTTTCACCTCCATGCTTATCTTAGACTTATGGTATTATTATAATACAATGAACAGTGCCTTT
Organism: Populus simonii; assembly: GCA_007827005.2. NCBI lineage: Eukaryota > Viridiplantae > Streptophyta > Magnoliopsida > Malpighiales > Salicaceae > Populus > Populus simonii. The sequence goes on from CM017468.2 coordinate 10,558,880, forward strand.
TACTTCAGCTGGTTTAATAGAAGATTAAGAAGAAAAACAGTGTTATATATTGTTCATCAGCTTAGGAGAAATTACTAATTACTTGTCAGAAAAACAAGTGTTTCAACTGATCAAGTCCTATTTATTTGATCACAATGTCCAGAAGTGTCTAACAATAGGAAGAATCTCATTAGACCTATTTTCTGTACTAACAATCGAAGGGTTTTCGGTCAAATTTAAACCAAAGGGTTCTAGATCAAGACAATTCTGCAAATTAAATAAGATATATTTACCGCGAACAAAAAAAAAAACTCATAAACCAAAAAAAAAAAAAAATTTAATTATGTTTTGTAAAATGAAAATTGATTACACTTAATAAAGGCCACAAATATAAAATGAAGATGGTTCAAGATCCCATTTGTTAGATAAATAAATAAAATAAAATAAAATTTCTTAAATATTTTAAAAGATATTATTTATAGTTTTGTTCAAAGCTACTTTTCACCTTAAACCGACTCTAAACCATTGTAAACAATGCGTAAATATAACAAATATCGCACTTGATATCGTTGCAACTTTTAAAAATTAATTTGTAAGAAGAACATATTTCTAACATTTTATTCTTAAATGAAAAATGTCTTATTCAACGTATAGTTATCAGACTCGATCTAGGAATTGACTCAGCCAAGGAACCGAGTTATACAGGTTGACCCAGGTCAACCAGAATCAACCCTGATTTTTTAAAAAAAAAATATTGAAATTTTAATATTTTATATGAAAAAATTAAAAAATAATCCATGTAAATGGATGCTATACATATTATAAATTATTAATTTTTATTACAAATATACCACTCATTTTTTTTTTTTAATGAAGGACATGGTGGAGATACAACTGAATACATGTCATTTTTTATCCTCACAAAATTTTTAATTTATTCTGCTATATATATATATATTGTTTTTTCTTAGGTTTTAATGTTGCATTATTTTTGTTGCATTATATGTATGCATTGACCCATTCTATTCTATCATATTTAATGTTCTATAAGAAAATGGGTTTTCAACTGAAGTGGGAAATAATGATAATTGATAATTTGCAAGTACTTGTCAGTAGAAGTTTCCTATAGCGATGCTTTTGTGCCTTCCGTCATATTACTCTTGTTTTCAGCTAAAGGGAAGGAATATTTGCGTGTATTATTACTCCATACCAAAGTCTACATAGCAGTTCTTGAGGAAAATTAATTACTAATTAACCATATCTAAATGATGTGGAGGAATTATTATTTTGTCATACCTAAATTACTATGGATTACAATAGTAATCCATAATAATTCCTCCTTTTTTTTTGCATTTTTTTATTTTTTTTTCCAGCTTTCTCTCTTTGTTTTTTGTTTTTTTTCCAAAATTGCTTTCCTTTTTTTTCATTTAATTTTTTTTAAAAAAATTATCTTTGTTAATTTTACTTTTTAAATATTAAGTTGGTTAAAAATTTCACTTTGTAATTTTTTTTTAAAATTAAAATACTGTGGATTGCTATGATGTTTTTCTACATAGTTTTTCTATTTTATTATTTTATTTTTTCAAAATTATATTTGTCAATTTTTTTTATATTGAGCTAATTAAGAATTTAGTTTTGTAATTTTTTCTTTAAAACATTGTTGATTGCTACAGTGTTTCTCCGCATGTTTTTTTTTGTTTTTGGTTTTTTATGATTTTCTCCGAAATTATCTTTTTTTATTTTATTTTTTAATATTGAGCTGGTTAAAAATTACAGTTACAATATGTGAGGAAAGCACTGTAACTTTCCTCGCAAATTACTGTGGATTGCTACAGTGTCTTTGTCAATTTTATTTTTTAAATATTAAGCTGGTTAAGAATTGAAATTATAAGTAAATACAAGTTTTTCCTCACAAAACACTATGGATTGATACAGTTTTTCCTCGCATGGTTTTTTTTTCTGTCATGAAATATTGGCTCCATCATACTTTTAGTTTCTATTACTTATCTAACGCTAGTTCATAATTATAACACTATTAAATATATTTGTTTTATAAGCCCGCAGCAGCGCGTGGACATGCATCTCATCAGTTATAATTTACATCAATCTTGCCCGTTACTCTATCGAAAATAATACTTGTTGACTCCCAAAAATTATATCCACAAAACGGTGATTAATGCCAATTAAGAAAAAACACATTTGAAAAAAAAAAGATCTCAACCGAGTTTTGCCGGGTCGCCCGAATCACGAGTCAACCAGGTTTTGCCAGGTTTTTGCTCATTCCGGTCTTTTGTCTTATCTGGATTGGTCTAGCCACCGGGTCGACTGGGTCTCGGGTCCCCTCGTCGGGTCGGTCCAGGTTTAATAACTATGGTTTAAGGAGTTGCCACCTAGTATTATGGTCACTAGAAACCCAAACTGGTCAACAAAAATTCTATGGTACGGGTCTGGTTACGCAAAAGAAAAGATATTATCACCCCTTAAATGTTCTACTTGAAATAGGCTGCATTGCTAATTTTATCTTAAATTACTAAGGGTTTGTTTTGAAGATCTACTCATAATATTCTTGACTCCGGCGCTAGTAAATATTTAACTATTGATACTTCCAACTCTAGCGTTAGTAAATATTTCATAACCGAAGAAAGTATAGTATTCCTGACTCTAGTGCTAGTGAATAAACTAGTAAAATAAATTGAAAACAAAACATATATTATTATATTTTTTGAAAAAAGAAAAAAAAGTATGTATCATATACTGGATTCGCATTTTACAATAAAAATCTAAAAATTAAATATATAGTAAAATTATAAAAAAAAACAGGGATCCAAAAATAAATTCACAAGAGTCCACAATTTATTTTTGAATTTTTTGATATCTAAAAGGATCTGTTTGATTAGATATCAAAACAAAAGGGAATGAAACAAAAGAAATAAGGTATAAATATATGTTTTGCCAAACACATCCTTCACGCAAAACAAATTGGGTCGGCGCTGTTTTCTGTTTTTCTAGGCTGGATTTAACCCTACTGTATGAGCTGGGGTAGATCCAGCGTGCCTGGCTTGCTCACCAGCACAAGCACAAGCACAAGCGAGTGACCCGGCTGGGCACTCTTGCAGGCATGCGTGAATGGTTCAGGAATGCTTGCCACAGTAACAAGTAGTTATAATTAAACAGCAGGGAAAGAAAGAAGACTTACCTGGTGCTGGCGATGAAGATTCGAGGTTGCTGGTCGAACGGACACTCTCTCCTCTGTTTCTTCTTGTTTTCACTTTCTCTGGTCTCCTTTTCTGTCTCTGTGTTCGTCTCTCTTCTGTTTTTTTTTATTTGGTTGATTCCAGTGATCTGCTAGTTCGCTGGGGACGAAGCTGGTGATGGTTTGCTAGCCAATGCTACCTTCTCTCCTTCTTTCCTTCTCTGTTTCTGTCTCTGTTTTCCGTTCATTTTTGGCTCTCTCTGTGTGTTTATTTCCTGGGTTCTCCTCTCTGTTTTTCGTTTGTCTTTCTTCAGTTCAGTCTCTGTGTTTTCTTTTCTATGTTCTCTGTTTTCGTTTCTGTGTCTGCTGTCTTTTTTCTTCGTCTTTTCGTTTCTGTGTGTGTTGTTTCTTCTTCTTCTTTTTTCTGTTCTATCCGTGTCTTGTGGCCTTTCTCTAGCTTTTATAAAGCCAGAGAAATGTCCTCTGTTTGTTCCCAGGATAATGATCTTGGGAGGGAGGCACGTGGGAAGTGATGAACAGTGGCTTTATGAAACGGCGCCGTTTTCTGCTCTGAAATGACAACCCCCCCCCCCCCGGGAAGTTCTGAAATTTAGCAATTGGGCCCTTATTCATGGAAATCTTCTCTCTTTTTTTGTTTTTAATTTTGCCCCTGGATCAATTGCAATTGGACCCCTGGATTTCAACGTCATGTACAAAACAGTCTCTAATTTCTAAATTAATCAATTCAGTCCTTAATCAACTCTTCAACTTTTAATTCTTTCAACATTACCCCTGGAAAAATCAATTAACCCTCTATAGTATCACTATCTATTCACTTTGATTCTTGGGCTTTAATTTCTTGCAATGTTGACCCAAATCAGCCCCAAACTTTAGTACCTTTTCAATTAAACCCTTAATTGCATTAATTAATTAAATCAAAGTTTAATTAAGTCCTCAAACTTATCAATTATTTTAATGTTTGACCAAATTGACTCTCAAATTTATAATTCATCCTTATTAGTCCTCAAATTTTCAATTTGTCTCGAACCAATTTTCAAATTATTTTTCATTCATTTATTATGTTTTAAAAAAACTCAAAAATTAAATTATAACAACAAGTCTCCTCTCTCTAGAATCCAGATAGCTTTTTTTTTTAGTTTAACGTGGGTGTCCGGGCCAGCTTGTGCGCACCTCGACTAATCTCACAGGCCCTGAAGTTAATGACCATATAAGCCTCTAGTGACCATCATATGAGCAACCACATGGCTCGAATCTGAAATCACAGAGAAAGCAAACCTAAATCCAGATAGCTTTTGTGCAGGTAGGTTTTGGAGTTGTGATAGGAATTTTTTTTTTCTTTCTTTGCTGTGGGGTTAATTGCTCCATGCATGATGGACCTACACGAGACCATATCTTAAGGCTTGTGCTTGTAATTCTATTGGCTAAAACTCATTTGGTGAATGGAATTCCAATTCATTAGATCTCCAAAAAAAAAAAAAAACAAAAACGAAGCTAAAAACTCATTAGCGCCTGGATATTCTAATAAGCTAGTAGAAAGGAAAATCTAAGCTCTCTCTTAATTTCTTCTCAACCTTTCTTTCAAAAACCTAATTTCTTCTCAATCTAAGTTTTATTCATCCCAGTTTTCCATTATTGCCTTCTCTTGCGTTGATGCGTATCTTCTTCAAGTAGTCCCTTCACATCAAGTTGTGCTCAAACTTATCAACAATTTAATGTTTAGTAGATTTATTTTCTGCTGATAAGTTTTGCCACAAGCATAGTTTTGAAATCCGGTCCGGCCCGGCAGGCTGACCCGGGATAGAACCGGGCCAGGTTGAAGAAAAAATAAGAAAAGAAAAACCCGGTGTGACCTGGTAAAACCGAGTCAAAAAACCGATTGTAACCCGTTAACTTTTGTTTTTTTCTAAAACGACGTCGTTTTGATTTAAAAAAAAAAAATTTGATCCGGCCGACCCGATGACCCGGTCAAAACCAGGAACCCGGGCCTTGAACCGGGACGAGTATGAAAACTATGACCACAAGCATAGGCCTATGATTAGCTAATTTTTGATGTATTTAAATTTATTTGATGTCTTTCTTTTTTTCTTCAAAAATAAGCTCTTCTGGTTATGTTATATTAACTCAATGTGCTCAGCCTGGCCTCAACATTTTCTCTTGGCTTGATCAATGAAGGGTGATTCATTAGATTTTGATGCTTTACAATAATTCCCTTACTCTTTTCTCATTTTATTTTATTTTCTCTTCTCATCCTTGTCTCTTTTCTTTCCTAACCAAACGTTAAATAAATTAATGTTATTGTCCTGAACTCGATTCCTAGTTTCACTGGTGGGTGGCAACAAATTATCTCAATTCTTATTCAACACTATGTTCAGGAACAATGAACAATGCTTAAAGAATTTCATATCATAAATGACAAGAGTTTTCATTCTATTAACATGAAGTTTTTGCGCAAAAGCTTATAAATCCACGCATGACCAGGATTCAGCATGCCCAGAACTGCAAGATTCATGCTGCATCTGCTTTGAATTTTTGAATTTCTTCCACCTTTTTCATTGCTAATTAGAAAATCAACACTTTCCCCCTTTACTTATCATATGATTATGCCATCATTTATGTTTTGCACATCATGTAAGCTTTACACCTCAACAGATACTCAAAAAAATCATAAACTATCTTGATGCTGCCTTGAAAGTTTGTCGTCACCCATGGCGAAGCGGGGTGTGGTTTAGCTTTAATTATAGCTTTAAAAATATTATTATGTTACCTGTGTAGCACGAGCCATTTACTAGTGAAGTTTTAAAAAGTAAGTTAAATACATTTTACACTCTAACACAAAGCTAAAATAAACTCTCTATTAAAACAGGTGTTTAATACAATTAAAAAAATAAAAAATCCCTGAATTTATAAAACATAAATACTTACACATAAGGATAAAATGACTTCATTAAAACTTTAAAATATATAAAACAATTTAAAATTATGTTTGATTTTTTGTTTGAAAATTTAAATTGAAGTTAGAAGAGGATGTTATGACATCAAAATTGTAGTTTTCAAGACTAAGAATTTATATATTAAATACTATGATTTATTTTTATCTTTGCATAATGCATACTTAAACCTTAAACCATGATACTAACACAACTTCATGATGCAAGTACTACATTGTTAGAAATTTATTTAAAAAACATGGGTAATTGATATTTGATGTTAGATTAAAAATAGAATCCACTTATTTTTAAAGTCGAGACTTTGTTGAAAATGATTTTTTAATAAAAATATTTTAACAAGAAATATTAACTTGATTAAAAAAATTTTGGTTAGCATGCTTTGCAAACTCAATAACCCTCAATCCTACATTAAAATATTACAAAATTTTCTTGTAGCTTATATAATGAAACGTTGTAGAGTTAAAATTGGACTCACATGAAACCGAAGTTTTTAGAAAAGGGAGGTCAAGGCTAAGTGAGATTTGGACTTAAGCCATACGTGTTCACTTAGATCAAAATGGGCTCGAGTCTTAGGGCTAAAGCTTGGGTTTATTGTAAAATATTTTTTGGCCCATAGAAATTATTTTTTTACCAACCTATTTTTATTTATCTAGCTTGTGAATAAGTCTAAGTAGTTTTCTTCTCTTCTTTAACCTGATTAATTTAAGCAAAAAAGTCATATTTTTTTTAAAAAAATGTTAGGTTAATTTTGTTTTATAAAAGGTAATTAAAATTGATAAATGATGAGAATTTCATCTTGTATTCTACATTAGTTGTTGTTCTAAAATCCACTATAAAAAAAAGGGTTAAAGAAAGAGTGTTTGACACAGAATTCTAGGTTTTTCTTCACCTTAGTTTTTCATATTACTTTCCTTGAGTTTATGCTCTAGTTTTTCCTTTGTTTTTCCTTCTACTTCATAGCTTAGGTTCTATTATATTGTGGAGAGATTTTGAGTCATATTTCTTAGAGTTTGTGGATCTTGTTTAGTATTACAACTAAAAAAGATGGTGTTGTCGAAATCTTAGAAAGCTAATGTAATCATTTTGTTTGCACCAAGATACGAGCAATAAATTCTTAAGGATAAAATATTGATAATTGACAACAACAAATCTTCATCTAAATCAGGTTCTAAGTGCTTCAAGAAGTAAGTATTCTTAACAATCTAGTTTAGATATTATTTATACATTTTTTTTCAAGCATGCTTGTTGTGTTTTAAGGTTTTAGTTTGATCTTAATTTATAGAATTATTCTACAAACTTAGTTTGTTTTATATGCTTTTCTCTTATTGTTAAAGTAAAAAAAAATGAAATGATCTGAATTGATTTAAATTCTATTATTAAGATCACTGGTAATTGTTTTTTTTATAACAATCGAGTTTTTATCTTAATTAGTCTTTTGTTTAGTACATGCATTTAGAATTTTACAAACTAGTTTAATAATTCAGAAGGTTGATGGCAACTCTAATCTTAAGTTAAATTTTAACCATCAATATAGATTATTATATTGATGCAATTTGTTTATATGTTAAATAAAAATATGCTACATTGATTTAAGTTAAATATAACATATTGGATTAAACAATTAAAACAAGATTAAAGAAACCAAGTTAGTTATAGAAATTTTATTTGGTTAAATTTAGTATTTGTGATTGAGTTCATTATTTGAGATAATTTCTTGAATATAGTTGATTTTTAATTTTGGCTATTATTATTGTTTAAAAATATATTAATATGTCTTTTTCTCAAGATTTAATCGCTCAAACCAAATGTTGATTTGACAAGTACTATTTTGGTAAGAAGGATTCCACCATCACCATCGTTGGTGCATGGTGAGAAACCTAAAAAGTTTAATGGATTGAATTTAAAGAGGTGATAGAAAAATGTATTAATATATCTAACTACTTTGAATTTGGCAAAGTTCTTGTCTAAAGAAGCACAAAAGTTATCAAATAATGAATCTGGTCTTATTGTCATGGCAGTCCAATTGCAGTTATGGACGCATGAAATCATTATAATTTTATGTGTAAAAACTACATTTTGAATAGATTGGAAAACATACTTTATGATGTGTATACTTGATTCAAGGGTGCAAAGGCACTTTGAAACACAAGTACAAATCTAAAGATGTTGATATGAAAAAGTTCATAGTTGACAAATTTTGTGTTTTTGAGATGGTCAGTTCGTTGACCGTAATAAGCCAAGTTCAAGATTTCAGCTCATTTTTTATGATATTTAACTAAAGTATGCTTTTGAGTGAATCCTTCTAAATGGTTGTAATTATTGAAAAATTATCACTATCTTAGAAAGATTTCAAGAATTACCTTAAGCATAAGTATAAGAAAAGGGAGTTTAAGACCTTATTTTGAGGTTCAGGATATAAAAGAATAATAAATCATTCAAAATAAAAGCTAAAAATTTCTTGATGGCTTTTAAATAATATATTGTTGAAAAAATGGTAAATAACCACAATAAAAACCAAAAGAAAGAACTTGTTGTGAAAGGAAAGGGCATTGTCAAGAAATTCAATGACAAATGCTTCATCTGCAATAAGATTGAACATCAAGTTATGAATTGTAGAAATAGGGCTTAGTAAGGCAATCTTAAGAAAGGAAAGATTTTTCAAGCAAATGTCACTGAGATTGTTCACCTCACAAATAAAGTTTTGGAGATGAACTTGTCTATTGTTATCACTAAAATTAACCTAATCCACAATCCTGAGTAGTGATGAATTGATATTAGTGCAATAAGACATGTATGTGCTAAGAAAAAAATATTTTTCACTTACAAAGAAGTGGACAGTGAACAACTGTAGATGAGAAATTTATTTGCCTTAAAGGTACTTGGCATTATAAATGTCATACTAAAGATGACTTCTAAAAACCTTCTACTCTCAGCAATGTGCTTTATGTTGCTAATATTAGAAAGAACTTAGTATCTAGTTCATTTTTTTAGTAAAGATGGTTTTAAGATAATATTTTAAAATAAAAAAAAAATTATACTCACTAAAAACAAGATGTTTATAAAAAAAGAAGAAGATATCTTAGTGATGATCTCTTCAAGATGTGTATCATGATAGTTGTAATCATAAATAAAGTTAATAATAAGAATGATATATCTTTTATTATTTTCTTAAGTTTTGTGATATGTAGCATGACAAGTTAGTACATGTAAACTATAACTCTATACAAAGGTTAATAAATCTTGAGTTATTACCAACTATGGTTTTTGAATACCCATAAATATAAAGTTTGTGTAGAATCAAAATTCACAAAAGACTTCTTTTCAAATAATTGATATAAGTAGTAAACCTCTAGATTTAATTTACTTGGGTATTGGTGATATAAAGTTTGTATAAACTAGAGGTGGGAAAAAATATTATGATATTTTTATAAACTATTGCACAAAACTATTGTTATACCTATTCACTTGGAAACAAATAAGATTCTTGAAATGCTTAAACATTATAAAAATAAAATTAAAAACCAACTTAATAGAGGTTATAAGAAGTTATAAAAATGGAGAGTAAGAAGCACTTTTTGGTGAATTTTGTTCTCAACACGATATTATCCATCAAACTACTGCTTCTTATTTAACTAAAAAATAACATTGTAAAATGTAAGAACCAAAATTTAAAAAATAATAATGAATACTTGTTGATAAGTTTAGGAGCACCTCAGAATTAATGGGAGGAGATAATTTTGACTATCAATTATATACTTAACAAAATATCTCATAAAAAATTAGAAAAGACACCATATAAATTTTTTAAAAAAATTTTATGTTTTAGAAGATATTTCTACAAATATCTCAAAGTATGGAGATGTCTTGCAAAAATATCAATGTTTGATCCTAAAAATAGTAATATAGAGCTTAAAATTATGGATTGTATATTTATCGAATATACTTATAAAATAATGCATATCAATATACAAGTCAAATATTAAAGATATACATCTTAATATAATAAAGGAATAAAAAAATATTATGTTTTTTGAAGATGTGTTCCCATTAATAAAGTACAAGAAATTTATTCCTTAAAAAGGATGATTGAAGCTAGTTCTAGTGATCATCATCAAATAAAAGATAACAAAGTTGAACAAAAAGGAGTAAGAGGGCGAAAATGACCAAAACATTTTATCCTAATTTTCTACCATACTTGTTAAAAAATAAACCTTGAAGTTACTCTGTGACAATGGTTTTTCCTAAAGCTTCATATTAGAAAGAGGCATCAATAATGAGATTATATTCATTATATATAATCATGTATGACAACTAGTGAATCTTCCACCCGAAATTAAATCATTATATCATAAATCGATCTTCAAGAGGAAGGTGAAAATTAATGGAACTATTAAAAAAATATAATGTAAGAATTGTTGTTAAAGGACTTAAACATTAAGAAGGTGTTGAATATTTTGACATATATTCATCTATATAAAGAGTAACCTACATAAAAATATTGATATCTATTGCAACTATTAACAAACTTGAAATATTTTAAATAGATGTAAGAAAAAACTTCCTCAAATAGTGACCCTTGACAAAGAGATCTACATAAAACAACTTGAGGGGCTCATTGTTGAATGATAAGAAAAGAAAGATTTTACGCTTGTCAAAGCCTTGTATAAGTTGAAATAAGCTTTTAAACAATAGTATGAAAAAATTGATAAGGTCCTGTTGTAAATAATTTTAAAATCAACGAACTTAATAAATATATTTATGTGAAAAACATAAATAAATGTTATGTCATTATGTGTTTTTATGTGGACTATATGTTAATTTTAAGCAGTAATGAACATATAATCAAGCATGCTAAAAATATATTAACTAATAAATATGACATGTTGCAAATATCATACTATGAATACAAATTTCTAAAACATCTGATGGATTGGTATTGTCTCAATCTCACTTGTTGAAAAAGTTTTTGATAATTGTTTTAATGGTGAAAATATTACTATCAAAATACTTATGGAGTTAGGTATACATTTGTCCAAAAACAAAGGTAAGAGAATAAATTAATTAGAATATTCTTAAATAATTTAGAACTTGATATATGTTATGAATTGTACAAGACTCAATATAACATACTAGATAAAAAAATTGAATAAGATAGTAAAATATTTGAGGTGCATCTTATACTTTGAGCTATATTATACTGCATATCCAGTAGTACTAGAAAGGTATAAGAATTTAAATTGGATATCCGACACTAAGAATTTAAAATCCACCAGTGGATATGTCTTCACACATGCTGGAGCAATTATGTTATAAAACTTCTATAAGCAAACATATTTAGCAGGATCTATGATGGAATCAAAAGATATAAACATAAAAGATAGAATTTGATGAGCAAAAAAGGTTGTCGATACGCATTCTAAATTCATAATTTTATTATCTGAAAATGAGTATAATAAATTATGACTCTTAAAGAGGTTTACAACTATTTTAAATAGGTCAGAATCCTAATGCATAAAGGAAAGATAAGATAAAATCCAGAAAAAATATATAAAATTAGCTCAAACGAGATCTTCAAAGCATAATTTAAGGGTTATGAGACACATGATGGATCAACCTTGTTTATGGAATAAGGGCTCGAGAATCTTATACAAAAATTTAAGCCCAATCTAATGGTCGGATAAAAAGTTATGGTTTTTTTTAGCCACTATGCTGGTAGGCACAACAAGACCTCTTTTTAAGCCTAGTCGTATCTTATTAATCTATAAAACATATGTTAGGTCATCCACATAGTATGTTTGGGGTAGATCTTTATTTAGATATGGTACTACTAGCTTGATTGCATCATTTTACACGGTTTGAAGATAACTAGTCCTTGAGTTCTATTTATAAGTCTTCAAATAAGGTGTCAAGTGTTTCATATTAAAACATTATAAGTCTTCAAATGGTTGGGAAGGCAAAGTATATAAGCATTATCATTGATCTTCCACAACACTCCACAAAGGCCTATCTTTTTTTTTTCCTTTAATTTTATTGTACTTGCCTACTAGAAACCTGTTAAGGGTGAGTATTACCCATACAAGATCACTAACTTTAAACATTACTCTCTTACGATGAGTATAAGCTAGGAACTTATACATTGATGCCATATAAATGAACCACTTTGTTAAAGTAAATGTGGGCTACCCAGGAGGCAACTATGGTCTTTTGACATGTTATAAAATGAGTCATCTTTAAGAATCTATCCATAAAAATAAAGATAGAATTTATAGCTCGTTGGGTAAATGGTATGCCCAACATAAAATTCATACTAACATTTAATCACATAATATTAGGAACTGATAATGGAGTGTACAACTCAACATTTTACAAATACCTTACGTCCATCTAACAAACAACACATCTCTTCATAAAATTATATACCTAGCCTGACATTTTAGACCAACAGTAATCTAATGACATGAGGGCTAATGTCTTGTCACACCTAAAGTATCTCTCATAGTGCATCTCACGAATGATATGTTTCTATAAGGAGCAATCTAAGATATATACTTGTAAACCATAAAACAAATAACCATTCACAACTATAAAGTTATCTCGCTTATCTCCATCTGCCAATTTTATATAAATCTATCTAAAAGAATAATCACCTAGATATAGGTTATATAAAGTATCAAACCCTGTCACCTGGGTAAGCATGGTAGTGAGTAGAGTAATCCATCTACTGAGGGCATTAGCCACTTTGTTGAGGTTGTTAGATTAATGCCTTAATAAGAAGGTAAATCCCTAAAAAAAACACACCTATTTAGCATGTCAGAGACTCAATTTTTATTACTCATTTATCTATTTTAGATCTTCATGATCAGTAATAAGAATAAATTCCTTATGTATAAGGTAATGTCATCAATGCTTTAAAGTCTAAACAATAACATAAAACTTTAGATCATAAGTGAAGTAGTTCTTCTTTGAGTTGGGTAACTTTTTACTAAAAAAATGGGGTTATTAACCACCTATCCTAGCTAAAAACACATTAAATGCCTACCCACAAATGATTCACAATTTACTTTAAATAATTTGTCAATTTCTCGTAGCACCAACACCGGAGCTTCAATCATCTTTTTCTTGACTAACTAAAAGTTGGTTCTGACTTCATTATTCCACTGAAAATTTCATCCTTTTAAGAACTTTATAATAGGTCTAATCAATAAACTAAAATTCTAGATGAATCTCTTATAAAAAGATGTAAGTCCATGAAAACTTTGGACATCATGGATGCTTCTCAGCGTTAGTCATTCCATAATCATTATGACCTTTAACTTATCAGTATAAACTTTATTTATAGATATAATAAAACCTATAAAAGTAACAGTATTGGTAAAGAATTGATATTTTTTATGGTTAATAACTAATTACTCCTTAAGTAAGGTATCAAAACAACTCGTAGATGCTCTAAATGGTACTCCCGAATAGAATTATGATTCAGGATATCATCGAAATAAAACACAATGAATATGCCCATAAATGACCTTAATACTTGATGCATGAATCTCATTAAAATGTTGGGAGCGCTGGATAGACCATGACATAACTATCTATTCGTATAACCCATGTTATGTTTTAAATGTTATCTTCCATTTATCCCATAACTTAATACTTATATAATGATTCTTGATATCTATTTTAGAAAACACCATGAACCTTACTAAGTAATCCAACATATCATCTAGTCACGATATCGAATACATGTACTTTATTGTGATCCAATTAATGGCTTAACTATCAACCCATATGTGTCATAAACTGTCTTTTTTTAGGACCACAAGAATAAGAACTACACAAAGGCTTATGCTATCTCAAATACACCCCTTCTATTAACTGCACCACCAAGCTCTACAACACTTCAACTTTTTTAAGGTTGAGCTTATATGTTGGCTTTTTTGGTAGGCTAGAATTCAAAATCAAATCAATCTGGTGTTGTATACCTTTCAAGTGGGGCAATCTCTAAGACAACTCTTTCGACATCAAAACTACAAATTATGTTACTACGCCATATATTTTTTTAGGACTATTATCATCTTTCTCTTTCCTAATTTTGCTATTACTAGGTATTAAGGCATACACCACTTGTTCATTCCTTATTTCTTTTATAAACTGAATCAATGACAATACATTTTTTATTTTATCTCTATCCTCTCTTTTATGGGTGCTAATACTATACATTTCCCTTTAATATTAAGGGGGTATTTTTTCTTTCTCTTGTCATACACAACACTCCTATCAAATTGTCATAGTCTCCCTAACAAAACATTGCATGCATCCTAGGGGTGTGCATTTTCGGTTCGGTCTGGTTTTGAGCCAAAATAAATAACCACACCGAAATTATTAGTTTTTAAGTTTTTAAACCGAACCGAACCGAAAACCGGTTCGAACCGATCATATTCGGTTCGGTTCGGTTCGGTTTTTTTTCCTTCCAAACCGTTTAAACCGATTCGTCTTATTTCTATTTTCATAGTTTTGTGCCTATTTTCTGAGAAATCTTGGCTTTCTTAGCAAGCTAAACAAGATAATATCCAGAAATCGAACCTCAGCATTCTTTTTGTTAGATCCTTGTTCAAAAATTAATCTCTGCACAAAAGATACACAAAACAAAAGGAAAGAAAATAAGCCATTTGACTGGAAAAAAAATAAAGATCAAAATATATGAATTATTCAAATGTAAAACCAGAACAAGAGGAAACCAATTGCAAATTTTTACACAGATCCACACCATCTGTTGAGCGTGTGGTGTTTTTATACTTGGTTTCTTCAATAAATAACAAAACCTGATGTCCAATCTTCTACTGGTTTGACATAACAATCTTCTCACAAGACCAACATCAAGAAATTAAAGAAAAACCTTTTACTGGTTTGACATAACAAACTTCTTAAGTTACAAACTTACATGGGTATGAAAAATGACATAACAATTACAATGTTAAAAGCAAAAGTAAAAGTAAAGAAAGACGTGCCTGAACTAAAAGAATTAAAATCAAAAGTGAAGAAAGGTGTGATAGGAAGACAGATGAGCATGAAGCAACAGGAGCCTAACAATTATGGGATGTGGATTGTGGAGTACAGAGGAAAATCAGAGAGAAGAGAAAGTGAGAGACGCTGAGAGCAAAAGAAGGGGCGGCTGTCTGAAGCGAAAGTTACTTTAGGTTTAGGGTTACAAAAAAATGTCTTATTTATACTTGTTTTTTTTAAGTGTTGGTTTGGTTGAACCGGTTCGGTTCGGTTCAATCGGTTTCATACTTTGAAAACCGAAACCGAACTGAACCAGATTTTTTTTGTGGGTTTTTAATCGGTTAATTCGGTTTTTTTTTTTCGGTTCGGTTTTTTTGGTTTTTTTGCTTACCCCTAATGCATCCATTGACTTACATTATACCAAACATTATCAAATTATTTTTGTCCTATGAAAAAAGAAACAAGGTAATGTTTATTCATAATTAACTTAGTGTTTTTACTCATCCACATTACCTTGTAGGGCTTTGGATGACTTTTAGTCTTTAGCTGAAGTTTTTTCACCACTTTCATGGGCACCACATTCTTATAGTTATCACTATTTATAATTAAATTATAGACCTTGTCTTTTATAGTGCACGTAGAGTGTAAAGTACTAATGAGCTATCAATCCTCTTCTGAATTACACTTAGACATCAATAAACTCTTTATGATAACAAGGATAATATAACTATCTCCTAGAACAATCTCTTTTTCATCGTCTAAGTCATCATCATTGATAGGATTAATTATATTTGTAGGCTCTTTTATAAACAGATTCTTTCCTAAACAACTTTTTAGTTAACTACACTTGCTAGCCTAGTGACCTGATTCACCACATCTAAAATAGTAAATCCTGAAAGTAAATCCAGAATCATGACCTATCATCTGTTGAGTTTATTGAGTTTGTTTAGGTTATGTGGTGGTCATCTTTTGATTATTATTACATTTTTCTTGATTGTTTTGATATGCTCGAAAACTTTTACTAACAACCATATCATCTTGCTACTTCTCCATAGTTAGCATCCTTAAACATGCCTCTAAAATTGTCCATAAAGACTAGAGACACAACACATCTTGAATAGGCTATCGTAACCCGCTTAGATACCTCGCCACCAACCACTCTTGTATTTATTTCAAGTCATTCCTGGCCATTAACTATTACAAATTATCAATGTGATCTTTGATAGACTTCCCTTCTTATTTCAGCATGTGGAGTTTTTAATACATGCTTGGGCACAATTGAAAAGAAATATGTGTTCCTTCATCTTTTTCTTCATTTTGTCCTAATAATTGATTTTTTACTTTCATTATCTCTTCTATGTCATCTTTAGTGTTCCCACCAAACAGATGTTTGGACCTTCAATCTGATTATGATCATTTTCACTCACATTTGTCCAGGAACCTCGTTCTAAAAATAAAAAAATCCTTTCAACCTCATTTAACTAATTTATGAATTCCTTTATTTGTAAGGTTTTAATAAATTCAGGGATCTTGATATGAAACCTAAAATCTCTAGTATTATTTTCATCCTGGTCAATAGGTTATCTCATTTACTCCTACCTTTGGTATGGGTTTTTAGTATTGACCAAGAACCTATGGTCATTTTCTTCTTAGCCATAGTCTCTTAAACCCTTCTATTCCAACTAATAAGTCAACTTTTTAACCTACCTCTGCATGTCCTCTATAACAAGCTTTTAAACAGTTCTCTGATGGGAGGGAGCCTCCTCATCCCCTTTTATCTCACCATGCCCTACTCCATGACCTCTTCTTATCATGGTTGTTCTGCAGCACACAATAAATAAAAGAACTTGGAATTGCAACACACACAAGTAATAAAACTTAGGATCATTGAACTTTAATACATATTGATGCAAGTAAAAGCACAAAAACACACCAATAAATGCATAAAAAATAGAATTTAATGAATGAAAAGGTTGTCGATATGAACTCTAAATTCATAGTTTTATTCTCTGAAAATAAGTCTAATAAAATTAGCCTCTTAAAGAGCTATATAACTTTTTTAAATAGGTTAGAAAACTAACCTCTACTAAGTAACACTTCAAAATCCTAATGTATAAAAGAAATATAACATAAAATCCAGAATAAATAAATAAAATTGGCTCAAACAAGATCTCTTGAGCCTAATTTGAGGTCTTCTGGTTGGGAGTAGATGACTAAACAATCTCCCTTAGAGAAAAGGGCCTCAAGAATCTCCTAAAGAAATTCGAGTCTAATCCAATGATTATATCAAAAGTTGTGATCTTTTTTAGATACTATACTAGTTTGGCGCGACCAGACTTACCTAAGAACCCTTAATCCTATATTTAAAGATTATAGGATTTTATTGTAGCTTGTATAATGAAAACTTGAAGAGTTAAAATTGAGATTAAAGCGCACCAAAGCTTTAAAAAGGAAAAGGTCCTAGGCTTATTGGGTTTTTTTAAGCTTAAGCCACATATACATGCTAGCTCAACTCGGGTCATTACGATTCTTCACCTCAGCTTTTCAATTTACTTTTCTTTAGTTTATGCTTTCGTTTTTTTCTTTACTTTTTCTTCTTCTCCAGAGCTTAGATTATGTTATATTGTATAAAGATTTTGAGTCATATTTTCTCAAGTTTGTGAACTTTGTTTAGTAGTGCAACTAAATAAGTTAGTGTTGTTGGAATCTTAAAAGGTTGATTGTAATCATTTTGCTTACACCAAGAAACGAACAATAAAGCTTTTATGATAAATGATTGATATTTAACAACAATAAATCTTCATCTAAATTAGATTCGAAGTGTTTTAACAAATAAGTGTTCTTAACAACCTACTTTAGATATTGTTTATGCAATTTTATTCAAACATGCTCATTATGTTTTAAAGCTTCAGTTTGATCTCATGTTAATAGAATTATTCAGCAAACTTAGTTTTATTTACATGTTTTTTTCTTGTAGTTAAACTAAACAAAGAACTCATCTATATTGGCTTTAGATTGTAGTATTTAAATCACTAATAATTTTTTACAGCATACATTGCCATAACCAATCCACATATTAACTATATTCATACATGTATCAATATGACAATCTAGATTTCATCTTATGCCCCGTTTGTTAGCTGAAAAGTAGTTTCTTTTTGGAAAATAGTTTTTTTGAAAAGTGAATTCTTCGAAAGTGAATTATTTTTTGATGTTTGGTAGTGTCATTGAAAATAAGCTGGAAAACATTTTCAGTGTTTGGTTATGTCATGGAAAATGAGCTGGAAAATAACTTATTAATGTTTTAATATTTTATTTTAAAAAAAGTTTATCTCACATATATATAGAATATTAAATATAAATATTTAATCACTTACAATAAAAGAATGAGATCTAAAAAGTATAACGATGAATTTTTTTTTTGTTATATCATATATTTATTTATAGCTTATTTTATAAAATATAACTATATATGTAATATAAATATTTTAAATATAATATTATAGATATATAACCTTGTGAAATATTTCTTAAGTAAAACCTATTAATATTTTTTTCATTTGTAAACGCTCAAAATAATTTTTTAGCAGTATTAAGAAAGCTAAATTAGTTAATGGTATTAAGTAAGCGTTAGATATTTGGGTTTTTTTGGTATGAATATTTTTTTTAGAGATAAATAGATACAAAAGTATTTTGGTGGGTTTTTTGGATAAAGATTGTTTTTTTTTTAAAAAAAAAAGGTTATGGACAATTATCCCTTTAATATATATCAATTAAGCATTAGGAAATAAATATAAACATCTTACATCAAACATTGTCTTGCATAAATATTAAGTTTTGATGTCATACATATATATATTAGTTCAAATTAACAATCATAAACATATTAGACCAAATAAAACAGGTCAACATACTTGTCAAATAAAAAACATAGACTTTCTTATCATAGTAAAATCATCTTAGCAATCAGACCTGTAGTAGTGTTGGTTCACATAATTTTGAACCCAAATTTTCCTCAAATTAATATTTTTTACCATAAATGCTTTTTCCAACATTTCATTTTGGACCAAGTGATCAAAAGCATCACCAAGAGTGATCTCCTCAAAGCCTTCAATTTTCATCACTTTTATATATAGCTCATTAATATCAAGTTGATTTTTGCTTAGGCTTTGAATTACAGATGCTACATCTCCAATCTTTTTAGACAACTTTTCAACACCATCATCTTCATACATTCGATTTCTCTTCCTATGTTGCCTTTTTTATGCACTAGAGGAAAATGTCTCTTTACCTTTTGAAGTTTCTTCATATCCCCCTTCATTTTCAATTGAAATAGATTGCACTTCAGTGTTCTCTTCCAGGTTGATATCAGCATATGATTTGGCATGATTTCCGGTTGCCATGTCTTTTCCAACAACAATTATCATTGCTTCATACATATCAAGTTTTTTGTTGAGATACTTATCATAATAGGGTGTGCCTGTTCATAAAAATTAGAATATGCAATTTTTAATTCCTTGTATAAAGTTTTGGAAACAAAATTAAAATTAAAAATTACAAAGAGTATACTATTTATCATACCTTTACTTCTTCATCATATACATCTTTCGAAACCGTAATCATCTTCAAACAATCATCCCAACCAAAGCCACTTTTATTTTTAAGTTTGGTTATTATTCCCTATTTTTTTTCACAGTTTTGAGATGATTGTACACATGCTTAAGCTTACATTGCACGTTGAACTTTTGACTAATTTATGTAGCCACCTTAACAAAAGATTCTGCTTTAAAGGTGGAAGAAGACTTGTTTCCTTTAAGTGCCTCTTCGACTAATATCTCAAGTAGTATGTGAGACATAGGCTTAGACCATGTGAAGTGCTTACCCTTGCATTTTTTATTCTTCGTGGTACTCATTTCTGTAAAAAAATCACAAATTTATACAAAATAAAAATCATACAATATTTAGATTGAATTAGTTTTATACAAAAACAAATACAATTAATATTTAAAAAAGAATACATGAAATACATAAAAAATTATAATAAAGTCAACAAGCAATCCAAATATATAACAAATATAATACAAACTCAAAAAAGATATAATAAAAACAAACAAATATAATTAACACTCAATTACTAGTTTCTTTGAATGTTATAATCATTCCACATGGTTGATGCAATCATTTTTTCTTTTGTTATCCACTCCCTATTCTCTTCCTTCTCCTCCCGTTGGCTTAAGCTGATTGTTCTTCTAATTGGTTCACTTTCCGAATATATTTCTTCCATAAAAAAGTCATAAGGATCAACTCCTATTATGTGATTATAATTAATACAACATGCAAGCACAACATTCACTTGTGTTTTATAAGACTAAAAAGGTTTTTCATCAATTGTTCTAAAACGACTCTTCAAAATACCAAACCCTTGCTCAATAGCGGTTCTCAATGAAGAGTGTCAAAGATTAAGTAGCTCTTTTTTATTTTCTAGTGAATGTTCTATAAACTCATTAAAGTGGTATCGAACTCCACGAAAAGAAGAAATGATTCCTTTTCGAATACCTTAACCAACATCACCAAGATAATATTTCCCTACAAATAAAAAATAAAACCTATTACTATCTTTATCTAATTAGACAATTGATATGTTTATTGCATATAAGAAATATTTAGTTTATACCTTCTGGAATTTTTAGATCACTAGGTCTTGATAGTGCATCACCTAAAACCTGAGAATCATGTGCACTTTCTTTCCATCTAGCTAAAACGTATATAAATTCCAAATCAAAAGTTATTGCTGCTAAAACATTTTATGTTGTTCCCTCTTTTCGATCTCAAAACTTTCCTTGAATTTCAACAGGAACATTTGCAAAAACATATGTACCATCAATTGCTTCCACACAATCCTATATAAACATGAAAAAATAATTTATAACCTTTTCTTCTAGATGTAATTAATTAATGTATAAAAATATTGGTATTGTTCTCATACCTTAAAATAAAGATAGAATCTGCGATTATTCATTATCTCTTTGGGAACTGTATCCCCTAGGTCTTTAATAAGGCGTTTGTATAACTTAAGAACTGCTTTTAATACAATTCTAAAGTAGCGATGGAAGTTTCAACAGACCTATAGTATATACCACTAATAAAATGAAATTTTTGGTTTTGACTTATAATTTGTAAGAACACAATTACTTGCTCCTTAATAGACACATTTTAAGTTGATTGTAATAGGTCACGACTTGTGAGAACATCACACAAATTATATAATACAACTGGATTCATATGAATTTGTTAGACACAATGTTTACCACCTCGATTCAAAATGCTATCAATATAGAATTCTCGTTGAGCAATTGCATTTATACGTAGTTCTCTTGATATATAAATTATATTTCTTTCTCGTTCAATAATAGCTACCCCTGCAGCTATAACAATTACAGCTGCTCCCATACATGCTGCATGAATAATCTTACTATCCATAATAAGCAAGTGGAGTTTTCTGATAACGAAACATAAATTTTTTGGGTAATAAACATTCAAAAAGCATATCAAATACTTATACAATTAATACAAGAAATTATGATTAAACTGACACACATTATAAATTAAAAGTTGGAAATAAGAGGAGTTGATACTGTATCATAATTATTGCAATGATATTTGATTATTTAAACAAACAAGGCCTTAAAGTGGATTACTAAATATTCAGTAGATAATGAATGGTCAAGTTGGTGGTAAAGTTTGGCAAAAGCTGGTGTGCACACGTATGCAAACAGCATGGCTCAATACCATAATATGGTGACAGTTCTCAATCCTTATATTTTATGGTTTGAAAATATAATTCTCTTGCAAAATTCACCCAATCCCTTTACAGTTTCATGGTAACAAATTGTTTGTGCTTTTACTTGCCATCAGTTATTGGTACAGATCGAGATCAATTTACTGGGAAGGGTGTCTCATCCGAACATTGTAAAGCTTTTGGGTTATTTGTCTTGAAAATGAAGAGAAGATCCTTGTTTATGAATACATGCAAAAAAGAGCTTTTAGACTACCAAATATTTTCCGTAGACTACCATTTATTTTCTAGTAAGGAGAAAATCAATTATTCTTAATTTGGAGTTATATTCTACAATATTAATCTCAACATTGTATAACCTTATTTTTGCTCCTAACACACATGTTTCTCCTGGTACAGAGAAACCAGATCGAGTACTTTCATGGAAAATTAGGCTTAAAATTGCGATAGAAATTGTTGAAGGATTGTCTTACTTGCATTCATTAGAGCACCTGATAATTTTCAAAGATATGAAGAGTCCATTGCATAAATAATTCCAAACAATAGCATCTAAGATTTTTAAAAGCAAAGGCCGCTCAATTTCTTATAAACATCTAAGATTGACTCAACAAGCAAATTAACAAGCAAGATCCTGAGATCCTATACAAAACAAAGTATGTGATTGTTATGTTTTTTCCCTAAAAAACCAAACAAAACATGAAAAACATAGCAAATTAACAAGATCACAAAATTATGCTACAATCACAACTATAAATCCAAACAAAGAAGAGGAAAAAAAAAGGTAGATAATAGAGAGACATTTGAGGAAAAGAGTCACCTGAAATAATAATTTTTTTTTTGTTATTAACATAATTGTTACTTGATTAGACGAAAACTCTAGATTACTAAGTTAACTTACCATGTTAGTGAGCTTTTAAATGAGTATTTGAAAAGTGATATCTTCTATTTTTCATTAATATGTATTACTTTAAAAAATATTAAATTGATTTTTTAAGTGTTTTTTGATATTTTTAAAATGTTAATATCAAAAATAAAAAAAATTAAAAATTATTTCATGTATTTTAAAACAAAAACAATATTTAAAAATAAAAAATAAAAATCAACTTATACAATCAATTTGTCAAAGTCGGACTTGATAAGGATGGATGTTAAGGTTGAAATTTAATTTAAGAATAAATTAAGACTCGCGAAATTAGAACCCGGTCATATAACCTCAGCTCAGATACATGCAATCATCACCTTTCAACTCATAAACTTATCCTGATTTTGGGAATTTCATAAAACACCAATGATTAAACTAAAACATATCCATCCAAAATTTATTCCAACGCGAATCTGTGGGAAAAAAAAAAAAAAAAAAAAACTACCGTATTTTCCTTCCAATAAGAGGGGAGGCGATAAAATCTAAAATTACTAAAACGTTTATCGTCAAAACCAACGAGCCCCAAAAACAGTACTATATAATAAAACCAGCGACCGACCTTAACCAGGACAAAAACGTCATTAAACAAGAACGCGGTAATATACCTGCGGATCTCCCGGTAAACAATAAACAAAGCCAACCAGCATTCTGCAGGTGACGTAAGAGAGCGACAAAAAAAAATAAAGAAGGAGACCAAACAACAAAATCCGTAAAAATAAAAGAAAAACCCTAGAATAGATTTTAGATTTAGAGATCACTTTCTTTCTCTCTCCTTCTGTGCTGCTAGTAGTACCACTAGCGCCTTCTCTTCTATTCCTCGAAGTAAATCTTCTCCCGCAGCAGCCTCTCAATACTGGATCCACTATTTTCTGCGGACTCCGATTCGATCCCGGTAAGTTTTTCTTTAAACACAAACTTTTAGTCTGTTGAATTCGATTTCGGACTTTGTTTTTTCTTACGTGAGATCCATGGGAATTTAGTTTTTTGTGTATGGATTTCGAAATCTGCGTTTTGGCTCTTTTGGTTTGATTGTTTTTATTTTATTCTTTGTGATTCGATTTCAATCTCTAAAAACCCTATTTTTATTCTCTTTTGCCTTTCGTGTTCATGATCTGGTTTTAGGGTTTTTTTTGTGTGTGTGGATTGAGATAAGCGTTGTTGATTTTGTGGTAAAATAACTGTTGTTGTGATTTAACTCAAAGCGGAGATGATAAAAAGGGTTTGTCTTTTTAATGTAATTTTGTATTGAATGTACGTTCTTTTCTGTGTTTTATCTTGTTAAACAACCGAGCTGCGTGATATTTGGTTGATATTTGATTTGAGGGTTTTTTCATGGACCTCCCTGCTTTGCTGGTTTCTTTCAATTAAATTTACAGTGTTTCCTTTATAGGCTTTTCTTATTTGCTGTGAAACTTACGCAGAGATCTCTACTTTTTTCTTGGCTCAGTGCTGACAGGGCATTGCTTGTTTCAGTGCTGCTGGTCATATAAGGTTGATTTTGGTGTTGTCTGATAAGCTGGAAATCTGGGGTTACTCTTCTCAGCTACTTTCAGCTCATCACAATGATTGCTTCTGGGAATGTAACAATGAAGAAGTTAACGATTAAGATTGCTTCCCAAAGAATACAAGCTATTCCTGGGAAAAAGTTGCTTGGTGCTGAACAGAGTTGCAGCGCTTCTATGGGTGAGAATCATGGTTCTCAGATGACAAAACAGAAATCTGTGGCCCCAGTTTCTAGGAAGCGTGGACCACCAGAGATGATAGAGTGTCAACAGCAGAAGAGGCAGAAGATGGACCGTAGTGTGACACAACAGTGTTCTTCCCTTCTAAAATCACTGATGTCTCATCCAGCTGGATGGGTTTTTAATAAGCCTGTGGATCCAGTAGCACTGAAGATTCCTGATTATTTCACTGTTATATCATATCCCATGGATTTAGGAACAGTAAAATCCAAGCTAGGAAAGAATTTTTATGCTAGCATCAATGAGTTTGCAGCTGATATCAGACTGACCTTTTCAAATGCCATGCTGTATAATCCTCCGTCAAATAATGTCCATAGAATGGCGGAGGAACTAAATGGGATTTTTGAGACAGGGTGGAAAGCTTTAGAGGAAAACTGGAATCATGAAGGACCAAAGTTTGGAAGTGGAAAGATTTCAAGTGGATGCACAACACAAATCGTCAATGCCAAACAGAATTGTCTCAGTATGCCTTCTATGCACTGTACTACTCTGCCAAAGAGATCAAAAACATCCAAAGAAAACGTGATAAGGAACTTGTCCAATGCAAGTGTTATTACGGAAGTAAGTTATTCCTTTGGATTTTGGATGGATTGGGTCTGTAATGAAAAACTAGAATACAGTTTTATCCACAACAATGATTAATGTATATATGTCCCATGTAATTTGGTTGTTGTAATGTATATTCACAGTTTTTTAGTAATTGAAGTCTGCTATGTTCTATGTATTTTGGCTTTTCTTGTATATATTTTCGAAGTCTTTTAGTAATTCAAGGCTGTATTATTTCTGCTTTGTTTATAGGCAAAGCCTACTAAACCAGCAGAGATGCGCAAGTCCCTTGTGCCAAACTCTTACAAAGGTATGAAATGGCAAGAGTAGTGTTTCTGCTTTGTGGCTCTTTTATTGAGGTCTAATTAACAATGCATCTTATAGGTGCTGATGGTGGCGGTAGACATGCATGTGGCTCTACAAATGTGAAGCCATTGTTGATTCCAGTTGCTTCAAACTGCGGTAAATGTGGCAGTAATGCTTGCCGATGCAGCCTCCAAATTGATTCATACCATACAAACTCAGGTGGATATCTCATTTCTATTTTCTTCCTCTGCCTCTGTTTTGATATCTAATATTTCTCTGACCATTTTATCTTTTTCCTTGGCTTAGATATATCTTCTGAGAGATCATCTGGGAGGGATCAGCATGCATGCAGCACTGATACCTCAAAACTGGTGTGTTAATATGTCCCCCATGATTTATCCTAGTCTGTCAAAATTCATTTTGTGGAATGTCCGATCAAGCTTTGTTTCAAATTCTGTTT
Organism: Populus simonii; assembly: GCA_007827005.2. Classification (NCBI taxonomy): domain Eukaryota; kingdom Viridiplantae; phylum Streptophyta; class Magnoliopsida; order Malpighiales; family Salicaceae; genus Populus; species Populus simonii. Next base: position 10,584,793 of record CM017468.2, read on the forward strand.
TTTCAGGCGAAAGTCATGCCTGCCACACAATCGAGCAAGTCAGATCCAGATTCTGATGGTTAGAAAATTCTCTCTTTTGGTATTTTTAATATTAAAATGCTTAGCTTATGTTTATCTGACTTTTACAATGGTGTTGCAACTGATATAATAGAGGCTGTTAGTGCTTTGGATGATGAGAATATATGTCCTGGTTCCCAGCTTACAACTCCTGCAACAGATGCAGCTTCTGGAGAAGGTTGGTTACTTGTAATTTCTGAATTAAGTGCTGGTGCTGGTAATTTCACCTGATTTTAGTTCTGATTTTTTTGTTGTCTGTTAGAGTTGAGCTCTCTTTTTGCTGTACCATTGTCTCCAAGTAAAGCTCTTCGTTATGCAACAATAAAGCATCGATTCGCAGATACCATCTTAAAAGCTCAAAATAAGGCAGTGCTTGATAATGTAAGTCATATTTTTTGGGTGGGGTGTTGAATTTTGAACTCTTTAGAATGAGATGAGGCATACAATGATATGGATGCCTGATTTTTGTTGTCTTTATTATTGTTAGGGTGATAAAGCTGATCCAATGAAGATGCGGCAGGTGAAGGAAAGATTGGAAAGGCGGCAGCAGGAAGGTGATTTAAGTAACTCCATATCTTTCTAAATATAGCAAATTCATGTATTCCTTTTTAGAATTGTCCAGAACTCTTAATACAACTGGTTTGCTGATGAGGCATGGTTTGGATACTCTACCTTTTGGGTTGTCTTTGTTGATTTGCTGTCGTTTTTTTCCACCCAACTGTTGCCATTATATCTTGAATGCCATCATGAATGTGTTTGGAATTAGATGGTTGTATTATGTCTTTGTTGATTTGGTGTTGAAAAATTTTCCAATTTTGGTCATCATATTTGTATATTTTTGTGAGAGATTGAAATTAGATGATTATATTATTCATCCTTGTCTAATAGGTGTCCACTTTTTTCTATTTTTGTCCATCGTATGGGATCATGTATATGGAATGTAAATTGCCAAGTTTTCTAAGCGAGCTCTCTTCTGCCTTCTCTGTTGCATGTCAATCATTTTATGTTCATACCAGTTGTCATCTTTTGTTTTAAATGTGGGCTTTGGTTTTATGACAATACAGAGAAGGCTAGGATTGAAGCACAAATCCGAGCTGCTGAAGCTGCCACGCGAAGGAGGGAAGAGACGGAAATGAAAAGGCGACGGGAGAGGGAACGAGAAGCTGCTCGAATTGAACTGCAAAAGGTTTACCTGCTATTTACAGTTGAATTTGTAGATCTGGATTCTCCTGATTGCTGTTGCTTGAAATTGGCTCTTGTTGCTTTTGATTGTCACCGCAGATGGAAAAAACTACTGGGATCGAACAGAACCTAGATATTCTTAAAGAACTGGAGATGCTCTGTGGCTGTTCAATATCACTGAATTACCATTTTGGCAGTGGAAGGATGGAAGTGGTAAAGGGAGGAATCGGAGCTTGCATTGGGAGCCCACTTGAGCGGTTGGGATTGTTTATAAAAGATGACATTGAAGACGTGGATGAGGAGTTTCTGGATGAAGATGGAGAGGAAGGAGAGATACTCTGTTAAAAGCTCGACAGATTTCTCTGCCAGTTGACAACATCTTTATGGGAAAAAGTTGGGGTGTAAATGGCATTAATTTTGTAGTGGGGATAGAGGGATCGTTGTAACGTAGAAGTAGCTGTATTTATGGGTCGAAGATAAGAGTCCGCTGGTTAACTCACCATTCGTCTCTTGAGAGCACTTGTAAATGATTTTTTCTCTCGCGTCGTATGAACGGTTCACACACGCGCGCGCGCGCGTGTAGATATGCTTACACTTGCACTTGAGCTATCGAATAGCCGTGCTGGGATTTTCTTCTATGTGATTGAAAGGTCAATACGTATCTCCATCTGGCTGGACCAAATGTTTTCCAACTAACCATTGACAGTAGCCCGAAGCCAAGTGGTTCAAGTGAAAAGTCAACCCTAAAAGCAAAGGGGAAGATACTAAAGAAAATTAATGAAGTCCTTTGAAAATTAGACCAAGAGAAAATCCATCCAGAAACCCCCACGTTGTGTTTGAAGGCGAAAGATCCTTCCATAGGACTAGAACATGCTCTGAAACACCGGCCTCAATGTATTTCTTGGCATTATCCCCTGCACTTACCAGTATTTGTGGATGTTCTTACAACCTTGTGATAAATGTTAATTGTGAAGGATTGATAATTTTTGGCGAAAATTATTATTTTGGATAGGTTTGGTTTAATTGTTGATTAATGGTGAAAATTAAATTGTGACATTATTATTATTATTATTATTTGAGATTAGTGATTTTGATATTATTATTTTTGGTATAAATTGAATTAATTGAGATTTGTTTTACGGGAATTGAAATATTGTTATGCTTAAAGTGAATAAGAATTGTTGGCTGGGATGGAAGATTTAAATTGAAGATAACAATTATTTTATTATCTTGGTAGTTGGTTTGTAAAAAAAAGGTGTCAATTTATTACGCTTAGAGATAATTAATGATGAGAAATAGATTGATTTTGGTTTTGTTATTACGATCACAATTGTGTTCATACATGCTGGCATGAAAAGGGAAGGAAATTCCTAATTTTCAGGAAAGTTAGGGGGAAATGACTATTTTGATGCTAATCTCATGAACTAACATAAATTAAGTTCTAAATAGAGTAAAATTATGAAGGTTATTGAAAGGAGAATGTTGGGTCAATAGTGGAATTTCTTTGTCTAAATATATAGATAAATTAAATATTAGAGACAGATATGAACAAGAACGTTACTAGTTCTTCTGACAGCATTTCTGATAAGCATGAACTGCTTGGTGCCAACCATAATAAGGCATCTCAGGCACAAGGACTCTCTCTTGATGCAGACTCATTAAGTGGGAGGGCGACTCTCATTAAGTGGAAGGGTGACTTGCAGAGAGGGTGTCTTTTCTGAGCAGGATGTATTCACTGAGAAATATATTGCTCAGTGAAAACCCGATCACAACATGTAAGTTTGTTTTCCTTTCCTACATGATAAAAAATAATAAACAACAAAGGATAAAGTTTGAATAATTAATTTTAATGAACAATTAAAAATTCAAGTTTTCAAATGTTGAGGTTGCTCGCACGATAATATTGACGATGAAATCATTGATGGAAGTGCCTTTGTTTTAATAGAGCTAGGTTTTAAAAAAAAATCTAAATTGAAGCCTATGATTAATGCTTGGTTTGGAAAGTTTAAGGTTAATATATATATATATATATATATATATATATATATATATATATATATATATATATATAAGGAAAAATTCTATTGGGAGGAGGTTGACAATAGCATAGTCAGAAAAGTGTGGGAGAATCACAGAGCTATTAGGTAAAATTGAATTCAAATTGTGATATTTTAAAAAAAATATTAAAATTTTATTTTTCATAATCATAACTTGCAATTTTTTTATGAACTAGGTTGTGTGATTTCTGGTACGAGGCCCAGAAAAAAAAAAAGCAAATAAATATGCAAAAAATAGAGGTCTTGAAAGGTATTTTGGGTGTTTATATCCAGCACATGATGTCTGAGTATTTCTTAAGGATAGTCTAGTTCAGAGAACCAGACCAAGGAGATTCATGGTTTCATGACCACGCATACTAGCGATTCCATTCTATTTGTTTCACATGCAAAGTGGATGGTAAGATTATATTTTATATGATAATTATTTTAAAAAATTTTGTATTATATGAAAATATTTAGCTAATAATAGCTTTCTTTTGTAGGCTACGGTGCTTAGACGCGATCCAAGATCGATGGAGCTTTTTGTTGAAACTCACGTGCGGAAAAAGGACCATCGAAAAGGGATGCAACAGTTTGTAGATAGTTAAGCCTAAAAGTCCGTGGTAAGTTGGATTTCAACATTTTTTTAAGTTATTATTATATTTATATTTATATTTTCTTACTTGTTTTTTTTTCAAGAAACATATAACAACCAATTGCATAAGAGATACATGGACAATTCTTCGACCCATCCAGAACTCGATCAAGATTTATGGTTAGAGGCTAGATCTACCGATGGACCCAATACAGGTTTATGGTATCTTCAACACCATGGTCGAGGATATGCGGGTGGGCTGCAATGTCTTGACCGTTGGGACCTTGCAATTGGGATCGAGCCAATAATCTCTAGCCATCCATGCGATTGTACGAGAACAAGTTTAAGCTGAGACGACCTATTTAGAGCTGAGACGACCTAACTTAAAGGATAAATTGAGTGTCATCGAGAAATTGTTGGCAACTCTCACTGGTACATGTGCTCCCTCTTGTTGCCATCCTAGTTCTAGTGAAGATCCGCCTTCGTCTCCTCCTCCAGCTTCTGTCCACTAGATAGTTAATTGTATTTAATAATATTTTTAAATTAATCATACAAATTTGCATATGATTTTAATTTAATTCTGTTTTAATTTTTTAATTGTATTGTTGTTTTTATTTTTTTAAAATAATTACATATAATACCGATGAACTTTAAAAAGCCAACGAAATTACTGACAGACTAAGTCCCTCAGAGAGTTCCGGAGACTTGAAAAGAAATTACAAGACTTGCCACTATTAGATGTAATTCTCCGACATGTTAATTTCGTCGGTAATATGCGTACAATCACCGATGGATTTATTAATGGTGTATTCTATCAGTAATATGCCACAATCATCGATGAATTTACCGAGAGAATTAATGCTGGTAATGTTTTTTGCTTGGCGCAATAATTCCATTAGTAAATCCATCGGTGATTATACTACCGATAGATTGACCTACAAAATAAAAATCACTGACGATATATTTTTTAACGACATGATTTCATTCGTTATTCCATCAGTAATTGTATTTTCGACTGAATCAATGTTTAAACACCGACGAAATATTTTGTTGGTGATCTGTAAATTTCTGGTACAGTTAGATTTTATTAGGTGATTTTTTTGTTACCCAACTAAATTTACTTCCATGTGTTATATGTATGTGAGAATTCTTGGCGAGACTTGTCTTCTCTTTCTCTTAATAAAACACCTTCTCTTAAACTCTAATGTTTATATATATATTAACACCTTTACAAGTATGGAACTTATTGATTGTACGTTATTTTAGCGTACAAACCTAAAGTTGCATATGATCAATATAACCTATTTTTATATAAATTGAGGAAAACCATCTCAAGATGTCGTTTCTTTATTCATAAATGGTATAGAAGTTGAATACAGTATTTTATACAGTACAAATTAATTGTAAAAAAAGTGAATAAACAAACATATATAAAGTTTGTCATTAATTGTTAATTACCTGGTGGTTCATGGAATATACACGACATTTTGAAGGAGTCCAAGCCAATCTCAATCACAAGCATGGTTGTTTACCGATAATTAATTAATTAATTAATAGTAAAGTGAAAGGTAGCAATCACAGGTTGTCATGCCCACTTAATTGAATCAATTTTATTATAGAAAATGGGAATTAAGCACGTTTTTGGCCGTATTATGGAGGTGGATTAGATCATGCTTCAAGTAACCTGTAAGAAAGGTTTATTCGGCGAAAAAGTATCATCCATTACGCAACCAGCTTGACTTCTCCGTTGCATTATAACAAGAAAATACAAGCAGCAATGGATACTTCATCTTGATTTGACTGCCAATTAAATATCGATAACGAAGCATCTTCCGTCGTCTATGTCGACACTGATCACTGATCCGTTTCTCTTTCCATCCTTTTCAAATGGATGCCAAAGATACGAGAGGGAGGACTTTTGACAGTCACAGAGGACCAGTTCTTGGTGTCAAGCACATGAACACCATCTTTCGCAGTTACATATATATATTTTCTGGGATTTCTTCTATATGCATGTGCTTACACTGTTTAATCGAGAAATCTGTGAAAGTTCTTTACTCAAATCTTCTAGAGAAGGGATCAACTCTTCTAGTTGCTTTCTGTACATATGAACATTTATCTCTATATATGTTCATTTCCGCACTCTGGAGGTACGTGGGATAGGATGGTATGCGTTGGAGTAGAAGCTTTTTTACGTCGTAGAAAACAACATGCGGGCGTCGCTAACATGCTTTGAAAACTATTATCTGTGAATTCAAGATTCAATGCCCACGTTTAATAAATTAGATTGACTTCATATACGCTAGTAAATGTTACAAAAAAAAAAAAAACCAAGAAGAAGAAGAAAAAGAAGATGTTAGCAGTAACTAAATATTAAATTGTAAAGTTAAGAAACAAATATTAAATGATTTTTGGAATTTTTTTTTCTCTTAGACAACATTCTATCATTATTTCAAAAGAAAGTTTTAATTAAAAAAATAATAACATCATGTTAATTCTAATGCAACTATATTTAAAAATATAAGAATAATTAATACAATGCTGAGAATTTCTTAGGAGTGTTGTTAGACCCGACCCAATAGATCAATCTCAAAACTTCATAATTTAACTCCTCGCCTGATTCAAGTTTCAAATTAAATTGTTTAAGGATTATCTGATGTGATACGATGCAATCGACTTGACAAGTTTAAAAACAACCCATGTAATCAGTAAAAAAATTGTTTGACTTCAAGAATTTCAAGTCAAAATTGTTTTTATATATTTAATAATATAATACAATAGCTAAGATCTATTAAGTAATTTAAGAATTTAACAAAATAATATATGTAATAAATTTTAAAAAAATTAAATTTTAATTTAAAAAAAAAACAAGTCAAACACGTGGATATAGGTGGCATAGCAAACCAGCCCCATTAAAAATAAGATTTGATGTATATTTTTTCTCATTAGACGATGACACTTGCTCCACCAAATTTCTTTTTTAAACCAAAAAAAGCAGACAACGAATCATACGTTTGTCAAGTTTCCGATCATCGGAGAAATGCCATGAAAACTACGTTGGGGTTTTTCGGAACAATTTTTTTTAACCCATCTCATCTGAAAACATCTAAAAATACTCTTATAACAACAATAAAATGATACCTCAACTCAAATATTCTTCAAATAAGTTTTTTTTTTTTAAAAAAAAAAAAACTCTCAAGCTTGATTTATATTTTTTTCAACACCATTGAAGCCTAAAAAACATTCGTGCGACACTCCTCTCATCAAGAATAATAACTCGCTAAAATCATGGTTTTTCGTTAATGAAATCTCATCAACCGAACATTTCTCATCTTCTATATTGTTTTCAAGCAATCCTCTCCCCCTCTTATACACAAGGACTGGTATGTAAAGAAAATAAAATTTCAGACTAAAACGTATAATTGGAAAACTAAAAGGACCACAAATGAAATTGTCAAAATCTTAAATCATTGTTTTTAAAAAATATGCCGACAATATAGTAATTTATAAAAAAGGCTACATGTTTGTTTTATTATCAAACTTGGTCCTAAAACTTTATTTTTTTAATCAACAAACCCAAATCCTATTTTACCGAATTGAAAATTAATCTAACATTGAAATATCATTTTGACACTAAGAGAATCTTATAGAAAATTATTTAAAATAAATTTTAAACCGAAATGCCATTTAATATAATTTGTAAGGAAAAAACTAGAAAACAAATGATGGCCAAAATAAAAACAGCTCAAAGGAGCAATAAAAACTAAAATGCATTATTCCATAGTGAAATCACCTTGGCTTTTAGTTTTTTTTTTGTAATTATTATTTATGGTATTTTCTATTATATGTGTGTATTTAAACCATATATATACAAGTATAAGGTTAATATCTTTTAAATACTTTAACAAATAGGAAGATAAAATCACAAAATTTCAATATTACAAAAATATCTAAAAGAGATGGTGATTTAATTGTTCATCATTTTATAAAATACTATTGATTTCTATGGTTTTTTTCTTTATTTTAATCCTTTAATTTTTTTTCCCTTCTATTATCAATTTTTGTTCACATTGGGTATTGGGTATTGTGCTTAATAATATGTTTTCTATAGAGTTATTGTAATGTAAAAAAACCTCGACAGTGGATTTTAATTTTACAAAAAAAGAATTTAGTTTTATTCTTTGGAATTAAAAAAAAAATGAGAGGATTAAAATTGACAGTGAAAAAAAAAGGTCTTTTTTTTATAATGCTCATTCAAAACCTTTTTGAAAAGAAAAAATTATCCTTCATCAATTCCTTTTTTTTTTATCTCTTTAGTTTGAAATTATATGTTTTGATTAAAAAATTTATTTGTCCATATTTTGGCCCCTAAATTTGAGAGATGAGTAGTGAGACTCATCAAAAAATAACAAAAAAGAGAGAGGTTTATGTTTATTTTGAATTGAGAAATTAGTTTATTGATGCTCTAATGGTGTTTGTTACATATTTTTAGACGAAAAAAATTGAAAAATAGTTTGATTCCCTCGACAACAAATGCACAATGTGTTGTTCTTATATTATTTTAATACATTCGAGTCTAGATTATCTATATATAGTTTTCTTTTAACTAAACTTGCTTTTATGTTTTTGATGAGCAATTGTCTAAAAAACAAATATTCTAGTGGAAAAATGGTAAAAAAGGGAAACACATTAATGAGATAACTACTATATGATAGATTTTTTTTTATCCTTATTTAAAATTATCTTGATTTTTAAATATTTATTCTGATCATTTTTTATTTTTATAGTATTAAGAACCCATGACAAAAAAAAATATTCTTTTTATTAAAAAATATAAGAAAAGAAGGGTTTATACTACAAAACAATCTTCTTTTTCAATGGAGATGAAATTATTATTTTTTTAATATAAATAATTTTATTTTTGTGTAATTAAATAAAAAAATTGAAGAGTTTTCTGTGTAACGTGATTAAATATCTTAAGATAAATCTTTAACAGTGATAGCCTTTCAGGCATATATAATTCTTTATTTTTTTTATTCAACATATATTTTGTAATTTATTTTTGCCCTTGTAATGTTTTTTATGAATTTTTTTATTTCATTATTTTACATTCTGTTCACTTGAAATTGAACCTGATAATTTATTTTGATTAGCTTGCTATAGGATTCTTATGGTGTCAAGAAACACCTTGATATTAAGTTAATGTTTGATTTGGTAAAATAAAATAAAATTTTACTGCTCAAAATAAATTGAGATTGAGATGACCAAATTTGACACTTAAATAAAAAATTAGCATCTTTTCATTCTTTTTTTTTATGATACAAAATGAGTGAATTTTAAGATTTTGGCCCACAAAGTTTTTTTTGTTTTATATTATTAGTCTTTTTAGTTTGAAAATTTTATTTTGTTTATATTTTGTCTATGACATTGGGTGATAAGAGTGAATTGCTAAAAAAATAGAAGAAGAGAGAGAAAATTATTAGTTGTCACAACCAAAAGAATTTGATCTAGGTGTCAATGAATCTCATTTTAAGAGAGAAGTTCATTTTAGTTATTTTTGACCCCTTTACACTTTTTTTATATATGTACTTCTTTTTTTAGGTTCTTTAATGATGATTTTTGTTTTGAATTTTATTTTGCAGTTTTCTACACTTGTTTATTTTTATTATCGTATAATTAAATAAAAAAATAGATCTTAAAAAACAAAGGTATCAAACCTAATCAGGTCCATAATCTGGATTGTGAGTTTGATATGTTAATCTGGATTGACCTGTGTCAGATTTAGGATGTTATCATCACAATATTTTTTTTAAAATTAGAATGATGTCTTCTTGATTATTATTTTTTAAAGTCAAATCATATTTTAATTTGTTCGTATTTGAACCCATTACGTCGACATGGTTTCATCGGAGCAACTTGCAATTGATTTAGTTTTAAACCAAGCTAGGAAAAGGATTGGTTCAAGAGGTCTCCAAGTTGACTCATTATATCAAGTCAAGTTTAATAATATTTCTAAAAAGTTCTTCATGGAATGCGGGATTGAAGTGTTATTCTTATATTTTCTTATTACATTCAAATCAAAATTATCAGAATGTTGCTTTTTCTTTAATTAAAATTTGGTTTTTTATAATTATGATAAGATGTTATCTTACGGGTCAATATTCTTGTAAAAAATGCCAAAAATAAGAGCACATAAAAGGGCATTAAATTAGGGAGACACATTTTAATTACTTTTTATTTTATCCTTATTTCATATTATCTAGATTTTAAATAGAATTTAAATATTAATGTTATTACACAAAAACAAATTGTAATATAATTGTATAAAAAAAAGTTGAATGTCCTATACTGCATAAAATCAAATATGTTAATTTATATTTATTTCTCAACTTCTCGTTTAGTTTTTAGTTAATATTATTAATTTTTTATAATATTTATTGGTAAATATATAATTTTTTACTTTTTAATTAAGCACATGCATTAATTTTTAGTTTATAATTAAAAAGATTTTTTATACTAAAAAAACATGCTACAACACATTTATATTTTTTAAAATATTATTAAAAAGAAATTAATCTGACAGGCAGTGGAGCTCCTATGACCTAGCTAGTCAACTTTTTTATTGGAATATTAACTATATTTTACTTCGTGGTGGAATTTTTACGTGATTCTCAATAAATTATTGTGCATAGTGTTCTATAGATTTGTGATTAATAAATAAAAGAAATTTTCAATTACTCGGGAAAATGTATATTTAAGTAGAATAAGTATTTTTGTAGCATACTACTCACTAACTTTTGAAGTATGTTTTAATAAAATATTACTAGGAATAAAAAAAATGAACCATATTCTGAAGATAGTGGAAGGATTAAAGGTAAGCACTAAAGGGAAGTGACCATTTTTTATTTGATCCTTTTATCCCATTATGTAGGGCTAAGGGTTTTGTTTTTGTTCATTAATAAAAGATAATTAAACTTTTTATGTATTGATAATAATGAGTAATGTGTTGTTGAGACATAAAAGATGATAATTTAATTCGAATCTAACTGATACTGATTGACCTGAACAATTAAATATTTTTTTAGACTTGATAAATAATAAGTAGAGTATAAATATTGTTGAAACCCGACCCGTAACTTACTTAAATTTAACCTAAAATATATATTTATATTATATAAATATATTTGTAAAATATTTAGATTTTTTTAATATATATCCTCATTATTATCCTATCTTGAAATTGACAACCATAAAAAAAAGATTACATATAAGATAAGATGGCAAAGGAAAGTTGTTAGTTAAGTTTCAAAAATATATTAAATAAGTATATTTATTTTAAAAAATATTTGAAAACATAGTAAGAATTGGTTTTCAAAGTATTTTGTATTTGAAAATGTATTAAAATAATATTTTTATTATTATTTTTGATATTATGACATCAAAAAAATATAAAAATATCAAAAAAATATTAATTTAAAAAATTAAATAAAATATTATTTTTTAAAAAAACTTATAAAATACAAGAATAAAGTGTTGTTTTAACTTATAGCTAGAGACGTGTCTTTTCGTACCAAGGACTTTGGTAAGGGGACCATGTTTTATATGCGGTTTAAATATAGTACCCTTTCATATTGTATAATATCCTTTTCAAACTAAACCTAATATATTATTTTAGTTCATTGATTGATTCATTGAGCATAAGACTATATATTAGGAGAGGTACGTATTCCATCTTCCTTAAATTCTCACTGTAGGTTTGGGCTTGAAACCTGTTAATGGAAATTAATATCAAATATATATTTAAAAACTAAAAAACCCTAGAAAAAATATAAAAAATGATAAACATATGATGGCAATTAGTAATGCTTGATTGTTTAGAGTTAAAATATAAAAAGAATTTTAAAAAATACAATTTTTTTAAGATTAAATTTCTAAATTATTACATTTAAGTGTTCTTTCTTCCATCAATGAACACATCATCTTTTACCTTTGTTTAAACATTGTGATCTCGAACAGAGTAACACACACACACAAGGACGGAGTCATGAATTTTTCATGTCCTGGGCTACTAGATAAATATATAATTTTTTTTAAGATAAATTATTAACTCATGTGCATGAATTTTAATTTAAATACACTACCCAAAATATTAAAAAATAAATTTGAAAGTATATAAAATTGAAGTGAAAGTAAAAATAAACTCATTATTGAAGTTACATCCTTCGATGTTTTGTGGAATATAATATAATTCATCTATAATCGAATCTGAATCGATATTATAACAACCCCTTAACCGGGATAAAATAATAATCTTATGTTAACTGGAAAAAAAAAAAGTAATTAAATTTTTTTCCTCTCTCAATTCCTCCTTCCTTCACTTGATTCTTCCTTATATTAGTATTTTATAAGTTGGACTTTGTAAGTTTATAAGGCTATTTTCTCACTTTTCTTATTTGTTTTCTTTAGATTTTTTTTTTATGTTTTTCCTTTACTTTTCTCTCTTTCTCTCTCGCCTTTTCTTTTCTTTCTTTTCCTATTCTGCTTCCGCCTAGTTGGCAACATATAAAAAAAGAAAGAACTGATTTGTTTTATTTTTTAATGGCAAATAACCATTTTACCCTTGATGAGTCGTTTTGCTTTTATTTAACAATCTTTTTTTACCACTACCAAACTCTGTTCATCTTAAAATTTTAACCAGATTTTATTCAATATATTTTAAGATTCCTCGTAAAATTACAGCTCAATCTGATGGTCGGATTGAAAATTACATCCAATAACGTAAAACTGGTCAAATTGTGATTTTTTTTTTTATCAAATTTCTGAATTTCTCCAAAAATTATGAAATTTTAACCCAAGTTAAAGCATTATATTAGAAGGCTCTACATAAATTTTTAGAAGTTTTTGATACCTCAATCGAGAATTATAATTTATTTGTACATAAAACTAGTAAAAAAATATTAATAAAATCTTGATTTAAGCTAGAGCCCACTCTAGCCCTTACATGCCTCCGCCATTACGTGCGTGCATATTTTAATAAATAATGTATAGTGTATAAATATTGTCAAACATGATCTGTAACCTATTCAAATTTAATCTAAAATATATATTTGTAGAATATAAATATATTTGTAGAATATTTAAATTTTTTTTAATATATATCATTATTATTATCCACTACACCATTAAACAGTTTTACCGACGGACTAATTCCGTCGGTGATAGGAATGAACTCCGTCGGTGAAATAATTACCGACGGCCTCACCGACGGAACAAGTCCGTCGGTATACTAGTCGTCGGTAACTCCTATTTTCATCGCTAAGTCTGTTTCAAATAAAAAAAACACCTACTGACGGAACACCGACAGTCTTACAGACGGATACGCGCGCGCCAAAAAAAAGTTTTCTGCGGGAACATTACCGACGGAATAAATCCGTCTGCAATTTCAACGGTAATTACTGACGGATATTCCGTCGGTAATTATGGCATCGGTAGTAATTGTTTGCCAACCCTCTGTGAAATACTGACGGATATTATTCTTCGGTATATCCGTCTGTATGTAATCACCAACGGAATATATCCGTCGGTAATTATGGCATGGTTGGTAATTGTTTGGCAACTCTCTGTGAAATACCGATGGATAATTATTTTGAAATATATATAAAAAAATAATTTGTTAATAGTAAAAAACCTTAATAAACAAATAAAAATGGATTAAACATTAAAAATATAAAAGTAATGTTAAATAATATTCATTACAAATTTAATGTGTTTAAAAAATAAAATTAAACTAGAATAGCGGCGGAGCTGGAGGAGGAGGCTGGTTGTTCCCGGGACCATACGACCAAAAAGAAGCTGCACAAGTATCGTCACCCATCTTTGATCTCATTTCCATGACTATTTGACGGAGCTCATCATAATTCATCGAGAGTTGTTGATATTGTTGTTTCAACGCATTGAACTCCTCAGACTGGGTGTTCGATACTGATGGAGAGCTTCCAACGGTTGAGACATTACGAGCCGAACGCAAGTTTTCAGCCGTAGTGTTGGAGAGCCCGTAGATCCAATTTTTATCGGGTCCACCAGACGATCCCGCCTCCATCCACAAATCTGGATCGAAATCTGGCTGGGTCGACGGATTGTCCCCATATCTCTCCCTCAACCTGCTATTATAGGTCTCCTGAAAATTCCATCGGTAAAAAAATCATCAAATGTAATTCAAGATGCAATTCAAGAAAATAATAACTTACAAAATAAAATGAATGAACGAACATATCACGAAGTGCTGAGCACGGTTGTCCACAAACTGCTGCACCCCCTTTTGGCGGTCTTGACTCCGCACATGCATCTCTACAAACAGCTCCATTGGACTCGGCTCACGTCCAGGAGACGCAGCCTGTAAGGAAAAAATAGGTTGAAACTTAAATATATTATAACGAACGACAAATTAATTAACGATATATTTCATTAAAATTAATCTTACCATCCGCTTTGCATGTGCGCTGAATGGTACGGATCCGCCAGTGTGCGTGGTCACCGAACCATGAATTTGCCGGTTCCGGTTGTCGGCGCCGGACTGTGAGCGCCGTGAGAACCGCTCTGAGGTCACGTGCTCAATATATGCCGTCCATATTTCCCCCTAGATGAATGGCGGTTTGAATTCCTGCCAAACCGCCACCTCATTTCATCCTTCAAGACCGTTATCCCTCGCATGTCTTTTTGATTTTTTTTTGGTGTCATACCAAAAATCACGCAACCTACTTTCATTGTAAGAAATTAGAATTTAAAACATAAAATTATAAAACAAAAATAAATATTATTTTCGATGTTACCTAGTTGCCGCGTGATTCTCCCATACCCTCCTGATAACATTGTTGTCCGCCCTATCCCACTCAAATTTGTTCTGTGTATATAAATAATTCATATAAAATAAAAATAATACAAGATATAAAATTATAAAAATCATTTATTAAAAATAAGCTGGAAATTAAAAATTAACACCGACTTGAAATCGCTTAAACCATGCATCGATATTAGGTTTCCACTCAGGATGTCTGGAAACCTGGCTCCATTGAAACAATAGAATCTTCATCGACGATTTAAACGCCAATGTTATAATCCTTGCAGCTTCAATGTTAGTGAACCTGAAATTAAATAAAAGTAGTAATTTTAATTAGTTGTTCATAAATTATGTTATAAGTATATATATATAAAAAAACTAAAACCTAAACAAACTTACATTGAGAGGTCATCCTTCCATTGTGCCTAGTAATTGCGGGTGAATTGACCCCGCTATGAAGGCACACCGCTTCTGCGCTGTGAAACCGCGCTAGAAGAGGCAGCATCACAAGTTGGCGTAGATTCCTCGCCGTGATCAGCACCTAAGGATACGTCTTCCTCGCTGCTAGAAGAACTAGCTGCAACCGTCTTCTGACGACGTGCTGTAGATTTCATTCTACGCATCTACACAAATTTATACTAATAATTACATAATTAACTTTGATTATTTTAAAAAAAAATCGACAGAGTCTCCCCTATACTGGGGGGTCCCAAGTTATCGATAAAATCATATTACACTTCCAATTTTATTTCACATCCCGATCCAATCATCCTGGATCTCAACCCAACTCATCATCATCAACACAACATTTTATTCAATAACATCATATAATGATATTCAAGTAAAAGAATCAATTTCAACTATGAACATTCATTGTTAAATTGGTACTTAGAGTTACAAACATTAGATTAAAGTCATACATTCAAATTTACGGATTAATATTACATTTCAAGTTTTAGGAGACAAGACTCTTAATTTATAAATAATTACATGGTCAAAAGCAAAAGGTAACTAAATCAATATAATTCCTAACACGATCGACCCTAATGGACCTTAAAATAGAAATTATCGTGTACACATAAATATAAAAATGTAATAACAAGCAATAACAATGACATGTAAACAATAATATTCTAAATTAAGATAAACTAATTAAATGTAATTATATATATAAATTAACATTTTTAACATAAATTCAACAATAACAATTATAGCAATACAAACAATAATATTCTAAAGTAAGATAAACTAATTAAATGTAATTCTATATATATAAATTAACATTTTTAACATAAATTCAACAATAACAATTATAGCAATACAAACAATAATATCATAAAATTAATAAATAAAATGAAAAAACTAAAAAACACTACACAAAACAACATAAACACAAAACAAACAATACACAAAACTAAAAAACACTATATCAATTCAAAATAAATTTGGGAATAAAAAATGTTGACCTTAATAGTGTGTTGAATTTAAGATTTTATCTACAAACAATACACAAAACAAAGAACATAAAAAAAAATAATCATAATTAAAATAAAAAAAATACAAAGATAAAGAAAAAAGAATACATACCTTTTAAAACTACCACCAAATAGGGGTAAATCTCTTCAAAAAGCCAAATGCAACCGAAGAGGAGAAGAGAAATGGAGAAGAAGAGAAACTGAGC
Source organism: Populus simonii (assembly GCA_007827005.2). Classification (NCBI taxonomy): domain Eukaryota; kingdom Viridiplantae; phylum Streptophyta; class Magnoliopsida; order Malpighiales; family Salicaceae; genus Populus; species Populus simonii. Next base: position 10,601,181 of record CM017468.2, read on the forward strand.
CGAGAGAAAAAAATGAACCAAATGGGGGGAAAGAGGTGTTTTATATGGCAATTTTTTCGACGGAATTACCGACGGACATTAATTGTTGTCGGTGGCATGAAATTCCGTCGGTAATACCGTTGGAAATTAATTGAAATGCGCACCAAAAAAAGTTCAAAAATCCCGCCAGACTTTTCGATCCGTCGGTATTTGTGCAGACGGACACATGTCAGACATGTGTGGGCTTCGGGATGTGCGTACATCCATCGGTGATTCCGTCGATATTTGAGTCGGTAAGTCCGTCGGTGAGTGTGGCACAATCCCGTAATTTTTTTTCAACTCTCTGTTAATACCGACGGGTTATTTTCCGTCGGTAAAGCCGTCGGTGATTGTGGCACAATCCCGTAATTTTTTTCAACTCTGTGAAATACGACGGGTTATTTTCCGTCGGTAAAGCCGTCAGTGATTGTGGCACAATCCCGTAATTTTTTTTCAACTCTCTGTGAAATACCGACTGGTTATAGTCTGTCGGTAAAGCCGTCGGTGAAACCGTAAATTTTCTTATTTTTTTTATGTAACCCTGTCACAAAATCTTGAATTGCAATCTTACAGCACACACAACACAATAACAAGGGCTGACCTATTAAAGAAGAATAAATATTTCATGTTTCAAATTATTACATTATAAAATAAGGCTTTATAACATGTTTAGTTAGTCGGAATTTTCATCTCTCTATTGAATTGTTATCATCAGCTTCATCGCACTCTTCAATTTCGTTATCATCTTCTTCAACAACATTCTTTTTTCCACTAGTAGAGCTTCAGAATAACATTCAACTCCTCTGCGTCAACATCAACAAGACAATCATTGAAAACACGAAAATTTAAATTTTCTTCTAAGTCAATCGACGGAGCAACTCGGTATGGTTCAACCAACTCACTAGCTTGAAAGACTTCATCTATCACACTTGTGTCTTCGTTCTCATCCTGAACAACCTCGACACGACCCTTGGGTTTTAGTTTTTAAAACGGATAACCAATCAACTCTTGATCGGTCCTTTCTAAAGGAAGGGGTGTATGTGTAATAAACTTGTTAGCATTGCTTTGCGAAAACAAAGACGTCGTTTACGTTGCGGTGTCTAGCTTTGGAGTTGATTTCAACGAGACCATAGTGAGGATCTACTTTGATTCCTCTGTCAGTTGTGTCATACCAATAGCATTTGAATAAAAACACTCTATTTTGCTCGCTATGATATTGCAGTTTGATGACCTCTTCCAATCTACCGTAGTAGTCAACTTCAAACTCACTAGAAGTCGATCCCTTAATACAAAGACCGTTGTTGTATGTCTTTCTTCCATACCCGTATTCTTCAGTATGAAAGACATATCCATTGACAAAATACCCGTTATAGCACTTGACTTTTCTTTCAGGGCCCAGACATAGTAAAGACAGTGAAATAGCATCACTACCTCCCATTTGATAAACCTAGCTTGTAAATTAAATACAACAATAATCAATAAACGGATATTATGTAACATTGACTACAATTAATTACATTGCAAGAGATAATGAGTTTGTGATAGGACTTACATGTGTTCTAAACCATGTGGCAAATTGTTCATCTTGTAATTGAAAGATCTGGGATTCGGTCAGCTGTGAGTTATTGGACAGTAAGTATTGTCGATGTTGCCTGCAAGGTTGTTCCAAATTATATGAGTGTATAGCATCACAAAACATAAATAGTACACTCTTGACAAAGTTTAAGTCGAACATCTACTTACTTAATAAAAGGTCTCAACTCATCACAGTTAAATAGAACATAATTGTGTGCTTGTCTGAACTCTATTTCAGACAAATATCTTCCCCTCACGGTATTTTTAGGTGTGGGTCGTCCAGGATTGGAGAATATTGACAAGTTCCCACTTGAATGCACTTCACCACCATCATCATGCCGTGGAACATGGTTTATCCTCGTTCTCAAATGAGGTTCGAAATAGTATGAGATAAATATTGAGATCTCCTCAACAATATACGCCTCACATATTGACGCCTCAACATGCGTCTTGTTCTTAACCTTTTTTTTAAGAATGAACAAGTACCTGCATATAACCTTTTTTTTAAGATTGAACAAGTACCTGCATATATATATATATATATATATATATATATATATATATATATCAATTAAAAACATTAAAATAAAAATAAAAACATTTAATTATAAATGTTATAGCAACTGTAATATCTAACCTCTCGAATGGATACATCCATCTGTACTAGACCGGTCCTCCAACTTTTACCTCAAATGGTAAATGTACGGGTAGATGCTCCATTGAGTCAAAAAATGATGGAGGGAATATCATCTCAAGTTTGCATATTGTCTCGACAATATTCTTTTCAAGCCTTTCAATGTGATCAACATTCAACTTGCTAGAGCATATATCTCTGAAGAAATGACTAATCCCCGTTAGTGCATCCCATATCCCCTTTGGCAACAAATCACGAAAAGCTAATGGGATGAGTGTTTGCATAAACACATGACAGTCATGACTCTTCATTCCATATAATCTGCATTCCTTCATATTAACCAGCCTTGATATGTTCGAGGCATGTCCATCGGGAAAACGCAGACTCTTAAGCCATTTGTAGACTAGTAGTTGTGCATTTTTCTCTAGCACGAAGCTTGCTCTTGGTTTTGCGACCCGTGACCCATCACAAACCAACTCCATATTTTTACGGTTACAGAACAACGCTACATCCAATCTAGCCTTGATGTTGTCCTTTGTCTTCCCCTTCACATCCATGACGGTGTTGAAAATGTTCTCAAACACGTTCTTTTCAATGTGCATGACATCAAGCTTATGGCGGAGAACATTGGTCTTCCAATAAGGAAGCTCCTAAAACATACTTCGCTTCACCCAATTATGGGTCAAACCAAAACCAGGAAACTTCTGCTTACCTGATTGGAGACCAAACACAATTTCACCGTACTCTGACACAACATCAAACAATTCTTCACCGGAAAGACGCGGGGGTGCAACATCATTTTCAACTCTGCCAACGAAGAAATCCTTTTTGTTCTTTCTGTACCTGTGGTTATGTGGCAAGAAACAACGGTGACAGTAAAAAAAAAAAGCTTTACCCTTGTTTGTTAGCGTGAATGCCTTGTTGTTCTCCATACAGTATGGACATGCTAGCTTTCCATGCGTGCTCCAACCAGAAACCATTCCATAAGCTGGGAAATCATTGATAGTCCACATCAAAGCCGCTCTCATAACAAAATTTTGTTTCCTCGAGATGTCATAAGTCAAAGCTCCAGAGGACCACAACTGCGTCAACTCATGAATCAACGGACGAAGACAAACATCTATATTCCGACCCGGACTGCTCGGACCTGGTATGACCATAGATAAAAACATGAACTCCGGCCTCATACACATCCCCGGTGCCAAGTTATAAACTGTCAGTATGACCGGCCAACAAGAATAAGGAGCAGCAAATGACCCGAATGGGTTGAATCCGTCTGTACACAACCCAAGATGCACGTTCCTTGATTCAGCTGAAAAGTGAGGATGCATACTGTTAAACACCGTCAGAAGGATGAACCATCATTTCATCAACCGCATGGTGTGATTGGTGTCATGTCATGTGCTCAGCAGTCCTTGGTGACATGAATAACCTCTGCAGTCTAGGTGTGATTGGGAAGTATCTAAGTTTTTTATATGCCACGAGAGTCTCCCCTCTACCAGTTCTGGGTTTGTAACGGGAATGCCCGCATGTCATGCATTCGGTCATCTCAGCATTTTCAAGGTAGTATAACATGCAGAAGTTAGGGCATATATCAATTTTCTGGTATCTTAAACCGAGGGGTTTCATCATGGACTTGGCAGCATAGAAGTTCTCTTTCAGCCTGCTCCCTTCAGGTAAAATGCTTCTCGCCCATTTAATAATCTTGTCATAACCGGCCTCACTCAACCCGTGATCTGACTTGATGGTGAACACCTGTGCTACGGCTGATAATTTACTGTGGTTCGTGCAGCCATCCCAAAATGGTTCGTTAGAATCTCTCAACATATCAAAAAACCTTGCTGCATCTGCATTAGGTTCTTCTTCTACGATTAGACATTCCCTGACATTACCTTCACTCATTCTCATTGCATCCATAACCATATTCCTGTAAGGATTACTGTTCTCATTTCCAACTTCATGCATGTTGCTAGCACTAGAAGTTGACCCAACCACCTGTTCTTCCATGCTCTCATCAGGAACAAATAGTTCTCCGTGAGCATACCAACACAGGTAATCTTCCATGAACCCTTTGGTTAGAAGATGCATCGTTACAACATCTTGATGAAGAAACTTTAAATTTTTACACTTCCTGTATGGATACCTAATACCGCCATTAGTAAAATTTCTCGGAATAGATGTTGCGGAATTAATAAAACCCTGGACATCGTTACAATAATTCATCCTCCGCAATCCTTGGGGTGAGTCCCGATACATCCATGAACGATCATCCATGACTTCTATTGAACCTCTATAAAACATAACAAAAATATTGGTTTTCCATGACATTATCCAACAAATTAAAACAACACTTATGTTAAATATTCATTATCAATTATCAACTATCAACGTTCATACATACAAATTTATACATATATAAATTTACAGAAATCACAACTTCGAAATAGAATTGATAACAATTAAACAAGACTCGTTAAACAAGCTATTAATTATTTATTTCATCACAACGACACATTTAATTTGGTGTAATTCAAACAAAATTTCAACAATTTACAAACAAATATAATTTGACAAAATCTAAAACAAACTATAACAACTACAAAATTATACATTCATACTACAAGTTTCTTTGACAAAAAACAATTAAACAAGTACAAACGTTAACAAAATACATATACTAAAACAATAAAATTCACAATTAAATATTAAAACTAAAAAGGATAGATTTACTTACAAGAAAATGATAAAATCTACAAGAAACGGATATTATGACCACGTATAAGATATAAGAAACTTGAGTGCTCGTGTTGAGAATAGTGGAGAGATGGGATGGGTGTTTGGCTGCAGTTTGGGAGGGGAGAGGTGGGATGGGAAAGAAGAAGAAGGAGAAATAGAGGAAGAGAGTGTCGGCAGATAGGTGGGTATATAATGGTTTTTTCCGATGGAATCACCGACGGATTATTTTCGTCAGTGATTCCGTCGGTGACAGTGTCACATCACTGTACGGCTATCTCAGTTTGAATCCCTCGGTAATTCAGTCGGTAAAATCATCTGACGTCACCACGCCGTTGTATATTTTCAGACAAATTGTATACCTCGTCGGCGAAACGGTCGGTATATACCGACGAAAATATTCCATCGGTATATACCGACCGTTTCGCCGATGGATTTAGGCCGTCGGTATATACCGACAGATTTTGAGACAGAATTATTTCTGTTGGTAATTATTACCAACGAAAATGTTCCGTCGGTAATTCCGTTGGTTTTCTCTGGTTTTCTGGTAGTGAAGGTTCCATAACTTCAAAGAGGATTTGATTTACATGAGAACTTAGCAAGAAAGCCCATGCTACATCTTAGTCCACAAGTAGTTGTAAGAACAACAGATCCATTTCAACTTTCAATGACTTCGTCACCATACATTAAAACGAAATAAATAGCGTGCAATCTTTTGTTGTTTCTGAGATTAGGATGATTAAGAGGAATCTTAGAAAAATGACGCATGTGGGCAAATGTTTTTCTTTTTGGAACTAACGGGTTATTCTTCATATGTTGAAAAAATATTTTTCACAAATCCAGGATATAAATTGAAGTTAATAGATGAGATTTCCTTTGTACTAGATAAAATGTATTTACGACGTTTTTCATCTCTAAACAAGTGTTTTTCAAAAGAAGAAGAAATTATATAAAAATTAAAGAATTATAGTTTCAATCGTGACTAATTAAGAGCGACCCTTTAATTTAGCCACTATTAGCATGTTACACGATCACTTTCCAAGCATAATAAATAATCTTTATGAACAGAATTTCAGATGAATATAGGTCAAGTTTATAAGTAATCCGATAATTTAAATTTATTTCTTAACAAATCCTTAGACATTAATCAGAAGTTAAGACTGCTCAGATACGAAATTAAGAGCCCTCCTTGAACCCCACGATTTGCTTGTTGACCCTCACTTAACGTGGCATCCAAGTTTAGTATTTTTTCTGTGGAAAGAGGGTTGATGACACCCAGGTTCCTTTTTCATGCAGGATCTCACTTTCGGCTTCTGTTGCCTATCCTGTTTCTTTGTTTCTTTTAAGCTACCTAATTTGGTAGTTCTGCTTTAAACCCAACACAAAAAAAAAAGGCTTCTGCTTGTAATTCAAGTAATGTCACGCTATTGCTTTGCTGCAGTATGGATCATGTTCAAAACGATTTTTATTCCAAGCGGTGTCCCAAGGCACTTCCACTGTCTATATCTTGGTATTGGACACTTCCCACTTTATGCTGTAATAACCCTCGATCCCTGGTTTCTAAAGAGAAAATTGTGAGGCATGTATATATTTTGGTGGAATTTTTTTTCCTGCTAAAGCAATTTGATCGAGAACCACATCCATGTAGAATCATTTGTTTATCTTGTGCCCTGTTGGTATGTGCATTGCCACGACAAGGTCATGGATTCGATGGCTGATATAGAGAGAATCTTTATCTTTCAGATTAGGGTATTTTTTTTATTCATGTTCATGATATATATATATATATATATATATATATATATATATATATATATATATATATATATAGGCTAACAAGTTATGGTGGCCAGTACATCGTTTGAAATAAAATTAATTGTTCAAAAGAAAATAATTGCTATTGATTATTCTCGTATTCTCGGCAAAGAAATTAAAACATAGTTCTGAAAAATGATCCTTGTACAATGGAGTTTTAAATTATTATTATTATTCTTATTATTATTTAATCCCCTTTTTTTAATGTAATAGAATGTTTTTTCCAAAATCGTTGTCTTATGGCCATAACATTAACGATCATTGTACTTTAAAATAATTATTTTATTTTATTTATAAATTGCTATCATTTTTTTATTTTAGATAATTTGTTTTCATAGTTAATAGTTTTTTATATTATTTAATTTATATAAATATTATTCTTAGCATATTACTTATTAATAGTTTTTTTAACTTTGTATACATTAAAAAAAAATGTATGCAAGATGCACATTACATGGTGAGATGTGATTGAAACTATTTGATTAATTAACACTCAATATAATTTTACATAAGTTCTATTAAAGTTTTTTTAATCTTGGATATGAAATGAAAAGGTTATAATTTATAAATTTTATTAAAATTATTTTTAAAAAATATTAAGTATAAAAATTACCATAATATCTAACATATATTAAAATTATGATTAAAAACTAGAAATAAATTTGTTAATACAAAGAACATAAGAGTATGCAACTCTTGGAACACTGTGGTATTTTTAATTAATATCTTGATGTAAAATATTTTTTATTTTAAAAAATATATATTTTTTTTTTACATGAACACATTAATATTAAAAAATATATTAATTTAAGTCGAATACAGTTGCAAAAGCAAAAATAATCCGCGATTACTAATTGCTCGTTATATAGGCAAAGAAATTAAAAACAGCCCTGCACTTGCAGCCTTGCAGGTAGAAGAAGAAAGTGTGTGTGTCATGTGCGAGAGGGTCCACCAGGATATTTACCTTGACATTTTCATTGGTTAAAGGTAGGAGCAATCCCCATCCGACTTTGTCTTATATTAGAGCCAACACAAATGAAAATGTGCTTGCTAAGCAAAAATGATTAAAAGCCTTGAATTCTCCTTCAACGAAGGCTTCAAAAAAGTCTTCCATGAAGATTAACCCCATCTGTGTAGATAACGTACAGCATGAAAGGAAATCGAAGCACAACCGTTCTTGTCAAAGTATGTGAGCTGAGGAGTTTGAAATTTATTAATGGAGAGTGACCATAGGTGCCCTTCCCTTCCCTTCCCTTCCCAGGGCCAACTTGCTTTAGAAGACCACATGCGCTCTCTCAATTACTAGAAAGAGAAATTGGAGAGCCCATGGTGAAAGATTGTAGAGAGAGAGTGGTAATAAACAGTGACTAGATGGATGGATACATAAAGTTGATGCCCCCATAGCCAAAAGATAGAACATCAACAAGTCAATATCAATCCACTCGGTCGGGAGGCTCCCCAACTTGCAAGGCTTTAAGACGAGAGAGAAAGAAAATACCCGAACCAGACAATTCATGGCGGTGTGTGTCTGTCTGTCTAGTCTAGGCTATGTAGGGTTTAGCCGAACCATAAAAACCAACACCAACACCCCCATTCTTCTTTGACCAAACACCCCCCCTCGCTCATGCGTGTAGATTTCTAGTGGGCCCTACTTCCCAACCAGCGGCGCCATCAGTCTTTACTTGGTTTCCAAGCTCATCCACCTCTCTCTCTCTCTCTCTCTCTCTCTCTCTCCCCCCAGTATTTATCACACTATAAACGAATCCGAACACCATGATATTCACTTCTCCCTCTCTTCATCGCCCCTTTTCTTGCTTCGATCTCGTGTTTTTTATTCTCCTTAACAAACTAAACATCCAAATTTAAATCCCCACCAATCACAGCCCATACTCGTCCCCCCCAAAAAAATAAAAAATAAAAACCAAACTAGTAGTAAATATTAAATGAACATGAAAGGTGAATACGTAGAACGTCATCAAGCAAAGCATGAAAATACTCCAAACATGTTCTCCGAGCTCAACCCTCACCACCAACACCTTCCCTTTTCCCAACACTTTCAACTCTCTCGTGAATCCGAAGAGGAAGATACTCGTAGTACTGGTGCCGCCACAACACCAAATCCCATCCCCACCTCTCAAAAACTCAACGAATTTAACAGCAGCGGTGGCACTGACGGTGCTACTATTGAAGTAGTTCGTCGGCCCAGAGGCAGACCGCCCGGTTCAAAGAACAAACCCAAACCACCCGTTATTATAACCCGGGAACCTGAACCAGCTATGAGTCCTTACATCCTAGAAGTCCCGGGTGGAAACGACGTCGTTGAAGCCCTATCCCGTTTCTGTCGCCGAAAAAACATGGGAATCTGCGTTCTTACAGGAACCGGCACGGTCGCTAACGTCACTCTGCGCCAGCCATCGACAACACCAGGAACTACTATCACTTTTCATGGAAGATTTGATATTTTGTCAATTTCGGCGACTTTTTTGCCTCAAACAACGTCCTATCCACTGCCTAATAGTTTTACCATCTCGCTTGCGGGTCCACAGGGGCAGATCGTCGGAGGGATTGTTGCTGGAGGTTTGGTGGCTGCTGGTACTGTTTTTGTTGTAGCGGCTTCGTTTAATAATCCGAGTTATCACCGGTTGCAGGTTGAGGAGGAAGGGAGGAATTCTGGGTCTGGTGGTGGTGGTGGGGGGGAAGGGCGATCACCTGTGTCGGGTGCAGGTGGGGGAGAAAGTGGACACGCGGCAAGTGGAGGAGGAGGAGGAGAGTCTTTTGGGATGGCTATGTATAGTTGTCATTTGCCTGCTAATGATGTGATTTGGGCGCCCAGCGCCAGGCAGCCGCCACCATCGCCTTATTAATGTGAATTATCATGTAGATGATCAGGGTCAATCAATATTTTATTTCAGCTTTTAGGAAGTTTGATTATGTAGAATTTATTTTCTTTTTTTTTTTTAATTTGAGTTTTTCTCTGTATATGTTAACCAAGTCGTTAAGTAGCTGTTATAGTTTCAATGGAACGAAAGAGGAACAGTGCTCTGCTAGTTTTCTTACCTTTTAGCACAGTGGTAATGTTCCTTTTTTTCTTTTAAAGAAATGGGAAGTGAAGTGCATAAAGAAACTGACTGGTGTGGTGTGAGAGGGCGGCATGCATGTCAAAATCATGAGTAACTTCTGTTTTACATGGTGGGATTTAACGAGGGCATGTTTGCTTCGAAGTTTGAGATGGTGAAGCAATTTATCTCCGCCATCTGCTGCGGTAGATATGAGCTGGTTGTTGCTTTCTGCTCTGAAGAAACTGCATCGCTGGATAAGAAGATGATTGTTCTGCTCGATTGATATTTTGCCGCTTAGGTTCTTGATTAAAATGAAGCGTATGCCAGTAGAGAACGGGGCTAGGGCTGATGCTTTTATCCAATACTTTTTTTATTTTTTTGCTCGAAACCCACTTTAATCTCTTTCTTTTCCCGTCTTTTCTTCTTTGATCCATTTGTACTTTGTTTTGTCTTTTTCTATCTGCTGGTTTTTTTTTCTTTTTTTTTGTCCTTTTACGAAAACAAAAATATAATGAAAGCCGAGATAGGTCTGGCTGCTCTCTCTCCCCCTCCCGTATCCAAATTTGATGTCCTGTATGTTTAGCTGTTTCTCACCATAAACAATTGCGCTTCAACTTCTAGCCCAGAATGGTTAGATATTATTAACTAGATCATTGTATTTGATTAATTTTTAAAAAATCTAAAAAAGTATTTAGATATTATTATTTTTTTAGTGAAAAAAAAAAATTAAATCCTTTTCTAACCTGATTAACTTGACATTAACTTGATAGGTCCAATAACAGCCTAGAAAATTGTTAAAAATATATTTTGGTTAAAAAATTTCAAGATATGTTTTTATAAAATATTAAAATGAAAATATATTGGATCGACCTGGATTAATATGTTAAATCTATGACTACGATTATAAAATTGAGATAATCTTTTAGAAAACAAATCAAAATCAAATATATAAATCAATTACCAATTAAACTAATATTGAAAAATAAAATTAAAAAATAAAATCAATTAAAAAAAGATAAAAAAACAAATCGAGTCAACTCGGGTTAATTTATCAAAGTTACAACTCAGGTCATGTGATTGAGATAATAACTCCATAGAAATCAAATATAAACAAATTATGAATTTCAATTTTCAATTAATCTAATGTTGAAAGATGAAATTGAAAAAAATTTTGATAAAAAAAAAAGTCAACTCGGGCTAATTATTCAAACTCGTGACCTAGGAAATAAGACTGAGATAACCATATAAAAAACCAAAAAAATTATAAAGTCTAAATCAACCAAATATTGAATGATGAAATTGAGAAAAAAAATTAAACTAAAAAAAAGATTAAAAAAACCCGAGTAAACCTATGACTCGGGATAAGAAATCTCATTGTTGAAGGATGAAATTAAAAAAAAATAAATAAAAATAAATGATCCGAGTTAACCTACCAAGCTTATGACTCAGATAATGAGACCATGATTACTTTATAAAAAGCAAAATGAAAAAAATAATATGAAGCTTAATTTCAAATCAACAATATGTTGAAGAATAAAATTTTAAAAATAAATTTAAAAATAAGAAAAAGTTATGATTTAGGTTAACCTGCAAAACTCCTGATTCAAGTCATGAGATCAGGATAACATCATAAAAAGTAAATAAAAGATGACCTGAGTCACCTCGGATTAACCTATCAAATCAACAATCAAGGTCATAAGGTTGTGATAACCTCATAGAAAGTAAATAAAAAAAATAATGAAATTCAATTTTCAATAAAATCATGGTTGAGTGTTGAAATTAAAAAAAAAATCAATCTAAAAACTAAACACAATAAAATGACCTCGGTTCATATGAGTTAACTTTCAAAACTCGTAACCTGAGTTATAAAGCTGAGATAACCTTATAAAAAGTAAACTAAAATAAATCATGAAATCTAATTCATAATCAATCCAATGTTGAAGGATGAAATTAAATAAAATATCAATTAAAAAAAACTCGAGTCAACTGGGTTAATATGTCAAACCCGCAACTCAAGTCATGAAGTTGAAATAACCTCGTAGAAAGCAAAAAACAAAAATCATGAAGCATAATTTATAGTCAACCCAATATTAAAGGATGAAATTAAAAAAAATCGAGTCAACTAAATTAACCCGTTAAACATATAACACGATATGACACCAAAATAACAACTTATAAAACAAACTATAATGAATTATAAAATTTAATCTCTAATAAAATAAATATAAAATTAAAAAATATATATTTAAAAAAAAAACCTAAAAATATAATAATAAAATTAATAATATTTTGAGAGATAATAACCCGTAAAACAACCTCCTCTTTTGGTTTTTCCGATAATTGAATAGCGATGAAAATTTATGACGGTGTCATACTGTCATTACATTACCAGCTGGCTGGTGCTTCATTTTTCTCACCGTTCTGTTCGGGAATTTTGACTCGAAGTTTTCGTCGATTTATCGTGACTAAATTGAATTTTATGTCGTGGCGTTAATAACCGGAAAAAAAGAAAAAAAAAGAGTCGCCTTAACCTTTGTGCTTGTGTTATATAAATTAGCTGAGATTAAATTCAGATTAGAAAGGCGATGCTTGGCGACTGTCTGGAATCTGCAAATATGCCGGAAGTAAACTCATCATACATTGGCGACTGTCTTGATTCACGCGCCCAATTCTTTGAAGCTGGTAATGCGTTTGTCCAATAGTATGCCCTGAACAAATTAGGTTAAAAGACTCTTTCTATGGGAATTAAGAGAACTTGTTCACCTGGGTTGATTCTTTCGAAACCAGTGTTGTCTAAACATATTCCCAGGAAAGAAAGCAGCAGCAGCAAAATGTTGTTTAAACATGTCTTAGTCACAAGGATCGACCACCGAAGACATTTTAAAATCCTTCGCAAAACCTCTTCACTTGGGCATGCCTTGTACCCGTTAGTCTTGCATGTTCAAAATGCACATGTCGTCGATTTCTAATTTCTTCTCTCGTTATTAGTTTTTGCTATGGTATAATTCTCGCTAATTTATGATGTAATGGTACTCTGTTGCACCCTGAGCTATAAGACAAAAGCACGTTTAATCATTTGAAAGAGTATTTGATGTTGTGATCCTTTTATGGTTGTATTATGAAAAATATTTTTTTATTGAGGTGGATTTGATATTTATATATATTTGGTTAACATTGTAATTGAAATTGAAGTTGAATAAAAAATAGTTTAAATATATGTGGTTAAACATGTTTTTTCAAATTGAGGTTATAAAATAATTAAAAAAGATATATATTAATATTGATGGTTTTTAATTTAAATATTGTAGATTTAATTACCACTATTACATCATTAAACAAATAATATTTTATATCAAATATTTTTATTGTTCCATTAACTTATCTACAATTTCATCACGTATGAAATTCATCCGATAAAGACTATAGTTTTCATGGTTTTTTGAGCGTGCAACAAAATCAGGCAAAATATCATCAGAAACAAAATTGAAATTGCAATCAAATTTCGCAAATACTACGTCATCATGCGATCTCCTTCTAATTTATGTAGTGTTATTGAATAATATTAAACACTAGTTTTTTGAGTAAAGCATAATTTTAAAAAAATATTTTTTTTACCGGGTCAGACGCGGTCTAATGAACTGTTCACGTTAATAGTGCCATATGAATTAATTCACTGGGCACTGTTCACTTCAAGAAGTGAACAATGCCCAGTGAATTAATTCACTCTGCACAGATGCAGCAGGAGTAAAAACAACTATCGATTACTTTTGGCAAACCAGTGGTTTCAGAATAAATTATATGAGCCCCACTCAAACAATAAATTGAATTTTAACATTACCAAACTTATTATTTGTTAGATTTACTTTAAAAGTTAAAGCTATTGTATAAACAAACAACTTTAAAATAACGGGCTACATAAATTACAACTGGGATTTCTTTTTTCAATTATTTTATATTACGCTTTATAAATGTCTTTCGTTATGGTTATGATAGTTTTATATGCAAGAATTATGTTTTTTTTTTAAAAAAAAATAATTGACTTGAAATTTGAATTTTGTTGATTAATGAGAGTGCTTAATCATTAAGTCAATCTTCTCAATTCTCAATACATCAAAATAAGGTCCTGCAATATAAACTTGATAAGATTTTTGGTTCCCCGCCTTCTTAATGAAAACAAGATGACCATTTCATAGATTAAAATCCACTACTAAAAAATTATTAAATATTGATGGAATATTTTGTTGATATTTATGCTTGATATCTGTTGATTTTTTTTTTACCAACATTATTGTCAATGAATTAATGTCATCGGTTAGCTTATCATCAAGGATTTTATGTCTATTAGCATTTTCGTTGTTTAATTAAAACGTCTATGAATCTACCAACAAAATATGTTGATTATTTGGTTCAGAGTTGTTAAGAAATTCAGGTATACTGGTTTTATCAGAGATTCCAAGTGTAAAAAACTGGTTATGGTTAAGAAAGATATTAATATCCCTAATACACCCTACCTGAGGTATGCTACATTGTATGGTTTGAATGTGGTTCAAATGTTTTGGTGGGTTCCAAACCGGTAGTCTATCTATAACTTAGAATGAAGATTTATTCGTGTGAATAAATCTGGTTTTTCAAATTCAGTATGGACTCATGTACCAAAATGAATTCTTATAAATATAATCCATATAGGTGCCCTAACATGGCTCATTTATTCTGAAAGGTGAAAGAGTTTTTCATAATTTATGTGTTATGATAAAAAAAATACTCTTAATTAAAATTGATGAATATTTAGAATAACTCTGAGAATTTTCTAGTCTACTCTCAATATTTAAATAACAACCTCACTTGTAGATCCAACATTTATTCAAGAATATTAACTATTAATTCTCATGAATTAAAATTTTATGAGGTATTAAAATATTAGCTAAATTCTCGTGGATTTAGTAAACTGATTATTAAATCCAAAATGCATGTTAAAACATAAAACATACCATGTAATTTTATTTTTTTTAATGAGATACGATTTTTTTTTTTTGTATTTTTAAGAGACTTGGTCATATGTAATACACAAAAAACATTTTCATATATATATTTGTATTTTTGTAAGGCCATGTTTAGCCAAAAAAAGCTATTTTTTGAAATAAAAAAAAAACTACCCAAAATAGGTCTAAGAGGTGTTTCCCAAATACACCCTTAAACCAAAGAACAAAAAAAGCAAACTTAATAGGGCCTCATGATTGACCTGGTTTTGACCCGACAAGGTTGACCTGACTGGATTAACCAGAAAACTAACTCAAAACCAGAAAACAACACCAAAACAGATCAAACAAGAAAAAAAAACATTAAAAAAAAATTCAAGCAGAATGGATCAAACATGAAAAAAGGAAGAACACGAGGAACACTCAAATTTAATCATAGCAACATGTAAAACAAACCAAACCTGATTTCAAGCAATAAAAGGCAAGGTTGTGCTCACAATTAAGCATAGATCAAGAATCAAGCATAAAAAACTATCGATTATCACTCAAAATCCATGATTTGGTCAAAATATATTCTGGATAGCCGAAGAAAACCTAGGATCTAAATGTATGAATACATATTATGGATGTGTTATCACCTTTGATAATCTGCTAAATAAATTGCCTGAAGGTTTTTGTGCAAACAAATGGACTAGAGTTGATCCAAATCATAGATATAAGGCAATGTTCTTCCTAACAATACGAAGAATACTGCCTTAAACCCAAAAAATAGCCAGAATAAACCCAACTACTGTCAAACTAAGAATCATCATTTTTTACCTCTAAAACAAGCTTTCTTGGTTCCAATAGGACACATTATCAAAAGCAAACATACTTGAATCAAAAGAACTCACAAAAACAACAAATCATCATAAGTAAGCATCAAATTTCAATCTTCAACAATGCCAACTTAAAACAACCTACATATTCAGATAATTTGGGTTCAAAATGTCTTTCTAAACCTTTAACTAGAACTAAACAAAACTCAAAAACCTAGAAACATGCATTAGCTAAAACATAACAACACCAACACCTTACTGCCACATTTGGCAAATTTTAAATCAAACCAAAACGTAAACTTAACATATTAAGGCAATAAACATCACATCAATATACTAAAAAACATTGCATTAAACAAGTAAAAAAAATCTAGCAGTCCTCATGGACTCCACTTTCAAATTTTGTAGGGATATACCTTTCAAGTTTGAAATCTTCAAATATGGATGGATTGCTAATGGTGCCTTCCTTTCTTTTTTATTTCCGAACCTCGAAAAAAAAATTAAATCTCTCAAACCCTTAACTGAATTAAATTACTTAAGCCTTAATCAGAGGTTTTTTTTCCCTCTTTCTCTTCTCATTTTTTTTAATTTCTCCTCTGATATGAGTTTGTTAGTTTTCTAACAAACCAAAATTAGGCTGGTTTCACCTCTTGATCAATGGTTTTGGATATAGGTGGCTTTGTAACAAACTTGGAGGCCAAGGTGAAGTGTTTCTAACCTTTTAATCTTGAGAGAAGGGTTTTAAACCCTTGATAAAAACCTTCTTGGGGTTTTTAAGTGTGGAAACTTGAAAGAGTTGGGTGGTTTTGTGTAAATGGGCGTCTCAGTTAATGCTAATTGGGTTGACTATTTTTGTGGCTTCGTCGAAGTAACACCGTTGTCAACGTAGCCTGAGATCACATGACCATGGTAGAGAGGGTGCATAACTTTTGATTGGATCCATTCTTGATTAATTTAGAAGTCTTTAGCTCCACATTCATTCATTTGAAACTGTCAACTCAATCAATATGGAATCTGAAAGTGCAGTGATGGCTGATCAGAGACAAAATGTTGTTGAGATCATTAGAGAAAATGGGATGTAAACATTTGATTTCATGGAAATGTGGTTGTAGAGGGGGGTGTTTCTTAGTTGAATGGTGGTGGTTTCAGCCTTAGAGGTGGTCAAAAACACCACATTCAATCACCTGAAAGTACTTACTCAACCAGCTAAAACTGTCGAAGAAGAAGATGCATAGTATTCTAAACGACATCATTTTAGCTAAATCCTAAAAATTAGGGTTTAATCTGGGATTTGGCAGACTTCAATTAAATTCCTATTCTTCTAATTTCTTTAATTTTACCCGTAATTTCTTCTTGAACTCTTAATTTCATGCAATTTCATCCATGTCAAATTCATTTGTTAGCCTCAGATTTGAGAACCTTTTAGAATTTGGTCATTGGTTTTTGATTTGTTTAATTGGATCTTTAATTGATCAACAAACTTTTAATTTTCATCGATTTGACCCCTGATTTCACCAATTTCAGTCCTTAAAGTCACACACCTTTTGCAAGTTGGTTCTTAGTTTACAAATTATTCAATTAAGTCCCCAATTGCCTATCAGGCTTTGACTTTTATGCAACTAAGCCCTTGATTTGACCAATCAAGCTTTCTAGAGTCCAATTTCAGTCCCCAAGCTTCAATTTGTTTCAATTAACATCCAAATTGACTCCAAAACATGATTTCACTTATGATTAAGTCCTCAATAAAATTAATTAAGCCTTCTAAAATTCCAATTGAGTCCATAAACACCTAAATAAAAATATTTTCACCAATGGGGCCTTTTATCAATCAAAATTGGGTTGCTAATTTTATCAATTTTGTACATTTTGGTCTCACAACTTTTTACTTGTCTTTTTGGCCATTCACCACCAACTTAGACAATCTTTTAGGCTTTCTTCTTGTGTATGTTTTTTGGATTTTTTTTCTATTTTCTTGATTTTTTGTGGGGTAAAAAAAAAGGGTAACAACACCATCAATGTAATAATTACCAACCAATGTTCTTTGGCAAAACCTGTTAGCTACGCTGAATATCGCCGACAATATCACTGATGGAATTACCAACATAAAAGTTTTTCTCTAATTCATGAGTCAGTCTAAACACCCTCACAATGTTCTATGATTATTTGATAAAATTGGTTCGGATATAGCCGATGGAATCATCTACAAAATTCTTGACAAATGTTTGACACGATCAAAAGATTGATATCTTCCCCTAGGTGTAGAAGTGTCGAAGTAATAAATAACCCGACAAGACCAGGGTCGAACCACAGGGAGGTTAACTATATAAATTATAAATGATGATGATGATGATGATGATGATGATGAGAACTTTGAGATGTAAGATTAATGTGAAGATTAAACAATGATAAAAACAGTTGTTAAGGTTAGAGGATCCACTATTGATATTTCAAATAAGTATAATATAAACTTTTTTTATTACTCAACTGGAAACCACACACAAAGAAGGTTCCTATCAGATGATTTGTAATTAATAGCTCATTATAAATTATTAACATGATCATATTAATTATCTTATTTAAGTAACACCAAACTTTTAAATATTGTTAGGAATTCATGATGCTAACTTATGTCAACAACAAATCAAGTTCCTTTCATAGCATAGGTGTAGGTTATACCATACGGTTGGCTATGAAAGTACCAAGCATTTGTTGTACCAAGTGTTATACAAAATAAATTTAGATTAACCATTTAACAAGTAAGGTATTAAGAATTAATAAGATAAAAATGATAAGACATGTTAATAGTAAGTTGTTTAGGATATAATCATTGAAGTCCATATTGAGTTTATATTATACTTATCCTAACACCATTAGTGAAACCTTTTCACCTTTATATAATAAACTTAGCTAAACTGATGTGAACCCCAGCGAAATTTAATGGTATTCGCGACCCCAAGATCAATCTAACCCAAGTTTTTGAGATTTGAATGAGCTTATCACAAAAGACTTTCTCTAAGGCAACAAGACTATAAACCCAACTCGAACACAACGCCTACACCTGGAGACGAGCAAAAGAAGTATAAATTCACAACAAAGAATGGTCAATTCTTTAAAGAGTTGAAAGTTCAATCAAGAACCAAATTGAGCAACCAAAAGTCGGCTACAATGCTGAAAATATTATCAAAAGTCTGACCTAAAATTATTCCTAAAGAGTATTTATACTCCAAGCCAAAACCTTAGTTTCCCTAATGGGTCTCACATAAACCCAATTTAAATAATAATTAACCCAAGCTAAAACTAGCCCAAACTAATTAAAATAAACAAAATAAAGTCTAAAACCCAAACAAATTGTCTCCTCTCAAAATAATTAAAGTTTGATAGCCCAGCCAATTAAATAAGACAAGTTCGTTATTTCCGTATTCTGTCTGGCAGCAGCAAGGCCCAACTTAAAACGGATGATTCTCTCTCATCTTAATGAATTAGAAGGCATGCCATATACCATGGAAACGTATGGAAGTCTAGTTTTCATCCCAACTAGAATCACATCAAAATTCGATCTGTAGCTCCAGTTATGACTAAAATAGTAACGAAAGGTCAAACTATCCGAATCTAGTCTTCTTCTCTCAATCCTTGTGTAATGGTCTTGGTTCTACCAACAAGCCCCTTTTTGAACATGAATCAGATTAATCAAGACTTGCTCTTTATTATTACAAATCCTCTTGAAGTCCACCTTAGCCCATGTATCTTGAAGAAGTCCATTGAAAGCTTCTTTAAACTTCTTAGCCCTAAGCCTAGTAACTGGACCAACTAGAACCTCCAATGGATCCTTTGATGGTTGGATTGCATCATAAACATAATGAAGAAGAGAAACATAAATAAACAAGAGGAGAACATGATTATATAAGTGTAGTAAGGGAAATGAAAGGCATAAACAAGAGATTAATGAAAGCAAAACTTAAGCATTACAAAAATATAAAGAAAGAGAGGAAGAACATGATCTTGATCTAAAAACCAAGATGCCAATATGCATGACAAATGCCTTCTTTTATAGGCCAAAATTCAAAACTATTGATTTTGATGACTAATTGTTGAGTGGGTGGTCACCTCTTGACTTGATATCAATCCTTATCTTCTTGTCTGCAGAAAACATCATTGCTAACATCAGAATTTTAACAGATAGTCCTCATGAAAGTTCTGAGAAATTGTCTCAGCTTTCCAACAAAATAAGAATGAGGTCATTTGGACTTCTAGAACACGCGATATGGGCTGAACACTAAACAGTGTCTAGGCTTCAGGATAGATTTCGACTTCTCTGTTGTTGTTACAATTTGAACTTGAACACGGTCCTTTTGAATCTTGGACTCTTCATGAAAGTTTTAGGCCTATGTCTTAGCTTTCTATCCATATAAACCAAACCTAAATCCAAGTTCTACAGCTCCATTCAGATCTAATAACCGAATGGTGTTCCAATTTGAATTCAATTAGCATCTCTTTTCTAAGCTTAGCCCTCTCTTTGTCTTCTCAATTTCAGTAGTTAAACTCATCAATCAATCCTTTGATTTATGTGATAGGCCTGCATTTAAATGAACATTTACCATAAATTAAAGATATCTTATATTATCAGACTTGTTATTATAAAACATGCTCTAGTTAAGGAGTTATTGATAGTTCAAGTGCAAAATAATGATATAAAACCTTGATAAAAATGCACTTTTAAGTACTAATGACACCCCCCAACCAGCTTATTACTAGTCCATAGTAATCAAAATGTTAAAATAGAAAAACAATTTGCAAGTTTCACAAAGCAAGGCATTCATCATTCAACTTCCATTAATCTATCCAAATAAACAAACTCTCATTAAATTTATATAACTGCTTTATACTGTTGAAACAAGATATTAATAAACTTTCTTTTTATGTGCTCAATGTATGAAAACATAGATGATGGGGCTTTTATTGGAAGAAAACAATATTCTGTTCTAATATTTTTCTAAGGTTAACTTTGGGATTACTATTATCTTTTTTATTAGTTTTTTTTATAAATAAAACACAATGCATCCTTAACCTATATGGTGAGCTTTAGGCTAATGAATTCTAGACTAGTTGGTCTTAGGGCATTGGGTGTTGAGACACCCTTTCGAGCTTAGTAACTCGGGTTGCAGATACTGATACGTAGATAGTGCAATGTTTGATTTCCTTAAGCTTTTCTCCTCAACCCATGTAACAAGCATTGAGCCAATGGCTCCCAAGTCAGTTGAATTTAGGGTATTAGGTGTTAAAACACCCCTTCGGGCTTAATTGCTTAGGTTAGAGAGGCTACGATACCAAACTTATCTACGTTTTTATTATTATCAATTTGTTTTGTTTTTTTTTTTTTTGCAAATTATATACTATCCATTTCCCTTAGTTGTTACCTTTAACAAAAGAACATAAATAATGAAAATAATCCAATGTACAACCCACAATCATATGTTAAAGTGTGTGTGAAACAGAAGGTTTAAGAATACTTCTTAAATGAGTATATAAGCAAAATTAAGTGATAACAATGCGAGAGTTTGTAAACTTGAATATTTCAAGAAGTGTTATGACAGACCTTGTTATGAATAACCATTGGAAAATAATTACTAAGATGCGTCTCAAGAGTCAATAGAATTCCTCCTTACTCTGTCATCCTAACAATAACAATTCTATCAAATGGTCTTAAAAACAACAAAAAGTTAGTCAGTTAGTTAGTTTTTTTTTTGTCAACTAAATTTTCTGTTATTATCTATTTCTTTATTTGTAGTTTATACAGTTAACCTCCCTGTGGTTCGACCCCGGTCTTGCCAGGTTATTTATTACTTCGACACTCCTACACATGGGAGAAGACATCAACTCTTTGGCCGAGAAAGTTTTTAGCGCCATTGTCGGGGATTGATGTCTTATCTATCACATAAATCAAAGGATTGATTGATGAGTTTAACTACTGAAATTGAGAAGACAAAGAGAGGATTAAGCTTAAAAAGAGATGTTGGTTCAGTCTAAACTGAAACACCATTCAGTTATTGGATCATAACTAGAGTTGTAGAACTTGGATTTAGGTCTGATTTATATGTATGGAAAGCTAAGACATAGGCCTAAAACTTTCATGAAGAGTCCAATATTCAAAAGGACCGTTTTCAAGTTCAAATTGTAGCAACAACAGAGAAGTCAGAATCTATCCTGCAACTCAGACACTATTCAGTGTTCAGCCCATATCTCGAGTTCTAAAAGTCCAAATGCACCAATTCTTGTTTTGTTGGAAAGCTGAGACAATTTCCCAAAACTTTCATGGGATAATCTACTTAAATTCTGATGTTAGCAATGACATTTATGCAGACAAGAAGATAAGGATTGTTACCAAGTCAAGAGGTGGCCACCCACTCAACAATTAGTCATCAAATCAATAGTTCTGAATTTTGGCATATAAAAGGAGGCATTTGTCATGCATTTAGGCATCTTGGTTTTCAGATCAATATCATGTTCTTGCTCTCTTTCTTTATATTTTTGTAATGCTTAAGTTTTGCTTTCATTAATCTTTTGTTTATGCCTTTCATTTCCTTTACTATACTTATATAATCATGTTCTCCTCTTGTTTATTTATGTTTTTATTATTCATTATGTTTAGCTAAGTTTATCATGTCAATGTGAAAAGGATACACTAATGGTGTAAAAATAAGTATAGTATAAACTCAACATGGACTTTAATGTTTATTACTAACATGTTTTGTATTTGTTATCTTATTCACTCTCAATACTTTACTTGTTAAATGGTTAATCTAGATTTATGTTGTATAACCCTTGGTACAACAAATACTTGACACTTTCATAGCCCAACTGTATGATATAACGGACACTTGTGCTATGAAAGGAACTTGATTTGTTGTTAACACAAATTAACATCATGATTACCTGACAACATTTATAAGTATTAGCATTGTTCGAATAATATAACTAATGTAATCATGTTAACAATTTATAATCCAATTGAAACCTCTTTTATGTGTGGTTTCCAGTTGAGTAATAAAAAGAGTTTATATTATACTTATATGAAATACCATTAGTGGATCCTCTAACCTTGATAATTATTTTATATTTGTTTAAATCCTTACATCAACATTACATCTCAAAGCTCTCTTCAACTCCTTTTCAGTTATTATCTATTTTTTTTATTTGTAGTTTATACAGTTAACCTCCCTGTGGTTCGACCCCGGTCTTGCCGGGTTATTTATTACTTCGACACTCCTGCACTTGGGATAAGACATCAATCTTTTGGTCGTGTCACTTTGCCATCCTAAAAATAACAGTTCTATCAAATGGTCTTAATAACAACAAAAAGTTAGTTAGTTAGTTAGTTAGTTTTTTTGTCAACTACTACCCTCTCCCCCCAATCAAAATGAAACATTGTCCACAATGTTCTAAGGTAAAAAGATAGAGTGTAGAAGACATCACCTGAAACAACGACTACTAACAAACCTAAAACACACTTAAACAAATATAAGAAAAAACAAAACACAAATATTATGCTATTAATAAAACTAAAAGACACAATTTCTTACAAACTAAGGCTTAAATTGTAGTTGTGATTGTGGCTCACATCTTTCCTTGGTTTTATGTCCAAGAATGGCTTAAACGCCTTCTATGGGTCGGGAATAGGCGTCCTATCTAGTTTTCTTAAAAACTAACAAACAAGGTCTTTTTTAGTCAAATTCCCACTAAGTTGATCATGTTCTTTATGAAAATGGGGCCATAAATCATGAATTGTACGATGCACATCTCCACCAGGATACATCTCAAGAATCAATAAAAGATTATCTAAAAACTCTCTATGTTTTGAAATAAATCCTACCTTTTGACAATTTTCACAGGTATTGCAGAATGCATATGTGTCCTTGAACATGGTGGGCCAATAAAATCCATATTGTAAGATTTTTGCAGTTGTCTTTTTTTACGGGAAATGACCCCTACATGCCTTAGAATGATAAAATTTAATAACACTACTTACCTCATTGTTGGGAATGCTTCTTTGAAATATTTGATCAGGATAATATTTGAATGGGTAAAGGTCATCCCATTAAAAGTTTTTCACTTCACTCAAAAAATTTCTTTTGTCTTGGGTATTCTAATGAGCTGACAAAAATCTTGAATCAAGAAAATTGTCAATATTAGTAGACCAAGGAATCAAAGCAACAGAAAGTGAAGATTGATCAGGAAAGTATTCATCAATTGGTGTGATATCAGATGTCGAATCTATTGTCAATTTTGACAAATGATCCACGACAATATTTTCGGTGCCTTTCTTGTCCTCAATTTCTTCATGTTTGAAAGTTTCAAAGATTTTAGAATCGTGATTGACTTCTGATTAGTACTTGAAAGTGCATTTTTATCAAGGTTTTATATCATCATTTTGCACTTGAAGTATCAATAACTTCTTAACTAAAGCATGTTTTAATAATAAATCTAATTATATAAGATACCTTTAATTTATGGTAAATGTTCATCTTAAATGCAGGCCTATCACATAAATGAAAGAATTGATTGATGAGTTGAAGTACTGAAATTGAAAGGACAAAGAGATGGCCAAACTTAGAAAAGAGATGCTGGTGCAGTTCAAACTGGAACACTGTTCGGTAATTGGGTCATATCTGGAGCTGTAGATCTTGGATTTAGGTCCATTTTATATGGATGGAAAGATAAGACATAGGCCTACAACTTTCATGTGGAGCCCAAGATTTAACAAGGCTGTTTTCAAGTCCAAATTGTAGCAACAAAGAAGAAGTCCGAATCTGTCCTGCAGCCCAGACACTGTTCAGTGTTCAGCCCATATCTCAAGTTCTAGAAGTCCAAATGATCTCAAATTTTTACCCTGGAAAGATGAGACAATTGCCTAGAACTTTCATGAATTAAGTTTGTTCAAATTATGACGTCATCAATGACGTTTTTGGCAGACAAGATAAGAATTGTCACCAAGTCAAGATGTGGCCACCCACTCATCAATTAGTCAACTAATCAATAGTTCCGAATTTTGGCCTATAAAAGGAGGCATTTGCCATGTATTTAGGCATCTTGGTGTTCAGATCAAGATCATGCTCTTGCTTTCTCTCTTTGTATTGCTTATGCTTTGCTTTCATTAATATCAAGTTTATGCCTTTCATTTCCTTTCCTTTACTTAGTTAACTTTTATCTTACTTATGTTCTTATCTTGTTTATTTATGTTTCTTTCTTTCATTATGTCTAGCTAAGTTAATTATGTCAAGGTGAAAAGGTTACACTAATGGTGTAAGGATAAGTATAATATAAACTCAATATGGACTTTAATGTTGGATACTAACATGCTTTATATTTGTTATCTTGTTCACTTTTAATACTTTGCTTGTTAAATGGTTAATCTAGATTTATGTTGTATAACACTTGGTACAACAAATACTTGGCACTTTCATAGCCCATACTGTATGGTATAACCGACACCTGAGCTATGAAAGGAACTTGATTTGTTGTTAACATAAGTTATAATCATGAATGCCTGAAAACATTTACAAGTATTAGCATTATTCGAATAAGATAACTAATGTAATCATGTTAACAATTTATAACCCGATTGTAACCTCCTTTGTGTGTGGTTTCCAGTTGAGTAGAGTTTATACTATACTTGTTTGAAATACCATTAGTGGATCCTCTAACCTTGACATTTGTTGTTATCATTGTTTAATCCTTACATCAATATCACATCTCAAAGCTCTCTTTAAACTTATTATTATTACTTTTGTTGTTATTGTTGTTATTATCTATAATTTATACAATTAACCTCCCTGTGGTTCGACCCCGGTCTTGCCGGGTTATTTATTACTTCGACACTCCTGCACTTGGGAAAAGACATCAATCTTTTGGTCGTGTCAAGTTTTTGGCGCCGTTGCCGGGGAGGTAAATTCTTGTACAAATTATTTTATTTTTTCTCTTTTCTTTTGTATTAATTTGTTTTTGTTGTTTTGTTTTTTCTTTTTTTCTTCTTCTTTTATTCTCTTCTTACACGTGCATGAGAGTGTGGTCACGTACATTAAGTGGTAGACTTTGTAGGGTATCCTCATCATTTTCAGAAAATATGGCCGAAGAAGATAACCAATCACTTCATAATGAAATAATGAGAATATTCGGGTTAGAACACTTAGAGACCACATGAATCCCACAAGAACAAGTGCACCCTCATGCATAGTTTTTCCACCTGATGCATCTCATTTTAATTTTAAGACAGGCATTATTCAACTTTTACCATCTTTTCATGGCTTAGATTTAGAAAATCCATACTTGCATTTAAGGGAATTTGAGGAGGTTTGCAACACGTATAATGACTCAAATTGTAGCATGAACACCATTAGATTGAAGCTTTTTCCTTTTTCATTAAAAGATAAAGCTAAAACATGGCTACAAAATTTGAGACCTGGATCCATTCGTGCTTGGGATGAAATGCAACAACAATTTTTAAAGAAGTTTTTTCCATCCCACAGAACAAACTCTTTCAAAAGACAAATCATTACTTTCTCTCAAAAACCAGGAGAAACATTTTATCAATGTTGGGATAGGTATCGAGACTTGCTTAATACTTGCCCCCATCATGGTTTTGAAACATGGAGATTAGTTTCACATTTTTATGAAGGATTAACACCTAGAGATAGGCAAATGGTTGAATTGATGTGCAATGGAACTTTTGAGGATAAAGACCCTAATGAAGCAATGGAGTACTTAGATTGCTAGCTGAAAATGCACAAAATTGGGACACCACAGGTACTTATGAGGCACCAAGTAAAACCCAACCTCATACATCTAGTGGGGGTATGTACAACCTTAGGGAAGATCATGACCTCCAAGCCAAGTTCGCATCTTTAGCTAGAAAAGTTGAGGCACTAGAATTAAAAAGAGTGGTCAATTAAAATCTGTTCAAGACATTGCGTGTCAAATTTGTGAAACCAACGAACATTCAACCAATGACTGTCCAACCTTGCCTTCTTTTAAAGAATGTCTCCATGAACAAGCCCATGCATTAAACAGTTTTCAAAGGCCCAACCATAACCCATATTCGCAAACATACAACCCTGGTTGGAGAAATCATCCCAAATTTCAATTGGAAGAGTGATAACAATAATGCTCAAACTTCACACAGCCACCGTTTCAAGCACACCATAATTTCCAAAATTCTCATGGATATGCACCTCCTTATGCTCCCCCTCCTAGAAGAAATCTTGAGGAAACATTGCATGCATTTATGGAAAAGCAAGAGGCAATTAACACTCAACTTGCTCAAAGCATGACAGATTTTAAAGATACTCTTGCAAAGTTCACATCTGCTCTCAGTTTCCAAGAGAAAGGTAAGTTTCCATCTCAACCGCAACAAAATCCAAAGGGGCAATACAACACGAGTGCAAGTAGTTCGGGAAGCCAACACATGGATCACGTAAATCAGTCATCACTCTTCGCAGTGGTAAGGTTATTGAAAAACCCATTCTTGAACCTTGTGAGAATGATGATGAGTCAATCTCTGAGGGTAAGGAAAGGATTGAATCTGATCATTGTGAAGAAAAGACTGATTCCCGCCAGCACTTCCATTTCCTCATGCCATGACCAAACAAAGGAAAGTCAATCACAACTCTGAAATCTTTGAAACTTCAAACAGGTAAGGATCAATATACCTTTGTGGATGCTATTAAACAGGTTCCTTCTTATGCTAAATTTTTGAAAGATCTGTGCACTGTGAAGAGAAAACTGAATGTGAAAAAGAAAGCCTTTTTAGCCGAACAAGTAAGTGCCATTCTTCAGAACAATAATGCATTGAAATATAAAGACCCTGGTTGTCCTACAATTTCTGCTTTATTGGAGAACATAAAATTGAAAGAGCCTTACTTGATCTTGGAGCTAGTGTGAATTTACTTCCATATTCAGTTTTTCAAAGTCTCAATCTAGGTGAGTTAAAACCAACTTCTGTACTCTTTTACTTGCCGATAGATCTGTAAAAGTGCCTAGAGGAATAGTTGAAGATGTGTTAGTACAAGTCGATAAATTCATTTATCCTGTGGATTTTATTGTCTTGGACACACCTGTTGAAGCATGTAATTCATTTCCTGTTATTTTAGGGCGTCCATTTCTTGCAACTTCTAATGCATTGATTAATTGTAGGAATGGACTGATGAAGCTATCTTTTGGGAACATGACATTGGAGATGAATATTTTCAACATTTGCAAGCAACCTGGAGATGATAATGATTTACAGAAGTGGACTTTACTGAAAAATTAGTTCATGATCAATTTCAAACCACTTCCAATGAAATTGAGATTGATGAATCTGATGATTTGCAAATGGTCTATTTTCAGGAAGAATCAAAGGCAAGTAATTGGAGACCACAAATTGAGGAATTGCCGCCACGATCAATTGAGCCTACCTTCAAGTGTTCAACCACCAAAACCTGATTGAAGCCGTTACCCCTCAATCTCAAATACTCATTTTTGGAGAAAATGAAACTTTTCCGGTAATAATCTCTTCCAAACTTAATGCACAGCAAGAAGGTAAGTTATTACAAACTCTAAAATGCACAAAAATGCATTAGGATGGACCATAGCTGACATAAAAGGAATTAGTCCTTTGATTTGCACTCACAGGATTTATTTGGAGGAAAATGCTAAACCCTCTAGAGAAATGCAACGAAGGCTTAATCCTAATATGAAAGAAGTAGTGAAAAATGAAGTCATTAAGCTTCTAGATAATGGAATCATTTATCCTATTTCTGACAGCAAATGGGTAAGTCCTACCAAGTGGTACCTAAGAAGTCCGGAGTCACTGTGATAACAAATGAAAAAAATGAATTAATTCCAACTAGGACTATTACTGGTTGGCGCATGTGCATTGATTATAGGAAACTTAATTCAATGACTAGAAAAGATCATTTTCCTTTACCTTTCATGGATCAAATTCTAGAAAGAGTTGCAGGTCATGAATTTTATTGTTTCCTAGATGGCTATTCAGGCTACAACCAAATTGAAATTGCATTGGAAGATCAAGAGAAAACTACTTTCACATGTCCATTTGGTACTTTTGCATATCGAAGGATGCCTTTTGGATTATGTAATGCACCGCCACGTTTCAAAGATGCATGCTTAGTATATTCAGTGATATGGTTGAACGTTTTCTTGAGATTTTTATGGATGATTTTTCTGTTTTTGGTGATTCCTTTGATGATTGTTTGACTAACTTAGAAAAGGTTTTGAGCAGGTGTGAAGAGAAGAATCTTGTACTGAATTGGGAAAAATGTCACTTTATGGTAACAGACGGCATTGTACTTGGTCACATTGTTTCATCAAAAGGAATTGAGGTTGACAAATCTAAAATCGAGTTAATTGCTAACTTGCCAACACCAAAATCTATTAAAGATGTTAGATCATTCTTAGGACATGCTGGTTTTTATAGAAGGTTCATCAAAGATTTTAGTGTGATATCTAAGCCCTTGAGTAACCTTCTAACAAAGGATAATATTTTTGAATGGACTGAACATTGTGAAGAAGCCTTTGTTAAACTTAAAAACCTGCTTACTTCTGCTCCTGTCATTCAACCTCCTGATTGGTCATTACCTTTTGAAATAATGTGTGACGCTAGTGATTATGCCGTGGGTGCTGTCTTGGGACAAAGAAAAGATAAGAAACCTTATGTGATTTACTATGCAAGTAAAACTTTAAATAGTGCTCAAATGAATTACACCACCACTGAAAAAGAATTACTTGCAGTAGTATTTGCATGTGAAAAATTCAGGTCTTATCTTGTTGGCTCACCTGTTGTTGTTTTTAGTGATCATGCAGCATTGAAATATCTTCTTTCTAAGAAAGATTCTAAGGCTAGATTGGTTCGGTGGATTTTGTTACTTCAAGAATTTGATATCACAATCAAAGACAAGAAAGGCACCGAAAATGTTGTCGCAGATCACTTGTCAAGATTGACAACAGAATCGAGATCTGACATCACACCAATCGATGACTACTTTCCTGACGAATCTTTATTTTCTGTCTCTACAATGCCTTGGTATGCTAATATTGTTAATTTTCTTGTTTCAGGACAATTGCCAGCTCATTGGAGTACCCAAGACAAAAGAAAGTTCTTGAACGAAGTGAAGAACTTTTATTGGGATGACCCTTATTTATTCAAATATTGTCCTGATCAAATATTTCGAAGATGCATTCCTGACAATGAGGTAAGTAGTGTTATTAAATTTTGTCATTCTGAGGCATGTGGGGGTCATTTCTCATCAAGAAAGACCACTGCAAAAATCTTACAAAGTGGATTTTACTGGCCCAGCATGTTCAAGGATTCACATGCATTCTGTAAGATTTGTGAAAATTGTCAAAAGCTGGGATCTATTTCAAAACGTCACATGATGCCTTTAAATCCTATTCTTGTCATTGAGATCTTTGACTGTTGGGGTATAGATTTCATGGGTCCATTTCCTTCATCATTTGGTTTCGTGTACATATTAGTCGCAGTAGATTATGTTTCAAAATGGATAGAGGCAATTCCAAGTCGAAACAATGATCACAAAACAGTGATAAAATTCTTGAAAGAAAATATTTTGAGTCGATTTGGAATCCCTCGAGCCATGATAAGTGATGGTGGAACACATTTCTGCAACAAGCCATTTGAGTCTTTAATGAAGAAATATGGAATCACTCACAAAGTTGCCACCCCTTATCACCCTCAGACTAGTGGACAGGTAGAGCTTGCTAATAGGGAGATCAAACAAATCTTGGAGAAAACAGTGAACCCTAATAGGAAAGACTGGTCTTTAAGACTTAATGATGCACTTTGGGCTTATCGAACTGCTTATAAAACATCATTAGGTATGTCACCTTATAGACTAGTCTATGGAAAACCTTGTCACTTGCCTGTGGAACTTGAACATAAAGCTTATTGGGCTATTAAAGCTTTTAATTCAAACCTTGATGATGCTGGTCAACTGCGAAAATTACAAATAAATGAGCTTGAGGAAATAAGAAATGATGCATATGAAAATTCAAGAATTCATAAAGCAAGAATCAAAGAGTTTCATGACAAGAAAATATTGAGAAAAACATTCAATGTTGGTCAAAAAGTCTTGCTTTATAATTCTCGACTCCATTTATTTCCTGGAAAACTAAGATCAAGATGGAGTGGTCCTTTCATTGTGAAACATGTGTATCCATATGGGGCCTGTGATATCGAGAATCCAAAGAATGGCAATGTTTTCAAGGTAAATGGACATCGTTTGAAAGTCTACTTTGATAATTTTTCAGTTGAAAATGACTCTATTGAATTGAGTGATCCTGTATATAAAGATTGATTCGTTTTCTCACATTGTTTTGTGTTTCCTTTTGGTGTGACTCGTTTTGCTAGTCTCTCACCCCGGTCAAAAGGCGGATAACGGTACTCCGTGACTTAAGTCGGTTCTTTCAGTTTCCCATAATAACTGATATCTGTATATATTTGTGCAATTCTTTGCTCTTTCTCCCTTCTTTGACTCTATTCTCCAATTCTCATTTGAAAATGGACACCACTCTTGAAAAATTGAAAAAGTACTTTCCCGCTCTGCCTCAGAATGCGATTACAAAAATTTACCGTGCTAGGTGTGCAAGATTGAAGTTGTTAATGAATCATGGAATTCCTGAAGATATTCGTGGCTGATTGAAGCAAAGGTCCGATTATCAGGTGAGTCCTCCAATTCTTTCATTTCACACATGCCTGGAACAGGTAAAAGCACTTTTGCAAAGAAACGTCGTGCAAAACGACTGAAAGTCTGTCACAAATGTGCCAGATGGACTTGCAATGCAACATGTCGTTCTTTAGGAATGGTATCTATAAACCGTGAAGATAAAATACAATTCATTAAGGATGGCCTGAGTAAGGGGTCTTTAGATAATCTTTTGTTGACCCTTGAGACGCATCCTAGTGGAGATGTGCATCGTGCAATTCATGATTTATGGCCCCATTTTCATAAAGAACATGATAGACTTAGTCTTGGGAATCTGACTAAAAAAGACCCTGTTTGCCAGTTTTTAAGAAAACTGGATGGGAAGCCTATCCCCGACCCATAGAGGGCGTTTAAGCCGTTCTTGGACGTAAAACCAAGGGAAGATGTGAGCCACAATCACAACTACCTGTACATACACATGCTTTTTCAAAATAAATAAATAAATAAATAAAGAGAGAGAGAGAGTGTGAGACTCCAGCTGGCCTCATATAGGTGGTATGATTGCATCTTCAATTTCTCATCTATAAAATCTTCTCTTCCTTCCCCTCATTTCTACTCAACCCTTACATTAGACAATATAGAAGCGTGTAGAAATGGCAGGTCCTCAAGTTATCACATAAAAAATATTTGTGTTTTCGGTGGATCCAGTCCTGGGAAGGAAATAGCTTTTTTAGAAGCAGCAAATCATCTTGGTCAGGTACTAGCTGAGAGAAAGATTCATTTAGTGTATGGGGGAGGCAGCCTTGGGTTAATGGGGGGTGTGGCAATAGCTGCATTTTTAGGAGGTAGTCAAGTTTTGGGGGTCGTCCCCGAAGCTTTAACAAAAGGGGACATCATTGGAAGAACAATTGGAGAGGAACTACAGGTCTCCACAATGTTTGATCGAATGAATACAATGTTTAACCATGCTGATGCCTTCATTGCCTTACCAGGTGGTCTGGGCACATTGGAAGAGATCTTTCATATTTCCTCTTGGGCCCAACTTCACATTCACCATAAACCTATCGGTTTGCTCAATGTTAATGGTTTTTATGATAATTTGTTGTCTTTTCTTGATCAAGCTGTGGAACAGGAATTTCTAACATCTTCGGCACGACAAATCATAATCTCTGCTGCTACTGCTGAACAGTTGATCGACAAACTACAATCTTCACCCCTGTAATTGATCCTTCCATGAGTCGCATAAATTGGTCAACTACAGAAAGCCGTAAAAAGCTTAGATTGGATTTGAGCCTTCGTTTGTGAATCCTTGTGTCTTTTGGTTTTATTTCTAGCATAGTATTTTGTTCTGTTATTTCTTATATTTGTTTAAGTGTGTTTCAGGTTTGTCAGTGTTCGTTGTTTCAGGTGATGTCTTCTATACTCTATCTTTCTACCTTAGGACATTGAGGACAATGTCTCGTTTTGGTTGGGGGGAGAGGGTAGTAGTTAAAAAAAAAAAAAAAAAAAAACTAACCAACTAACTGTTTTTGTTTTAAAAACCATTTGGCAAAACTGTTATTACTAGGATGGCAGAGTAAGGGGAATTTTATTGACTCTTGAGACGCATCTTAGTAAACATTTTCTAATGGTTATTTGCAATATTCATAACAAGGCCTATTAGAATACTTCTTGAAATATTCAGGTTTACAAACTCTCGCATTGTTATCACTTAATTCTGCTCATATACTCATTTAACAAGTATTCTTAAACCTTCATTTTCACACACACACTTTAACATATGATTGTGGGTTGCACATTGGATTATTACATTATTTATGTTCTTTTGTTAAAGGTAACAACTAAGGGATAGGGATAGTCTATAATTTGCAAAAAAAAAAAAAAAACAAAAAAAAAAACAAAAACAAAAAAAAAAAAAGATGATGATAATAAAAACGTAGATAAGTTTGGTTTCGTAGCCTCCCTAACCTAAGCAATTAAGCCCGAAGGGGTGTTTTAACACCTAATACCCTAAAGTCAACTGACTTGGGAGCTATTGGCCCAAAGCTTGTTACATGGGTTAAGGAGAAAAGCTTAAGGGAATCAAACATTGCACTATCTACGTATCAGTATCTGCAACCCGAGTTACTAAGCTCGTAGGGGTGTCTCAACACCTAATGCCCTAAGATCAACTGGTCTGGGAGTCATTAGCCGAAAGCTCGTTACATGGGTTAAAGATGCATTGTGTTTTAAGTTATATGTATTAAAAAAAAAAAAGTAAAATAAAATAAAATAATCCCAACCCAAGGAAGTTAACCTTAAACATTAGAACAAAATATTGTTTTCTTCCAATAAAAGCCCCATCATCTATGTTTCATACATTGAGCACATAACAAGGAAGGTTTATTAATATTTGTTTAAGAGGTATTGAGCAGACATATAAAATTTAATGAGAGTTTGTTTATCTGGATAGATTAATGGAAGTTGAATGATGAATGCCTTGCTTTGTGGAAATTGCAAATTGTTTTTCTATTTTAACGCCTTAATTACTAGGGACTAGTAATAAGCTGGTTGGGGGGTGTGATTAGTACTTGAAAGTGCATTTTTATCAAGGTTTTATATCATCATTTTGCACTTGAAGTATCAATAACTCTTAACTAAAGCATGTTTTATAATAACATATCTAATTATATAAGATACCTTTATTTATGGTAAATGTTCATCTTAAATGCAGGCCTATCACATAAATGAAAGAATTGATTGATGAGTTGAAGTACTGAAATTGAAAGGACAAAGAGATGGCCAAACTTAGAAAAGAGATGCTGGTGCAGTTCAAACTGGAACACTGTTCGGTAATTGGGTCATATCTGGAGCTGTAGATCTTGGATTTAGGTCCATTTTATATGGATGGAAAGATAAGACATAGGCCTACAACTTTCATGTGGAGCCCAAGATTTAACAAGGCTGTTTTCAAGTCCAAATTGTAGCAACAAAGAAGAAGTCCGAATCTGTCCTGCAGCCCAGACACTGTTCAGTGTTCAGCCCATATCTCAAGTTCTAGAAGTCCAAATGATCTCAAATTTTTACCCTGGAAAGATGAGACAATTGCCTAGAACTTTCATGAATTAAGTTTGTTCAAATTATGACGTCATCAATGACGTTTTTGGCAGACAAAAGATAAGAATTGTCACCAAGTCAAGATGTGGCCACCCACTCATCAATTAGTCAACTAATCAATAGTTCCGAATTTTGGCCTATAAAAGGAGGCATTTGCCATGTATTTAGGCATCTTGGTGTTCAGATCAAGATCATGCTCTTGCTTTCTCTCTTTGTATTGCTTATGCTTTGCTTTCATTAATATCAAGTTTATGCCTTTCATTTCCTTTCCTTTACTTAGTTAACTTTTATCTTACTTATGTTCTTATCTTGTTTATTTATGTTTCTTTCTTTCATTATGTCTAGCTAAGTTAATTATGTCAAGGTGAAAAGGTTACACTAATGGTGTAAGGATAAGTATAATATAAACTCAATATGGACTTTAATGTTGGATACTAACATGCTTTATATTTGTTATCTTGTTCACTTTTAATACTTTGCTTGTTAAATGGTTAATCTAGATTTATGTTGTATAACACTTGGTACAACAAATACTTGGCACTTTCATAGCCCATACTGTATGGTATAACCGACACCTGAGCTATGAAAGGAACTTGATTTGTTGTTAACATAAGTTATAATCATGAATGCCTGAAAACATTTACAAGTATTAGCATTATTCGAATAAGATAACTAATGTAATCATGTTAACAATTTATAACCCGATTGTAACCTCCTTTGTGTGTGGTTTCCAGTTGAGTAGAGTTTATACTATACTTGTTTGAAATACCATTAGTGGATCCTCTAACCTTGACATTTGTTGTTATCATTGTTTAATCCTTACATCAATATCATATCTCAAAGCTCTCTTTAAACTTATTATTATTACTTTTGTTGTTATTGTTGTTATTATCTATAATTTATACAATTAACCTCCCTGTGGTTCGACCCCGGTCTTGCCGGGTTATTTATTACTTCGACACTCCTGCACTTGGGAAAAGACATCAATCTTTTGGTCGTGTCAACTTCCCTTTGTTTGGTCATGACATGAGGAAATGGAAGTACTGGTGGAGAATCAGTCTTTTCTTTGCAATATTCAGGTTTAACCCTTTCCTTACCCTCAGAGATTGACTTATCATCTTTCTCATAAGGTTCAAGAATGAGTTTTTCAATAACCTTACCACTATGAAGAGTAATGACTTATTGGACTTGATCCATGTGTTAGCTTCCGGAGCTGCTTGCACTTGAATTGTATTGCCCTTTGAGATTTTGCTGTGGTTGAGATGAGAAGTTACCTTTCTCCTGAAAACTGAGAGTAGATGTGAATTTTGCAAGAGTATCTTTAAAATCTGTTATGCTTTGAGTAAGTTGAGTGTTGATTATCTCTTGCTTTTCAATGAATGCATATAAAATTTCCTCAAGATTTCTCCTAGGAGGGGGAACATAAGGAGATGCTATCCATGAGAATTTTGAAAATTATGGTGTGTTTGAAATGGTGGCTATGAAGTTTATGCATTATTGTTACCACTCTTCCAACTGAAATTTTCGTGATTTCTCCAACCAGGGTTGTATGTTTTTGAGTATGGATCATGATTTAGCCTTTGGAAACTGTTTAAAGCATTGGCTTGTTCATGGAAACATTCCTTAAAAGAAGGCAAAGTTGGACAATTATTGGTTAAGTGTTCATTAGATTCACAAATTTGACACACAATTTCTTGAACAGATTTTAATTGATCTCTCTTTTTTAATTCTAGTGCCTTAACTTTTCTAGCTAAAGATGCAAATTTGGCTTGAAGGTCATGATCTTCTCTAAGGTTGTACATGGCTCCATTAGATGTATGGGGTTGAGTTTTACCAGGTGCCTCACAAGTGTCTGTGGTGTTCCAATTTTGAACATTTTCAGCTAACAAGTTTAAGTACTCCATTGCTTCATCAGGGTCTTTATCTTCAAAAGTTCCATTGCACATCAATTCCACCATTTGCCTATCTTTAGGTGTTAGTCCTTCATAAAAATGTAAGACCAATCTCCATGTTTCAAAACCATGATAAGGACTGGTATTAAGCAAGTCTTTATACCTATCCCAACACTGCTAAAATGTTTCTCTTGGTTTTTTAGTGAAAGTGGTGATTTGTCTTTTGAAAGAGTTTGTTCTTTGAGAGGGAAAAAACTTCTTCAAAAATTATTGTTGCATTTAATCCCAAGCACGAATGGATCCTGACCTAAGATTTTATAGCCATGTTTTAGCTTTATCTTTTAATGAAAAAGGAAAAAGCTTTAATCTGATAGTGTTCATGCTACAATTTATAAGTCATTATAAGTGTTACAAATTTCTTCAATTTCTCTCAAATGCAAGTATGGATTTTCTAGATCTAAGTCTTGAAAAGTAGGTAAAAGTTGAATAATGTCTGGCTTAAAATTGAAGTGAGATTCATCATGAGGGAAAACTATACATGAGACTGCACTTGTTGACACGATCAAAGAGTTGATGTCTTATCCCAAGTGCAGGAGTGTCAAAGTAATAAATAACCCGACAAGACTGGGGTCGAACTATAGGGAGCTGAACTATATAAATTATAAATAAATAATGATGATGATGATGATGATGATGATTATGATGATGATGAAAATGATATTGATGTTGACGAGAACTTTGAGATGTAATATTGATGTAAGGATTAAATATATGTCAAGGTTAGAGGATCCACTAATGGTATTTCAAATAAATATAATATAAACTCTTTATTACTCAACTAGAAACCACACACAAAGGAGGTTCCAATCGGATGATTTATCATTAATGGCTCATTATAAAGTATTAACATGATCATATTAATTTTCTTGTCTAAGTAACACCATACTTATAAATATCATCAGGCATTCATGTTGCTAGCTTATGTTAACAACAAATCAAGTTCCTATCATAATAACGATGTCGGCCGAAGACTATGAAGGATCAAACATTTGATGTACCAAGTGTTATACAATACAAATCTAGATTAACCATTTAACAAGCAATGTATTAAGAATTAGTAAGATAAAAAGATAAAACATGTTACTAACAATCTTTCTTGGATATAAACATTAAAGTCCATGTTGAGTTTATATTATACATATTCTAACACCACTAGTGAAACCTTTTCACCTTGACATAATTAACTTAGCTAAACATAATGAAGAAGAAAAACATAAATAAACAATATAAGAACATAAACATGATATAAGTTAACTAAGTATAGGAAGGAATTGAAAAAGCATAAATAAGAGATTAATATAGCATGAAAGAAAACTTGAACATTACAAAGATATAAAGAAAGAAAGCAAGAACATGATCTTGATCTGAAAACCAAGATGACTGAATACATGGCAAATGCCTCTTTTTTATAGGCTAAAATTCAGAACTATTGATTGGTTGACTAAGAAAATAGTTAGTGGCCAACAATTGATTTGGTGGCTGGTTTTTGACATTGTTGGCTGCTGGTTATTGATATTGTTGGCTGGCCAAAACATCAGAATTAGAGCCCATTGACTCATGAAAGTTGTGAGCAATTGTCTCAGCTTTCCAACAAAAAAAACCAGAGCTCATTTGGACTTCTAGAACTCAAGATATGAGCTAAACACCGAACAATGTCTAAGTTGCAGGACAGATTCTGACTTCTCCGTTGTTGCTAATATTTGAACCTAAAAACGGCAAAATTGAATCTTGGACTCCCATGAAAGTTTTAGGCCTATGTCTTAGCTTTCCATACATATAAAGCAGATCTAAATCCAAGGTCTACAACTCCAGTTATGACTATATTCTCCTTTTTTTATTTGTATTTCCACATATAACTCAATTGGAGTTGGTTCACACCCAAGCTGTGGAGCCTGTAAAATAAATTATCATGAAAAAGCTCACAAATAAACACTAAATTAACATTAAAGAAAATAATTAAGCAACTTAAAACGAGGTCTTACTAGGCGCTTTGCGTGGTTCACAAAATAAAGTGATATCCTAGTATGCTTGTTTATGGAACCATAAATCTCTTTGTTTTTGTTATGCGACTTAGATCGTGACCGCTTCTTGAAATCATCCAACACCATATATTCTTGAAAATTTTCCCAATTACTCTTTGTGATATGGCTTGGTCTATAATGTTTCCATAAGGCAACGTCATCAGACTCAGCTCTACCCTTTGCATATTTATAGGCGTCATACAATAAATCATGCAACTTAATTCAGAAAATTATTAAACAAAAATAAGGGGAAAAAATCATGCACAATAATATAAAAATCTTGACTTGAAACTTATCTAATTGTATTGTGATTTTCCCACACTTTCTTGATCACCCTCTCATTGGTCAATGATATACTGTCAAATTTCAACATTCGTAGTTTTGAACCTCCTTAACCAATTTTTGACCGTTTTCTGGGCGCTCTGGCATCCTCTTTTCACTGATATATTTTTTTATATATTATTTTTTCATCATTTTTGTTATCATTTTTTTTTTATTTTTTTATTTAATTAATTTTTTTTTGTATTTTCTCTTTTCTTGTGCGGGGGCCTAAAAATGGGTTACAACAAATGCCTCCTTTTTACAATACTTACGGAGCAAAGACTTTGCAAAGTGAGTTTTGTAAAGATAAACAAAAGTGAACTTCCAAAACTAATCTTCTCACAACTTGGTTGATCTGAAATTCTACCTTTACAGCAATCCTCTTCGACCAGAACTAAAGTCTACTTGGCTGGGCTGAACTGAGATCCCTTTACCGATCCGCTCTAACCAGAACCAAAATCCTTCGTGGTTGGGCTAAACTGAGATCCCTTTACCGATCCGCTCTAACCAGAACCAAAATCCTTCGTGGTTGAGCTAAACTGAGATCCCTTCGTCGATCCCCTTTAACCAGAACCAAGATCCTTTGCAGTTAGGCTAAACTGAAATCCTTTTCGTCGATCCCCTTCAACCAGAACCAAAGTCTGTGTGTGGTTAGTCTAAATTGAGATCCCTTTGCCAATTCCCTTTAACCAAAACCAAAATCCTTTGCAGTTAGGCTAAACTGAGATCCCTTTCGCCGATCCCCTTCAACTAGAACCAAAGTCTATGTGTGGTTAGGCTAAACTGAGATCCTTTCGCTGATCCCCTTTAACCAGAACCAAGATCCTTTGCAGTTAGGCTAAACTGAGATCCTTTTCGCCGATCCCCTTCAACCAGAACCAAAGTCTATGTGTGGTTAGGCTAACTGAGATCCCTTCGCCAATCCCCTTTAACCAGAACCAAAGTCTGTATGTGGTTAGGCTAAACCGAAGATCCCTTTGCCGATCCCCTTTAACCAGAACCCTAATCCTGTGTGGTTAGGATAAACTGAGATCCCTTCGCCGATCCCCTTTAACCAGAACCAAAATCCTTTGTGGTTCGGTCAACCTGGAATCCCATCTGGCAACTCCCTTCAACCAAAGCTAAAATCTTCATGTGGTGGTTAACCTGAGATACCTTCTAGCAATCCCTTTTAACCAAAAAAGTTTCTTTTTCAAGGTGATAGGGTTTGAATTGAAGACTCTTCTTCATTGATCTTTCTGTTTCTTTGATATTTCCCTAATGTTAGGTTTTATCTCATCTTCTTCCTCTTCCAGGGTCAAAACCATGATTCTTCGTTGTTCATCAACTCAAAGATTTTTTTCTTTGTCCCTAATCTTGCTGGACTACATTGAGGATTTTTCCTGTAACAAATCAACAAAAATGTTTGACGCAATGCTTTGAGGTTGGATGTCATGTATGCATCCTTACCTGGTTTGGAAACATAGGTCCCCTCCCTTCCTTCAATTTCCTGAAACTCTCTCTTGACACGATCTCGTTTTCGTGCTCGAAATGACATGCTGGATTCATTTCCTATGATGTCTCTTCTACCCATCACATATTAGGGAAGAAATCCCCAATCTTTTCCGTTAGGTGACCCTTTTTCAAAAAATACATGATTTGTCATTGCTTTTTATCATGCTCTTGTCAATGCTTAATTTGTCTTTATCAAATTAAGGGCTTTTTGGTTTTCATTCCAGCACACAAAAAAAAGGTCCTTCCCAGAAAAAAAAAAACCCTTGAAAGACTTGAATTTGTTCAT
Source organism: Populus simonii (assembly GCA_007827005.2). NCBI lineage: Eukaryota > Viridiplantae > Streptophyta > Magnoliopsida > Malpighiales > Salicaceae > Populus > Populus simonii. The sequence continues at coordinate 10,641,692 of CM017468.2, forward strand.
GACAACTGAAACTTTCAACATACGCATCGAAAACTCTTTTAAGCAATTCCCATTGAGGGTTTTATAGGTTTCTGAATGCAGTTTGTCTTTTGGTCGGGGCTTTTATCAAAGGTGACCTTCTGTTTAATCTTTATAGGTTTCTGGAATGCGGTTTGTCGTTTGGTCGGGGCTTTTATCAAAGGTGACCTTCTGTTTAATCTTTTCAACAGGTTTTAAGTATCTATTTTGAAAAGTCTGTGTAGAAAAGGGAATTGTCTCATATTAGCCTTTTTCTTGTATGGACAAAAGCAGATTATCACTCAATTGTTAAGTCCTGTAAGTTATAAGACCATCGTTTATTAACCCAAGTTATGTGCGCTTGATCAGAAAGGACTTCTAAAGGCTTGTAATGTAGGCTACATCTATGGGCTATGAAAGAAAAGGATGCTTTTAAGGCTCAATAGTTTGAGGGTTTAAAGACTTGAGACCACTCTTCTTCTATCTTTTGTTCTTTGTGAAACTGTCTTGCAGGTTGCGTTTGGAGAAGCTTGCTTAAGGATCCTCATCTCAGTCTTAAAGCATTATCAAACCATCATCTTCTTTCTTTATTCCTCCCCCCCCCCCCTTTTTTTTTTTGGATGCCCCCAAGGGTTGGGTTCTGACTTTCAAAGATCCAAGTCTTTTTTTTTCTTTTTTTTTTTTTGTAATTTGCTCAAATTCCTTCTCCTTTTTCTTCTTATCCTCTTCTCAAATGTTAAGCTTCTATTTTTTACCCCTTTCTTTTTCCTACAGTTGTCTTCATCTTTTCTAACAAAAGATCTCTCATTGCCCCCAGTGCGGGGTGTGGTCTTAGTTAGGTTTTCATAAAGAAGAAACTCAATCTGGCTCAAATGGTGACTACAAAGGATGAAATCTTTAGAAAGTGAAGGGATGACAAAGATGGCCTTTCCTCATTTCAAGACGCACATTGTTAGGATTGATAAACCCCGTTCTTATCTTGAAAAAAAAAACATGCTAGTGATTACAAAGATGATTGCCTAACCATTTATCTATACAATTCAAAATGCTATTAGGGACAAGGTTTTATCTCAGGGTTAGCTTTGGGGTTTGTTTTGTTTGGTCACCTCTTAATGGGAATGCTTAAACTTCATCTTTGAGCATTTTATGATACATTCCTTGTAATCATGCGCAAAGCCAAATCTTTCCAAGATTTTTTTTTGAAAATAAACAAATTAAGTGCTGTGAGATCAATGCAATGAAAAAGGGGTTCGTTACACAAAGAAATCATGGCCAAACTTCACTTTATTCATTTTAGGAGAAAACTGAACACATTAGACATAATATCTCTTTACAGAGTCAGAATTCACAGGTCTAGCTAGATCTTCTCCATCCATTCTAGACAACTTCAGAGCTCCTCCTGAGAAAGCCTTCTTCACTACATAAGGACCTTCATAATTTGGAGCCCATTTGCTTTGATCTTCTCCTGGTAAAGACAATAGTTTCTTCAGCACTAGATCTCCTTCATGGAACACGCGAGGTCTAACCTTCTTGTCATATGTCTTGGCCATCCTTTTCTGGTAGAGTTGATGATGACAGATTACAGCCAACCTATTTTCATTTATCAGGTTTAACATTTCATATCTTACTTTGGTCCATTCAGCCTCTTCTAATTCTGAATCTATCAACACCCTCAACAAAGGGATTTCTACTTCCAAAGGCATCACCGCCTCCATTCCATATACCAGAGCATACAGAGTAGTTCCTGTTGAGGTTCTTACTGTAGTGCGATATGCATGGAGAGCGAATGGCAACATCTCATGCCAATCCTTGTAAGTGACTACCATTTTCTGAATAATTTTCTTTATGTTTTTGTTGGCTGCTTCCACGGCACCATTCATCTTGGGCCTGTATGGTGAGGAATTTAAATGCTTGATTTTCCATTTGGTACAGAGCTCCACGATCATTTTGCCGTTGAAATTCTGTGCATTATCGGTCACTATCTTTTCTGGTAGACCATAGCGACAAATCAAGTCTTTTACTATAAACCTCTTCACCACTTTCTGTGTTACATGGGCGTATGAACTGGCTTCTACCCATTTCGTGAAGTAGTCAATAGCTACGAGTATGAATCTATGCCCATTGCTAGCTTTTGGGTTAACCGGTCCAATCACATCAATCCCCCACATTGCAAATGGTCAGGGAGATGCTAGATTAATTAGAGGAGTCGGAGGCGCATTGACCTTATCACTATGCACTTGACACTTGTGACATTTCCTGACATAGTCGATGCAGTCCTTCTCTAATGTCATCCAGAAATAACCGGCCCTCTGTATTTTCCTTGCTACCATATGCCCGTTAGCATGAGTTGAGCAAATCCCTTCATGTACCTCTCATAACGCATTCTTAGCATCTGCCTCATTCAAACATCTTAGCAAGGTCCCATCAAATGATCTTTTATATAGAATCTCTCCGTCTAGGTAGAAATCCATAGCCAACCTTCTTATGGTTTTCTTATCCATCTTCGAAGCTCCCACTGGATATTCCTGATTTTGCACAAAATTTTTGATATCGTAGTACCAAGGCTTTCCATCTACCTCTCCTTCAACCGAGCAACAATGAGCTGGGTTTATTTTGATGTCTATGTGTACAGGATGTACTTTATGCCCGAGATCAATCATAGCCATAGCAGCCAACGTGGCCAAAGCATCAGCAAAATGGTTCCCTTCTCTTCCTAGATAGGTGAACCTTATCTCTTCGAATTCCTCTGACAGTGTGGATAAATATTCCTGGTACGACCTCAACTTTTCTTCCTTGGTTTGCCATTCTCTTTTCACCTGACAGATAATCAACATTGAGTCACCATATACATCTATCTTTCTGATCTTCAGCTTTAACGCAGCTTCTAAGCCCAAGATACAAGCCTCATATTCAGTTGTATTGTTGGTGCATTCAAAATACAACTTAACTGAAATCGGATACTGCTTCTGGTCAGGAGAGATTATCACCGCGTTGGCCCCATTACCATAAACATTCACTGCTCCATCAAAAAACATGGTCCACCAATCTATCTTCTCTTCTTCTCCCGCTATTGATAATACATTTTCATCAGGGAAATCAAAATCCAATGGCTCATAATCTTCAATAGCATTATCAGCCAGATGGTCGGCAATCGCGCTCCCCTTCACGGCTTTCCTTGTCATATATACTATGTCATATTCTAATAACAAAACCTGCCACCTTGCAATTCGGCTTGAGATATAAGGCTTGTCATAGATGTACCTTAGTGGATCCACTTTCGAAATCAACAAAGTGGTGTGATACAACATGTAATGTCGTAATCTTTTTGTCGCCCATACCAATGCACAACAAAGTTTTTCTATCACTTTGTATCTAGACTCACATTCGGTGAACTTCTTACTCAGGTAATAAATAGCCCTTTCTTTCCTTCCCGTTTCATCATGTTGACCCAATACACATCTCATAGTTGTTTTAGTCACCGTCAGATACAGTATTAAAGGCCTTCCTGATACAGGAGGAACAAGCAAAGGCGGACTTTGTAAATATTGCTTGATTTTATTGAATGCCTCCTCATACTCCTCATTCCAAATCCCAGGATTCTTTTTCCTCAATAGCCGGAAGACAGGTTCACACGTTGTGGTTAGTTGAGCTATAAATCTGGCAATATAGTTCAATCTTCCTAAGAATCCCCTCACCTCTTTCTCCGTCTTTGGGGATGGCATGGATTGGATGGCCTTCACTTTTTCAGGATCCACCTATATACCTTTGTCACTTACCATAAATCCTAGCAGCTTTCCAGACTTAACTCCAAACGAACATTTTTCAGGGTTGAGCTTTAGTTCATACTTCCTCAAACGCTCAAATAACTTCCTCAGGACCTTTGCATGATCTTCTCCCTTCTTGGACTTAGCAATCATATCATCCACGTACACCTCAATTTCCTTGTGCATCATATCATGGAATAGAGTCACCATGGCTCTCTGATAGGTGGCTCCCGCATTCTTCAGATCAAATGGCATAACCTTGTAGCAATAGGTTCCCCACGGTGTAACAAAAGTTGTTTTTGCCTTATCTTCTAGAGCCATCTTTATCTGGTTGTATCCCGAGAAACCATCCATAAAGGAATATGTGGAACTATGTGCAGCATTGTCGACCAAAACATCTATATGTGGCAGAGGAAAATCATCTTTGGGGCTAGCTTTGTTCAAATTCCGGAAGTCCACACAAACTCTAATCTTTCCTTCTTTTTTTGGTACGACAACAATGTTGGATACCTATTGTGGATATTTAACTACTTCTAGAAAGCCTGCATTCCACTATTTTTCGAGTTCTGTCTTAACTTTGATCCAAATATCCGGGTGGGCTCTCCTCAACTTCTGCTTGACTGGCTTACAACCTTCCTCCAGCAGTATCTTATGCACGATGATGTTTCTATCCAAACCAGGCATATCCTCGTAAGACCAAGCAAAAACATCTACATATTCTTGTAATAGGGCTATTATCTTTACTCTTTCCTCATGAGTGATTAAGGTCCCTATTTTCAACTCTCTTTTAATCTGATCATTACCCACGTTTATGGTTTCTAGTTTTTCTGTAGCTGGTTCCCAGGTTTGTTCATGTTGCTCTACTAACTTTGTAAATTCCCTAACATTGCTTTCATCCCATTCTTCTTCTTCCATGGTGATAACATGTTCGTTAAAGTTTGGCCATTCATTCTCGATGCTAAGTGTATGTGATGTTGTGGAAGATCCGCTTTCAGGGTTCCTGAAAGCGGAAAGTGTTTGGTGTAAATGCACAAATAAAGAGACAGATTTGGAAAACGTATAATCTCATTATTTAAACAAAAGGTGGGCTCAATGACAACGACAAAATCTAATTGACATCATGAGCCTTGATTGTCAACTAAGGAGAATAAAGCAAACAAAAGCAATGACAAAAGCATGCTAAAGTAAACAAAGTTGGTTTACATTTTAAACACTACTGGGGCTTCTTGAGTCACCCAGTTTTGAAACTTCTCGCCCTCAGCCAGCTTTCGTACGAAGGTCTTAGCAGAGACTTCTTCCATGGTATGGATAATCAGTTGTGGCAGGGCTTCATCTTTCCTTCCCACTATCATCTTCATGTCACCTCCTTCCATGTTATCCTCCTCCAAGGTGTTATGCTCATATTTGACAGTTCTTGACCAATGTTTTCTGCTCCTTTTTCGGGTTGCATTACATATGCAGCCTTTGGGAATGTCACTCGAAGGAGAGGGATTTCCAGCTTTTCTTCTTCAGGCTCTCTTCCTTCAATCCTAGCCATTGTTCTTTCCCTTCTCTGATCGGCAGCCCACCAATGATCCTCTTTTTTAGGTTTATACCCCAACCTAAATCTTTGATCAGCACATTTCATCTTTATCGGGTTAGCCCTTTTTTGGTACCTCAGTGATAGGATTATACTGAAAGGGGATCCCACGTTCCAAGAAGCATTGAGCCGCCATCCTTGCTGTTTCTGAGATCTTTGGCCTTCTTAGTACTGTGTTCTCAGGCACCCAATCAGTGTTTACAATCTTAAAAGCATGGATATTGTTATCCTTGCAATCCTCCACCTCAATGAAAGGTATGGCCACATTCTTTATCATGGATATTGTCTCCTCAGCTTTGACAGTCACCAACATCCCGTTCATGATATACTTCAAGCATTGGTGTAATGATGAAGTTACCGCCCCAGCCGCATGAATCCAAGGTCTTCCTAACAACATACTATAGGAAGGGTGGATATCCATAACTTGAAATGTCACTAAGAACATTTGCGGCCCCACATATAGCTCCACTTCTAAAGTCCCAATTATTTGTCTAGGTGAGCCGTCATATGCTCTGGCCATCATGGTACTTGGCTTCATATGAGATTCATCGATCGGTATTTCTTTGAGAATATGCTTTGGCAATACGTTAAGAGCCGAGCCATTATCAACGAGCACCTTTCCTACGAGGTAGTCCTTGCACCTAACAGTAATGTATAAGGGCTTGTTGTGTCCGGTACCTTCAGCATCAAGCTCATCAGCTGTGAAATACAGGTAATTAGTTGCATGGATTCTCCCCACCAAATGCTCCATGGTTTTCTGTTCAATGTCTTGAGGTACATACGCCTCATTCAAAACCTTTTGCAAAGCGTTTCGATACGGATCGGAGCTAAGTATCAAGGACATAAGGGAGATCCTGGCTGGAGTCTTTTTTAGTTGATCTACTATGCAATATTCACTATGCTTTATCAACTTCAAAAATTCATTTGACTCCTCTTCAGTTACTGGCTTATTAACTTTCGTTGCTTTGTCAAGATCCACCACTTCTTTGCCTTTTGCCTTCCTCAACTCTTCGGGAGTGAAGCACCGGCCACTCCGAGTTAACCCACTGATTTCAGTTTGGAACAAAGGAAGGGGGGCTTGAATGTTGGCAGCAAAACCATAATTATAAGGCATGGCATTGTGATTTCCTTTTGTGTAGGAAGGTTTAGCCAAGATCAACTTTGGTGGCCTATTAGCTGTTGGTTGGACCCTACATACTCTTGCCATCTTATCTTGACCTTCCATCATACTCACCTCATGACTGCCCTCTATGGGTTCGATCCTCAACTCTCCCATTGTCATCATTTTTGCAACCTTCTCGCGAAACTCGATGCAATCCTCAATATGATGTCCCTCTCTCCCATGGAACTCACAATAGTCACATCCTTTCAAATGTCCTTCCATATTTATCTCAAGAAATCCTGATTTTACCAACGTGTCATACAACTTCTTCATGGATACCTTCAGCGCCTTGCTTTGGTTCCCAACTTCTATCATGCTCACTCCACTATTACTTGCAGCATGATTAGGCAATGGATTTGAATTGATGCTGGACATGTCTTCGAAAGATACTCACCCCCTTTTGATAAGCTCTAACAATCTCCTTTTAAAGGCGTAACAGGTTTCAATTCCATGCCCCGGATTACCGGCATGGTATTCACAAGTTAATTCTGGCTTGTACCATATGGGAAAGAGCGGTTGGATTGGCGGTAGAAGGATCGGAGCTATCTGTCCAATGCTCAGCTGTTTAGCATACAGGTCTTTTAAAGGCATGGGTAGTGGAGGTAGCTGTTCTGTATGGCCTTTGGTGGTTGTTTTGGTTGTTTGGCTGGTGAATTGTGCGATTGGTGTTAAAAGATTTGGTAAAGTTGATGTTGGCGAATTGATAGGTAGGCATTTGTGGGTTTTGGTGATTTACTTTCTTGCCCTTGTACCCGCCTTCCAGGTTGTTAACGTCACCTTCCCTTTTCCTTCCAATAAAGCCTTTCTTCTCTAAAGGCTCCACTATGCGCCCAGCTTTAATCCCTTGCTCTATTCTTTTTGCCACAAGTACAACATCATAGAAATGCTGAGATGAGCTACCCATTAAATGCTCGTAGTAAGGTGCCTTGAATGTATTGGCGAACAAAGTCACCATCTCCGTCTCTATCAAAGGGGGTTGCACATGTGTTGCCTCATCCCTCCATCTTTACGCATAAGCCCTTACTGACTCTTGGCTTCTCTTTTCCATTGACATAAGGCTCGTTCGATCCGGAGCAATTTCCAAGTTGAACTTGTACTGTTTGAGGAAAGCCTCCACCAAATTCTTCCATTTCTTAATCTTGGCATTATCTAACCTCATGTACCAGCTTAGTGCAGACCCTGCTAGACTGTCTTGGAAAAAGTAGATCAGCAACTTATCGTCATGGATCACCTCAGCCATTTTGTTGCAATAGGATCGAAGGTGAGTGTTTGGGCATTCCAACCCAGTGTACTTTGTAAACTCTGGTATCCTAAAATCTTTTGGTACCTTGATGTTTGGTACCAAGCATACTTCAGAAGCTCACATAGGGTCAAACCAATCATTTCTCTCGACTGCTCTTAACCTTTCTTCCAAAGCGGATATCTTGTCGTCGTTCATAAAACCAGTGGACCTATTATCGGAAGGCCCATCCGCTGTTAAATCTACAGTGATGTGAGCTTGAGCGGGCTGAATGGGAATGGTAGGTGTAAAGTGTTGCTCCGCCACTGAATCTGCTCCCAAGTTCTGAGATACCCCAGGGACATGAGCTGGTGGTGCTCCTATAGGTGGCTAGATGGATGTTCCCTCCCCGTTCTTGGCTCTTAGAAGTTGCTCAAGCAGATTGGTCATTTGGGAAACTTCATTTCTCACGGATTCCAATTCATTTTGGTAGCGGGATTCTAGGATGGCCCTCTTTTCGTTCTCCATTCTTGATCTTAGCCTAGTGTAGTGGACCTTGGAATGTGAGCTTGGAAAAATGTAAATGAATGTATGATAAAGAACAATGCATGATGCTTATGTAATGTGAGCTTTTTTTTTCAAAAGTGATCGATGGCCAACATTTCTCTTGTGTAATGGGCATGGACTCTTTCTATCACGTTCCTTATCAGGAGTAGTTCTGCTCAAGCTGCTGCTTTGGTAGGCTTATCCCTACTATAAGAGATTTTTTCACAACAGATGGGTCAAGGCCCCTTTTCATTAACAATATTGGCTAATACATCTCTTGAAAAGAGGATACAAAATAATAAAAAGAAAAATACATCAATCTTCCTCTTCATCCATATCTCTAGCCACTGGTAGGAAAGCGAGGCGTCAATTCTCAATTTTTTCTAAGAAGGCATCTGTCTCATCCAAGCTTTGTCGATAACGAAAGATGTCCCTCCCCACCCTTCGAGCATTGGCTCTAATAATCCGTGCATGAATGGCAGCTTCATCCATTTGCTCATCTACTTTGGTCATCTTCTCTATAAGCAACATGTTGTTTCGATTCAAGGTATTGTTGTTGGTGTCGATCTGTTCTTTATGTTTTTCTGAAACTTCCAACTTTTCAGTCAACTGTTTTACCTTTTCTCGTTCTTTGCAAATGGTGAACACAACCGAGGAGCCAGAAAAGGGGAGGAGATTACCTGGAGTGGCGAGGCAGTGCTGTTTATGGTGGTGGCGGAGGCTAACGATGGCGTTCAGGCGGTGTGCTCGCAGTGGATGGCGATGCCAGACGGCAGTTCTGCCCTTTCTCGGTTTTGTGTTTTTTTGTGTTTCTTCTCCTTCCTGTTTCTGTCTCCTGCCTCTTTTTTTTCTTTTTCTTTTTACGATGGCTCAAGTTGGAGTTGTTGCGGTGGCGACGGGGAGGAACAGAACTGGTGGAGTCGAGGCACAGTGGTTGTGACAACCGGTGCTGCTGTTTTCCTTCGTCTTCACAATGTTGCAGTCGGGGGAGAAAGATGGCAGCTGCTGTGCTGCTCCTCCTTCTTCTCTGCTATGGCATCAGCTGGAAGCCCGGTGGCAGCTGCAGTGCTGCTCCTCCTTCTTCTCTGCTACGGCGTCAGCTGGAAGCCCGGTGGCAGCTGCGGTGCTGCTCCTCCTTCTTCTCTGCAAAGATATCAGCCCCTATGTTTTCTCTTTTGTTGGTTTTTTTTTGTTGTCCTTCCCTATTCTGTTGTGCTTCTTCCCTCTGTCCCCTCTTTTGGTTTTTTTTCTTCCTTTCTGTCTCACGTTCGTTCCCTTTTTTTTCTCCTCTCTCTCCCCTCCCCCCGTTTTCTGTCGTTTCTCCATTCTTCTTCCTCCCCCTTCTCTTCTCTTCTGGTCACTATTTATAGGGGCAAGGGGAGCGGGGTCGACCCTGCCCCGTCCCATCGCTGCCCATACATGGGGCGCACGTCTCCTGCACTGCTGCGGCGCCGGCTGAGGTGGCCAATGGAGGCGTCGCTTGCGGGGCACGGCTGCTCTGGCATCTCATCATGAGGCGGGTGGCGTCTAATTCTGGCTTAAAAGCATGTGGGAGGAAGAGACAAGGGGAAGAAAACAAAACTTCTCTTCCCTTGCTGCACGTCCAAGGGAAGAAGAAGAAGAAACAGTGCCGCCTCAAACAGCACCGTTTCAGTCCCCCCCTTTTTTTTTTTTTAAACGCATGAAACGACATCGTTTTGCTTAAAACGCATCGTTTCATTTAAATGAAAACTAGCGCCAAAGTGCCAGATTTCAGGTCAATCCTTCAATTCGCGTGCTTTTTGCATTTTGGTCCTTGGTCTCGGATTTCTTCAATTAAATCCCCAATTGGCCATCAAACTTCAATATTTATGTAATTAAGCCCTTGATTTGACCAAATCAACTCTCTAAAATTATAATTTGATCCCAGAACTTTAATTCCTTCTAATTAAAGCCCAAATTGACTTAAAAAACATTTTTTTTTTCTACGATCAACCCTCCATAAACTCAATTAAACCTTCAATAAAATTTAATTGAGTCCATCAACATTTGATTTTGTACTTTTCTTCCTAAAAATAAAATTTTCTTAATCAATAAGGCTCTCACTGGTCAATGATATACTGTCAAATTTCAACATTCGTAGTTTTGAACCTCCTTAACCAATTTTTGACTGTTTTCTGGGCGCTCTGGCATCCTCTTTTCACTGATATATTTTTGATATATTATTTTTTCATCATTTTTTTATCATTTTTATTATTATTTTTTTTTGTATTTTCTCTTTTCTTGTGCGGAGGCCCAAAAATGAGTTACAACAAATTTAATGCTTTTTTTTAATCAAAATCCTTATTTTCATTCTCATCATTGTCATATCCATCATTATCTTTTTCGTTGAATTCCAAGTCAATATCATAATCATCATCTACTTTTGTATGTCCACTAGCATTCAATATTACATTTAACTTATCAACATCAACATCAACACGGGTATTCTCAATGCCTAAAAATGAATTTTCTAACTTGGTGGATGAAGCAATTCGATATGGATCAACTAGCTCATCCATTTGAAATACATCATCTCATATAATTACTTTATCATTATTATCGTTTAACAACTTCAACTTATATATGACTCCTAGATTTGACTTTCACAATGGATAACCAATCAACTCTATTATGATCATTTTTAAAGAACTAAGTGTATGTCTAATACACTTGTTAGCATTGTTTGGCAAAGATAAAAACATCATTGATGTTGCAAAGTCTACTTCTTTATTTATTTTGACCATATCATGGTGAAGATCTACTCTAATTTCTTTATCAGTGTCATACCAATAACATTTAAATAACACCAATATATTTTGCAAACTATGATATCGCAATTCAATAACCTTTTTTATAACTTTCTATAATAATCAACTTTAAACTAATTGGAAGTTGAACCCTTTACACAAACCTCATTATTAAATGTCTTTCTACCATCACCTTAAGTTTTAGTATAAAAGACATATTCATTGATGGAATACCTATTATAACACTAGACCTTTCTTTCAGGACCCAAAGATAGGAATTTTAATCTACTAGCATTGCATTCCATATTGAAAACCTGGTTAAAGTTAACAACCATTAATGGATGAAGAAAAAATATTAAGTAAATCTATTCTTAAGAGTTATGAATTATTAAATACTTACATGTGTTTTAAACCATGTGGCAACTTGTTCATCTTGTACTTGAAAAATTTGAGCTTTAATATTATTTGGATTTTGAGATAAGAATAATTAATAACGTGGCCTAGAAGAAAGTTATTGAATTGAGACTGTATAAGAATATAAGAGAAAATAGTTTAAAATTATATAATTGCAAAATTGATTTATCGAACAAAATGTCTCAACTCATCACAACTAAGTAGCATATAATTATGAGCTTGTCTAAATTCGATGTCTGTTAAATATCTTATCATCACTACCTTCGATAATGGTCATCCAGGATAGAAACATATTGACAAATTTCCACTTGAAGGCCGTTTATCCTATATTGAAACACAGTTGATTCTTGTTCTCAAGTGTGGCTTAAAATAATACAAGGTAAATGTTGAAATCTCTTCAATAATATAAGCCTTGCACATCTTCTCAAGGGAGGGAAGATCATTTCAGGTTTTCAAATTGTCTTAATGATGTTCATTTCAAGTTGCTTCATGTGTTGGGTATGCAAAATGGTCGAACAAATATCTCTAAAAAATGACTAATCTCTCTGAATGCATAGTATAACATTTTTAGCAACAAATCCATATAAGTAATTGGAATGGGTGTTTGCACAAACACATGACATTCATAACTCTTCATTTCATACAATTTATATTATTTCAAATTCATCGATCTAGTTATATTTAAAGCTTTAGTACCATTCATTATGGTAAATGTCTTATTATTTTTCATACAGTATAAGACAAGCTAATTTTTCATATGTACTTCAACCTGAAACAATCTCATACACAAAAAAATTATTTATAGTATATACCAATGTTGTCTTCATATAAAAGTTCTATTTATTTGAGACATTATTTGTCAAAGCCTTGACTAACCATAAATGATTCAAGTAATCAATCAATAGTTGAAGACAAAAATTTATATTTTCACCTGGACTGTAAAGACATATGAACACATATAAGAACATGAATTTCAGTTTCATACACATCTCTAGGGCCAAGTTATAAATTGTTAGTATGACCAACTAACAAGAATAAGATGCAACCAAAGATCTAAATGGATTGAATCCATAAATACATAATCCAAGATGCATGTTTCATGGTTCCAATGAAAAATAAGAATGCACCCTATTAAACTACTTTTAAGCTTCATTGTCGAAAGGTAGCACCATAACTCTATCCAACTTATCATATGAATGATGCCATGTTATGTGCTCAATAATTTTTAGAGACATAAATAACATTTGCAGCCTATGAGTAATTGAGAAGTTTCACATTTTTTTGTATGCGATAAATGTCCTTCATCTACTACTATTAGGTTTATACCAAGCATGCTGACAGGTTTTGCACTTGATAAAATTTGTATATTCACCGTAGTATAACATGCAAAATTTTGGAAATATATCAATTTTTTGGTATCATAGGCCAAGAGGTTTTATCATGGATTTTGCAGTATAGAAGTTTTATTTTAGTTTATTCCTTTTAGGTAGCATACTTTTAACTCATTGAATGATGTTATCATAACTGACCTCACTCAACTTATAATCTCATTTAATGGTAAGAACTCAAGCAATGACCGATAATTTACTATGAGTTAATGGTTCATTAGAGTCTTTCAAAAGTTTAAAAAACCTAGCTACATCTATATTTGGTTCTTCATCTAAAAGGATGTTACGTGAACCTTCACTTAAATAATATTTATTCTTTCTCATTATATTCATCACCATACTCCTATAAGGATTACTATTATCATTAAAAAAATCCATATATATTGCTAGAACTAGAAGTTTAGCCAACCTCCTTTCTAACATGGTTTTGTAAGGAACATACGATTCTCCATATGCAAAACAATATAAGTATTTCTCGACAAACTCTTTTTTAAAATAGATGTATCATCACAACATCTTTATGGTGAAATTTTTTATTTTTACACTTCGCACATGGATATCTAATTTTGCTTGCACTAATATTCTTCGGATTAAAAGGTATAAAATTAATAAAGCTCTTAACCCTTTAAAGATAATATTGCCTATACAACTATTTGGGTGAATCTCAATACATCTAAGAACAATCATTTATTAATTTTAAACCTATAATGAATATTAATGACAATATTTATTAATAATATAACCATCAATTAAAATTTTAAATTTTTATTAAAAATAAATTCATAAGTCAATAACCAATTATCATTTCTACACAAATATAATGTAGTGTCAAAATGTGAACTAAACAATCAAATTAGCATTAAATAATCAGTGCCCAACTATTTATCATTATTTGTTCAATTCAAATTATTCATTAATAAATTTTAATTGTTATCAATTTCACAAAAAATCAACTTTTCTAAATTGTTTCTAAATTTCCAACATAACAATAAAATTGACAAAATGTGATTGGTACCCATTAAATAAGTCATTGTTTCTTTAATTATAACACCTAAGTTACAAAATCAAACTTGATTTCATAAAATGAAAAATAAAATCAATTTCCCTCAAATAAGTCCTAAAATACAAATCATGCATTAATATAAAAAATTTATCTAGGTAAAAGTTGTAAAACACTTAAATATACCAGACAATTATAAATAATGCACAAAGATTTATATAAATTAACCTAAAACATAAATGGGTTATAAAAATGGATAAATTTGCTTATGTAACGTAGTGATTGTTTAAAAAAAATCAAGAGAGGAAAATTGACATTACTGATAGATGTAGGTCAATGTAGGTGGGTTGGGTGGCTAGACTTGTGAAGGGGATGGCTAAATTTGCTAATTAATTGGGTGAGAAGGACTATTGTATTGAAGAAGAAGAAATGGACAGGGGGAGTGTTGGATTAAATTTATTTAAATTTGCTGATGCAATTTTATCAGCAATTCAAGAGGGGACTGTCCGGTTAAATTTATTTAAATTTGCTGATGAAATTTTATCAGCAATTCTGGGGGATTTGCTAACATGATAAATTGCTAACGAAAGTTTACATGGATTTTTTTATTTATTTTTTATTCCATCGCTATTTACATAGAATATTACCGATGGAAAATATTTCCTCACTATTTACGTCGGTAATTACCGATAAAAATATTTTGGCACTATTGTTGTATGAAATTATTAATAGAATATTTTCTATAAGTGTTTTTGTTATTATTTACAAATTTTCTGATAGTAATTGTTGTAGTAGCATATTTTAGAGGTTAAATTAAATTTGAAATTTGTATTTAAATATTTTTTATTCAATCTTGAAAAATATAAAATACGAGAGCTTGAAAGTTTTGTAATTAAAACTTACCTTAATTTTTTGTATGAAAAGTATTTTTCTTCATTTCTATTAATATTCATATTAATAAAATTTATGTAATTAGGTGCACATGCATATATATGGTACTTTCAATTTGGCTCCCCCTAAATCAATTCCATGTTCTGCCATCGAATTCTCTGCAATCTTTTAAAAACACGAGCTTGGCTTTTTTTCCATCTAGCTTGAAATGGTTATCGTTGGCAAAATGCAGGCATGAGTTATAGGATGGAGAAGAATGGCTAATTTTCTACTTAATTAGATATTAATTTTATGTTGGCCGAACAGACTTTAAGAAAGATCAAGAGAGATAGAGTAATTCGAATCTGATAGATATTGATTTGACCTATTTAAATGGATATATATATATATATATATATATATATATATATATATATATATATATATATATATATATTATTTTATTTTTTATTAATTAATAAATAATAAAAGATAATATATACTTTATTGAATACTTAGAAATCCAATGGATAATTTATAAATATTTAATAAAAGGAGATTTTTATTTTTACGGGTTTCGTTGACCCGAATGGATGTTTATGTAGCCTGGCTTAGTTTGTCACGTGTCCATTTGCATGGTGGGACAAATATAGAAAGATTTTCCTATCACGGCGCCCATTTTCTTGACCACTCTTTGCAGTGACTTCAGACATTTCACATTTCTTAAATTCAAACATTGTGATGAGGGTGTCATCATAGCCGGCACCATGCTATTTATTTAAACTGTGAGTGATCTTAATTAAATGTGGGTTTGAGAAATAACTTTAATACTGGTTGTCTCTCTTGTTGTCCATTGCTGACATTCTTTGCGTTCTGTCGGGCATTTTTTTGTGTACCAACGCCATCCCATTGTATATTGTCGACTTTGCTTCCATCATAGTTCAAGATTCAATGATTTCTTTCATAACATTTACTACTTTAGCTAGCTCCAAACATGACTCCTTTCTGGTTTCTGATTCTGGTGTCCTCGTCACCAGCACTAATCTATGCCACTTTTGCATGATGGATATATATATAGGACGACTGGCTATAAGCCTTGTTCTTTAATTAAATCATTAGAATAAATTAATTAATGCCAAAACTATCCAGATTCCAGACCAGCACCTTTTCTCATTGAGCAGCGAATTAATATTGTAGGAGAAGCGGCGGAAAATTATGGATTTATAACAGATGAAGTCGGGAAACTTTAGATAATGCGGTTGTCCTTTCTATGGTTGGGTAGGATAGATGGATTCAAATCAAGAAATGATCTGTTATTTTTTTACTTTGGCGATCTGGTTTATGCAAAACATAGAACTTGCATATATATTAACAAATAAATAAAAATTGCACAACTAAGAATAAACGGGAAATCAAAATTGCATGTTACTCTCTATAAGAATTTTGACAGAAGAAATGCAAAAGACAAAGTTTTAGAAAGATTATAAGTTTTCTCTATTATCAAAACCAAACCATGTCAGAAATGTCTATTTGAAAACTTATAGTCTTTCTAAAAGATAGAGAAAACTTATAGTCTTTCTAACAGAAGGATACAACTTTTTAGTTTAAAAAAAACACAAATCTATTTTAAGTAGAGTTTTAATATTCACACCATAACAATTCCCCACATTAATGAAAATTGTTTGATCAAAATAAAATACAAAGTAGACATGAAAATATAGAGTAACAGCGAAAAGTCGTTGTATTGGACAATATATCTTTTGGCCTTGAACCTTCCTTGGTGAAAACTATTGGATTCACTAGACTAGATAGTGAATATGATGTCTTAAACTATTTAGCCTTATGTGTGAAACTAGACAATAGAAATCACACAATTCATTTTCTTACAATTTTGGTTCTCACGATTGTGTTCATTTTGACCTCGAACATATCCTGGTTTCAGAGAGTCCTTTAGAGAATTTAGCATTTTTCAATTCTCATAAAAGTGGTCTCATTTCACTCTCTCATAGGTGATTTTTATTAAGAATATCCTGTAATACCCCACTTGGATTTCTTAAGCTATAAGAATAATTAAAAGTTTAGCTTATCTTGTTTTTACTACAGGTAGCACTTTTCATCATAGGAATGGATAAGAGTGCTTCTACTGAATTGACACATGATTTGTGTTTTTTTTTTACCTAGATCTTAGGATCTCCAGTCAACTAGGTTGGGTTGTCATCATGACAATTTTTTGAATATAGGCTTTAATCCCATTCCCCTTGATGATTTATCGACTTGCTTTCTTGTTAAGCATTTTATTAGCAGATCCACGATATTATCCTTTAACTTTATAAAGTCAATAAAGACAATCCTACTTGAGAACGACTATCTTACGGTATTGTGTCTTTGACAATTTTGTCAAGACTTGCCGTTATATATAAAATTTTATGCCCTTCCAATTATAGATTGGCTATTGCAATGTACACAAATCATTGGCATAAAATTTTGGTCAACTTAGAATATCCTCATAAAAGTTTTAGAAATCACTTTGCTTCTTTTCCATATTTATCTAAAGCTATAAACTTAGACTCCTTCATGGATCTAGAAATGCATGTTTATTTAAAGGATTTCCAAGAGGATATAGCTTCTTTAATGGTAAAGATAAACTCATTTATGAATTTTGAATCTTTAGCATTAAATATCCATTTAGCATTGCTATAACTTTCAAGTATAGATGGATATATTATATAATACAATCTATATTTTGACTTTTGGTGGAGGAATCATCTTGTCTAATTTCTTAAGAGGTATTTTATCTATAATATAATTTATTGATAAAAGAGCCTTCATACAAGTTCCAAGATAATCTTGAACTTATCAACATAGCATCATTAATTCTTTCAATATTCGATTATTGTATTTAGCAGTATCATTCTCAATTTCTTTTCATTAACATAATCTTCATGCTAAGTTGATTTTTACCATTGTTTTCAAAATGTTTTGTTAGATAATAATATAAATAATATCTTGGGACATTACCTAACAGTTTAAGCTATTGGGTTGAGATGGTTCTTTGAGATAGTATTAGAGCCTTGATGACCAAGTAATCACGAGTTCGAATCTCATCATCCCCATTTATTTGATAAAAAAATTAATCACAAGATAGTGTGGGTCTGTGCAAGTTTCAAGCTCAAAAGGCTTTCACTTGAGGGGGTGTGCTAGAGAATAATATAAATCATATCTTGGGACCTTACCTAACAGTTTAAGTTATTGGGTTGAGATAGTTCTTTGACATGTTTGAACACTCCTAAAGCCTCGTCTTTACTTTTTAGCAAATAGACATAACAATGACTTGTGCAATTATCGATAAAAGTAATAAAATACTTTTTACAACCTCTAGTTTGCATAAATTTTAAATCATAAATATCAGTGTAAATTAAATCTAGAAGCTCGCTAA
The DNA here is from genome assembly GCA_007827005.2 of Populus simonii. Taxonomy (NCBI): domain Eukaryota; kingdom Viridiplantae; phylum Streptophyta; class Magnoliopsida; order Malpighiales; family Salicaceae; genus Populus; species Populus simonii. The sequence goes on from CM017468.2 coordinate 10,659,835, forward strand.
TTCTGTCTATGGTCCATAGATGAGAAGACTCGACCAAATAAATAGAGGAAGAAGCTTTATTAATTTTATTAGTTTTTTTTACAATAGTCATAACATTAAGCTTAAATGATCTGTCGTATAAATATTTGTTGTCCATATGCATCCCATTTTTGGTGCGGACACACTTTTTGAACTCAAAAAACAATGTAAACCTATTAGTAGTAGCAAGTAGGAAACCAAATTCTTTTAAATATCAGGAGCATGAACCACATTGTTTAGAGTAATCTATTTTCTAGATTTCATCCAAAACACCAAATTTCCATGGTCTAGGATTTTGTGCACAGAAGAGTTTTCCATAAACAATTGTTTTCCATTAGTAGTTGTTGCATATTCAGAAAAATTATTCATATCATAACATACATGATATGTAGTTTCAAAATCAACCCATCATTATTCGGGTTTGTCTTTCAAGTTCACTTCTGATATAACTATAATAAGCTTAGTAGCTTTCTCATCAATGTTCTTAATCACATTGGTTTGTGCATTCTTTTCATTTAAGATGATAACAAATCTTAGTATGGGTCATGGCTTGTTGTAAACAAAACAGGTTTTTGAACCCTTTTTTTTTTTTTTGGTGCTGCTGCAACTCGATAGGCTATGCTTCCTATTTAAGTTCACGGCATATAAATATTTGAATTTTTTTTCCCATATGGAGCATGTGTAAGAATAGGGTTTGCCAACAGGACAACAAGGGTTATTGGTATTGCTAGTGCATTAGTGTTATTAATACTAATTTTAACCATCTATTATCTCAATAATAGGATCAACTATACACATGTTTATCACACTAAAAAATAATATAAGCAAATTGAATCACATAATGCATATAAAAAATCAAGCAGCAGCCAGTACTAGCAAAGCGCGGCAACGAGTTCGACATTTACTGTCAAGGAGCAAAATAATATTTAAGTATTTATCAATGGAAAGTGGATGTGGTTCTTCCAAGAGTTGTTGTGTTCAAAGCCCAGCGTCCACTTCCTTAATTTCTTGCATGCCTTAATAAGGCAATTTAACATAAAAATGTTCACCCACACGGTAGAGTTTCTTTAGCATTTATTTCCGGTTTTGTTTCCCCAAAGCAAAGCAAAGCAAACAGTCACTTCTTTTATATTATTGAAATTAATTAGGAGACATGCACAAAATTTAGATTTAATGTAAATGCTATACACAAAATTGCCAGTGCTATTTATTTAGCAGTGGACTTCTTTTATATCAAGAGAATTTCATTGCAGAAATAAACATAATATTATAGAAGCAAACCAAACATCCTTTTATATTTATTTTTAGTTTTGTTTCAACAAAACAAAGCAAATTAATATCACATAATAGACAACTTCCTTTTCAATTTCCGTTTATGTCACTCATAAACTTCAACAATAAATTAAGGAAGGCAGTGATAAACTTCAGCAATTTTATTTCTACAAACGTTCTTCTTCTTCTGTTTTTCTTTTCCAACGTAGACAGGCCATTAAAATAATTAATTTAATAAAAAATATTTACTTCACCCTCCCAGTTAAATGCAAACATATATCTAGTTTGTTTTTAACAAATTATCTATTAGATCATACTCATATATAAGCAAGCTAAATTGTTTTAAGATTGTTGTAACACTTTAAATATATAGTTCTTATTATTGTTCTTTCTTTACTCTGATGTTTTGGTTTCTACAAAACATAAACATGCATATAAATCAACAAATTAAAAAAAATATAAAAAAAAAAAACTAAAAATCAAGTACAAATACATGAAAGTTCTCTCAAAGAATTCAATTCTTCAAGGAAGCAAATGATGAAATTCCTTTCCTTCATCAAACACTACCAAATACATAGATATATGAATAACCAAATACAGATGCGACCATGTTTTTTTATCTTATAAAAGATTTTGACGAACCATCATGGGATAGCTGCACAAATCGCAATAAATTATCGGTCATTGCACAAGTGTTTACTATTAAGTCGGATTATAGGTTGAGTGAAGCTAGTTATGACAGAATTGTCAAATGGGCGAGAAGCATTTTATCTGAAGGAAATAGGCTGAAAGAGAACTTCTATGCTGCTAAGTCTATGATGAAACCCCTCAGTCTAGGATATCAGAAAATTAACATGTGTCCAAACTTCTGAATGTTATACTACCTTGAAAATGTTGAGCTGACCAAGTGTAGGACATGTGGGCATTCCCGTTATAAACCCAGAACTAGCAGGAGAAAGACTCTGATAGCATATAAAAAACTTAGATATTTTCTAATCATACCTAGACTACAGAGGTTGTTCATGTCACTAAAGACTGTTGAGCACATGACATGCACCAATCACATGATGCGGTAGATGGAGTGATGGTGCACCCTTCTGATGGTGAATTAAGAAAACACTTTAACAGTATGCATCCTTATTTTTCAGTTGAATCAAGGAATGTGAGTCTTAGGCTATGTACAGACAGATTCAATCCATTCGGTTCATTTGTTGCGCTTTATTCTTGTTGGCCGGTTATACGAATAGTTTACAACTTGCTACCAGGGATGTGTATGAGGCTATAGTTCATGTTTTATCTACGGTCATACCCGATCCTAATAGTCCGGGCTGGAATATAGAGATTTATCTTCGACCGTTGATTGATGAGTTAACGCAATTATGGTCCTCTAGGGTGTTGACTTATGATGTATCGATGAAACATAATTTTTTTATGAGGACAGCTTTGATGTGGAATATTAATGATTTTTCAGCTTATAGAATAGTTTCTGGTTGGAGCACACATGAAAAACTAATATGTTCATATTGCATGGAAAATAACAAGGCATTTACGCTAACAAACGAGGGTAAAACATCTTTTTTTTTCAATGTCATCAGTGTTACTTGCCAACGGATCACAGGTACAGAAAGAACAAAAAGGATTTTTTTTATTGGCAGAGTTAAAAAGGATGTTGCACCCCTACATCTTTCCAATGAAAAATTGTATGACGTGGTGTTAGAGTACAGTAACATTGTGTTTGGTTTTCAATCTGGTAAGCAGAAGTTTCCTGATTTTACTTTGACCAACAACTAGGCAAAGCAAAGTATTTTCTAGGAAACCGTCTAGGTGGTAGCCTAGTGGTAAGAGCTTGGGACTAAGGGGTTTGCTCCCTCTGTGGTCTCAGGTTCGAGCCCTGTAGTTGCTCATATGATGGCCACTAGAGGCTTACATGGTCGTTAACTTAAGGGCCCGTGGGATTAGTCGTGGTGCGCGCAAGCTGGCCCGGACACCCACGTTAAAAAAAAAAGTATTTTCTAGGAGTTTCCTTATTGGTAGCCTAATCTCCTCCATCATAACCTTGACGTCATGCACATAGAAAAGAACGTGTTTGAGAATATTTTTAACACGGTTATGGATATGAAAGGAAAAACAAAGGATAACATCAAAGCTAAAATAAATATAACATTGTTTTGTCACCATAAAAATATGGAGTTGATTTATGCTAGGTCACGGGTTGCAAATCCCAAAGTAAGCTTCGCCTTAGACAAGAATGCACAACTATTAGTGTACCAATGGCTGAAGAGTCTACGTTTTTCTGATGAACATGCCTCGAACATATCAAGGTTGGTTAATTTGAAGGATTGTAGATTGTATGAAATGAAGAACCACGACTACCACGTGTTTATTCAAATACTCATTTTATTAGCTTATGATTTATTGTCAAATGGAATATGGAATGTATTCACGGAGATCAGTCATTTTTTTAGAAATATATGCTCTAACAAGTTGGAAAAACAACACATTGAGAGGCTTGAAATTGATATTGTCGAGACGATATACATTTCTCCATCATTTTTTGAGCACTTTATAGCTGAAATAATTAACATATCAGACTGTTTTTCTCCCTCTCATAACTTGTGAACCATAAATTATTTTTTGTGGTGAGTCCCATATTTTTATAAAAGAAAGGAATATGATTACTTCATACCTGATAATTTCTCACTTTGTATGCGTTTTGTTCTGGTCAACATTCTGATTAATATAGACTAAGTTAAGGGTTTCTATTTTTATTTTTATTTTATCAATATGAACACTGTAAATATTAATATATTGTCCTGTAACTGACTTGTATAAATTCACTGCCAGGTAACTACTTGGCTTTCAACATTGTCAAGGCAGATCAATCATCTATATTATGGGCATATCGCTGGTAAAGTTATCCGCACGATGTTCAGTACGTGCTTTTCAAAATCTAAATATTTATAAATAAATAAATAAAAACATTTACGATTTAAATTCTTAAAAAATATATTTTATTAAATGAATTGTTTTTATATATATATGACTTTTTCTACCATAGTAATTTTTTATTCGTCATGTTTTTTGAATTAATAATAAAGGTAATTATAATAAAAGTTTGAAAAAATAATTTAAAATAAATATATATATATACACACACACATTCAATTTAAACTACATTTTCTTATTAATGAATTTTTTTCTAACAAAAAAAAAAATTTTTCATCAAAAATATTGTTTTTTAAATAAAAAAATTAAAAAGACTGAAAATCATATCTTGATAGTTTATATATAATTGGAAAAAATAATTAATATGAGAAAACTATTTAAAACTTTTATTATAAAAATATATAAAAACAAATTTCACTAAATAACCATGACCATAATTTTTTTTCTAAAAAAAATTTAGATTAGATTCATATATAATAATTAACGAAATTATTAATGAAATGGTTGCAAATATTACCCAAAAAAGCTATAATATTAAAGACAAAATTAAATGGAATTTAATTGAATAATATTTTAAAAATGATTTATTTAAAATGATTTTTAATTAAAAAAAAAACTAAATGGTTTTCTTAAAAAAAGGCTATGTCCATTCGCTTGGATAGCTCAATGTGCCTGGAAAAATACAAAAATCCCTCTTACGAGGAACCAACCACTAGTCTTTTCTTTTCTTTTTCGTTCACGTTGCTTGCCCAATTGTTTTTTTTTTTTTTAAATGGCAATAATGAGCGGATAATCAAGGTCTGAAGTTTTGGATTGGATTTTAAAATAGGATTTATTTTCTAAGCACCTCAATAAATCCGCTCTTAACATTTAAACACTCTAAAACAGCATATATATATATATATATATATATATATATATATATATATATATAAACCTATAAATTAAACAAAATCAAAAGAAAAATTAGTTATTAATTAGCTGCCATATCCATTAATTCAAAAAAAAAGAAGAAAAAACTCTTAAAATTCGGAAAAGAGCTTCAATCTTTATATCAAAAGAGATGGGTGGATGATCTTTAGAAAGCCACAAGCCACCATTGTTTAAAAGCAAAGGAACACTGCACTTCTTGACATGGGTGGATGATCTTTAGAAAGCACACAAAAATTATTGCCTGTTGCTGCTTTGCTCGACAGCTCCGATACACAGGGGATTCTGTGGTGCGGCGGTGGACATCTTTTCCTGCATGCTTGTGTTGTGTTATTACAATTCACAGGCTTACAGCTAGGACAAATTAAGCTTCATGAGAGCACGCACGCACGCACATCCGTTATAAACCACTCCTCTCCCTTCTAAATCTGCTAATTTCTCCCCTAGCTCGCTCCGAATTAAAATTGGTTCGAAAACATTAAAATAAAAATGATTTGTTAATATAATTTCTTTGAATAATGTTATAATACTATATTCCAAGTATAAAACTTGTGAAAAAGAATAAATTGGGATTTTTAAAGAAAGTATGGAGTTCTTTATCTACAGCTGAATCCGCTCTTCGTTTGCAAAATTTTCTAACTTTAATATTGGGGTTTTATTTATCGTGCTTAACTGTTCACATGAACACTAATAAATATATCAGAATATTTTTTAGTCCTTTTATACTAATTTTGTGACGTAGTTTGGAGCACTCACTGCATCCAACACAAAGCTAAGAACTCGTCAGGTTTTTTTATATAAAATAAATAAATAAAAGACCAATAAGATGTTATGATGGGCCAATTATTGGGCTTGGCCTGTTGCTGCGTTTTTATTCTTCTTTTTTACCTTTATTTTTTAGGTTTTTTTTTTTGAGATTCTAAAAAGCAATTTATCATATTTACTTACTTTTTAGTTTTGAAATGATTTTTAAATACTATTTAATTTTAATGTTTTTTAAAAAATATTATCTATTTAATTTGAAAATACTAATACTAATAATAATTTTTTCATGAAAAATTGATTGAAATCAGTGTTTTATTGTTAAAGTATTTAAATAGATTCTGAACATGGTTTTATAACATTTATGATTTTTTTAGCTTTCAATAACACAAAATATGGGCATAATATTTTGATTTTTTTAGCTTACTTTAAAAATAATATTTTTTTTAATAGAAACAATTCTAGTTAAAAATATTGCATTGGCTAACACAAATAAGAGATATGTTAATAGAAAAAATTATCTCTATGAAAAAAATACCCAAAATCACTATATTTTCAGGTTTAATGACAATGTCAAAGAATTTCTTGAGATTTGAAAGTTTTTATGTTTTAAAAAAATATTGGTCCTCCCTTAGTATAGTGTAGGCATACAAACTAGTTGCTAGATAAATGAAGTTTGATTAACTAATTAAGACTTTCAAAGTAAATTTAAATAAGCAAGCCACTTAATTTTGTCAACATCGTATATTACTACTGATAAAATCATGAAAAAACTTCATATAAAAGTTTGGCTTTTCATGACTGGGTTGCTAAGCTTGATTGATGGCTATTTGGTTTGTAAGAAAAATAAATAAATCCCATCAGAAACGTGGAACTCTTCAATACTTAAGTCAATACGTATTTGTAGAGAAAAAAATTATACATGATGATAAAAAAAATAAAGTTAAGGTTCAGGAGTGTAAACCTGGCCTATAAAGTATATGCACTAGCCTAGTTTGCCATGGCTTTTAATGGTTTCGCCCAAGTTTCATGGCTTTTTATTAGCTTTTTTTGTTGTAGCTAGGACTTGTCTCGCTAGAAATTGTTATATGGGCCTGGTAGTGCATTGGATGGTTTGCCTAGTGAAAAATATATTTATACACCCAGTTTTTTTAATTCCTTCATAACAAAAGAGATATATCATCTATTAAAATATTGGTTGTGGAGCTAGTTACCAATTAAAAGAAAAAATAGTTATATGTCAGTGATATCCATACCTTTTATAGAGGATAAAAACATTGGCTAGCCATGATTGATGTGTTATGTCATGATTGTTGAGCCATGCACATCTTCGGTGAAACTTTTTGTTATAGACAGTGTCATTGGTATAGAAAAACTCTTGTGTGGTATTTGCTCCATATAGAAAAACTCTTGTGTGAGTGAAAGAATTATGGGTGTGAAAAGTTTGTATAGTGACTCATGGGAACCTAAAAATGCATAAAAACACAAGTCAAGTAGGATTGAATAGACCGAGTCAACAGCTGGTCAAGGGTGGGTTTTTCAGCTAAAATTTCTAGTCATTCGGGCTCTCCTTTAAGTCTTTTAAACAAGTATATTTGAAAGACTTTGGCCAATAAAAATAAAACTTATTGTATAAATATTACATTTTGGCTTGGATTGCGTTATGCCATATGTGGCTTTTGTTAATGTTTCTCCTATAAAGTTTTTCATGTATATTTTGTTAACATTTCTATAAGAGAGAAGAATTCAATTGTGTTGCTTGTAAAGATAAGCAGTGTAGTAATAAGAAATAAGTGTAAAAATAATATGGATTATGCATACATTTTTAGGAATGTATTTTAGATAGAAATGTTCCTAAAGTAGTCGTAAAGACTATAGAAGAATCCTCGATCCTCTTTGTTGTTACTCATTTTGGGCCCCACGTGCTAGAAACGGTGTATACCTCTTTTGAACCAAGTGCAGGAGTGTAACTCATGTTTGCTGGAAAATTGATAAGTAGAGGAGAAAGAAATGTTTTCCGAACCCTGTTTGAAGCATTTTTTACTCTCTTTATCCTCCACCTTTGCTGCCAAAAGCGTCAAGTTTCTTAGGTTGATAAGGAGTCTTCATATAAATCCCTTAGAATTTGCATTAAAAAAACTGATTCTGCTGCTGTCGTATTTTTTTGTTCCAACTTAGGCTCTGATTCTGACTTGGTTTCGTATGATATCTGATCATCCTAGATATATTCTGTCACTCATGACACGTTGAAGAATTGACCTACACCTTTATTGGGTCCTAGAGCTCATTATTCTTATGGCAGACTCTCAGTTAGATTTGGATGCTCGACTTTGTCAGCTAAGGAAACCTTTTTTGACCAATCAGATTGCGTTCATATTCTGTTCTTCAAAACGAATTTATCTCACTTTAAACCCTTCATGAAAGTTGTAGACTTGTACGCATAGATGAATTTAGGTTTTTTAATTCTTTAATTTTAATATCAGAAACTCAAGATATTCTCATTAGAATATTTAATAAAAAAATAAAAATTCCTACCGCAAAAAGAATTTCTGATCCAGATAAGCTTTAATCTAGCTACTTTTTTTTATGGGAGAGCTGGGGTCATAGTAGATCTTCGTTGATTACTTACTACAGATGGTACTTGGGAGGGGCTCACGAGCAATCCACTGGCTCCGTATTAGAGTGGGCTCGAGCCCAGATTGTTTCTCAGCTAGCTTTTATGAATCATTCTGAGCATGGAAAGATATTCATCCGCATACATCAAAGAAGCCTTCAAAATGTGATCATTTTTATATATATCTTGTTTTCAAGTGAAGGACTGTCTGGGGTTTGGAAAAGGTCCCTTGCACTATACACTCTGAGGACTCCCCGGAAAGGAATTTGACAAAATGGTGATGGCCGATCTATTTTAAACAAATCCAACTACAGGAGTACAACATTACATACAGCCCCTCTCTCCCAACTCTTATTTACCCCTCTAACTTAATGCCTGCTTATAAATGCTCAATCTGTTCTTTCGCTCGCTGTTCTTCTAAAGGATACCCCGGATTTTACACCATTTAAAGGGTTAACTGATCCTAATTTTGTTGAGTCATAACTACTACTACTAGCTAACTTTCTACCTTGTTTAGCCGTGTCAGAATGCAAAAAAGTTCCTCCCTTACCTTCCAAATACACCAGCTTGCTGCTCTCACTGGGTACCCTGTCCCAAAGATCAGAACCCCCAACCCCTGAATCTGCATATGAACCATGCTGGTTCATCTCACCATGAGGTGATTGCCTTGAGTACAAAGGGGGGGAAGATGAAGAAGTATCCGAATCAGATGTATTCTGCCAAGAGTTCCAACCTCCAAAAATGTAATCAGAAAGGTCATCAGTACTTGTAGAATCATGGGTGCTGTCAGTACTGCACGAACCTTCATCGGAGTTGCCACTAGTAAAAGAGAAATTGTCACTTGATGAGTCCTCTTCTAAAATCCTCTGAAGCCGGTGGAACTTCATATAGAAAGATTCAACACTGGCCAAATTATCTGGAGGAATTGAATCGGGATGCAATTGGAAAGCACTTGATTGCATGGATGTGGATCTTGAATCCAATGCAGTGTTTGTTGCATTGATTTTGGAGGTGTTGCATTTATTTTTAGGATCAGAAGATATTATTCTGCTCCTTATCGATCTTGGGGCCCTTGGTGAGCACCTGCAAATATTAAATTGAGTCAAACATCACAATAAAAAAAAACACTCAAGAAATTTCAATCTTCATGGAACTAATCTCCTGAGATCCATCACCTTGCATAAAGAAGCATGTATGCGCCTTTTGATAAAACCCTTTCAAGTTCCACAGCTGTAACCTAGCCAATCATTGCCAATACCATGATCAAAAGCTTAAAATAGCAAATGCACAAATACACACATGTAGATATTTTATCCATAAAATTTAATGCATAGCAGAGAAGGTGTTAACACCAAAACAGTACAATTTGAGACTAAGAAGAACTTGGGACCCAGCTACCAATAGGTCTTACAATGAAAATACTTCCAGAAAGAAAACCAACAAGAGCCTTAAAAGATACTGCTACAATAAACAAACTTTGATTCTCTATATGGTTTGCTACCTCACGGACATGGGTAAAACACAGGTTTATCACCAATAATCAAGGTTTGGACTTCTTTATAGAGACAAAAAATATGCACAATACACTGGCTTGGTCATCTAAATAAAAGATTTAATCAGACAACAATCCTAAACGAAACAGAAATGTCGAAGGTTCCTTGACTAAAGCACAAAGCCACAAACCCCTAACTTTTCTTGTAATGCGCCAATGGAGATTATTAACAATAAAGTTATTTTTTAGTTTAGCCAAGGGAGCTGGAGATGCCAGGTTAAAGCATGTCAAAATACCCAATTAATCAAGCATAAGCAATTTCAGGAAAAAACATATCAAATAACCAAATAAACTTGCATTGCATATTAAGATAGAGAACATACTGTGCTGTCATCAATTTTGAACCACCTGTTCTGGATGTTTTTGACATAGCACACATAGTGACCAGAAAATGCAGCATTCATGACATCCAAGTGAACAATCACCCCATAAAGCCTGTATATGGGTGATTTATCACTAGTTCCACTCATATATGGTGCCAAGTCCAGGATCTCTGGGAACCGGATAGATTTATTGAGCTTTCCAAATTTACCAGACTGAAAATCAAGCACAGTAATGAAAAAAATAAGAATTTTCCTGTAACATGGGAATAAAATACCATCTTTGATTTCAAGATCTACCTGAAAGCGCTTCAATGCAATTGTAAGGACATTGGGAGCCTCCAATATTGTCATTTTTTTTCTTAGCCTTCTCATAAGATTTGCATCTGAACAGAATGATTTCAGATGATGGTGTAAACAAACTCTGAAAGCTCAAAATCAACAACTCCAATAAAAAGAAAATTCAATATACACTACAATTAATACAAATTCAGATTCGAAAAAAAATGATATTTCCTTGGAAGTAAAGACTGGCAGAGCAATCATCAAAATTCTGTACAAGCAGCATATCACAAAGCATCACATCTCAGTTTGTTTTCAGTAACAAACAGTTTGATCCAAATGCCAAGAAACTCAGATATAAAATCAAGATTTAACTATTTATGGTTGAAATAACTTGGTTAAGTCTGCAAAGTCCCACTGCAGTATAGAATTTTAGTAAGAACAAATAGCCAGCACACCGCTGAAGACAATTTAAAACATGCTTTGACAAAAAAGTCGAAATGGTTCTCTCCTGCTGGGCCCCCACCCCCCACCCCACACACACACACACAAGAAAAAAAGAATAAAAAACAGGTTGAAGAATAAACCCATACAAACAATATGCTCAGGAGTTTTATCAGAAAACGTAAACTGACAAACCTGCCACATTGGTACTTGTTGTCTCCATCCAGAATCTCAGCACTCGTGAATCGTCTTAGTGCATCTTCAAGCTTCCCTATATCCCCCTCTATTTCAACAGTAAGATCCATCATTCTTTCTTGCCGCTCTGACTTGTAATGGCACTTCATGCATTTTATCTACAAACAACAGCAAATTTTGTTTGCATGAACTAAATTATTGAACTTTTCCCAAAAGTAAGCATTCAAATGCAAATGTGTTAGGGGTAAGAAAAATAATAAAATAAAATAAAATAAAAGGAGAATTGCTTTGCATTAAATCTCTGAATGTCATTAATCTCCAAAAAATGTATTACCTTTGAGTGAAGGTAGCCTCCAAATGTAAGGCCTATGAGAGTGGTTTCTTCTGCAAAGGAGTCCATTGCATTTACCCCAGCTTCCTTAAGGCAAACAGATTGCATTTGCATCAATTGCATACCTGTTTATTGTTCCTTTATTATCTACCATGAAATTCTCCAAAAGATGAAATCATAAAAACAAAAAGAAATTCCTATTTCATTGGTTGCGGAGCAAGGAAACCAGCTCACCTTAGGAATTCATGTGCATCTTCTTCTCTCCCATTACCAAGCTGACTCCCGATATTCTGTAGTTGGGATAGAATGCCAAGGGGAGAAAGTGGAGATTTCCCTTCCTTTGCCTTCAAAATTATACTTTCAAACTCACAAGAGAAGCAACATTCTCTATTTAAACCTGATATGGAAACAAAATGATGACCTTATTTGAAATGTTACCAAAACATGCTATTCAAAAACTCAACATGTTAAATCTAATAAGGTGACCATGATGAGAAACATACATGCTTTGGAATGGAGCCCTTGCACAAAAAACGAAGTCAAAGGAGGAGTAAATGCCAAGCATTGTAGAACAGCATTAGCATAGCAGCTGCAGAAATGGAACAGAGGATATGTTATCAACATCTTGGGGTAGTTTATGCAATGCAAACATATAAAAGTAGATGCAATCAGATAGTCACAGGCATAATTAACATTAAGGCAACTGCATGTAGTATTCATATTTCTAAATAATGGATAGTGAAGCCCTTTTAATCACAGCTGCAGCTACTTCAATCTGCTTTCACTTGAAAAGAAACATATTGCATACCTGTTTCCACAGTTGATAAGACCACATGGTCGCATTTCCACCTTACTCGAATTGTATAACTTTACAAATAAATCATATGGGAAAAGGCCCTGAAAAGTAAAAATAAACTTATGGTAAATTCATTGCATCCAAAGAAAAAAGATTGTTGGACATGCAAACAAGAATCAATATATAAGCCAAACCTTTTTACTATATCTTCCACATTTAGGTCCTCTGAATTGGTCAACAACTTTCCACACTGATGACTTCAATCCATTAATAGAACTAGGAGAATAGCTTGCCATTTGAGAGGAACTTGCAGTACCCAGTTCAACATTTCCATATTGCACACTTGAAATTGAGTGCCCACCGATGGTAGAAGTCAAATGGGTCTGCGAAGCATTAGATGATAATCTGGACTTGGATAGATGTAAAGCACCAACAGGGTCATTAACAACAATATCTGATCTTTTAGATATCGAGGATTGAGATCTGCATACTTTTGAAGCACCTGCATCTAATTTAACTCCTCCAGAACTGGAAGAAACATGACCATAAGAAGACGATGATGATACAGATTTACGCTCACTGGAAACATTCAAATCACCACGAGAGTTAGCATCAATATGACTGGACCTTTTACAGCTTATGGATGTGGAGTTCTTGACTTTTTGAGCATCAACACCATTCTTTTCTGATGAAAGAGCTCTATCAGAAGCGGAAGGGAGTGCATCATCTGGCATGATGTCATTCACCCTTGTGCTTTTTGCATGCTGGGTAGGAGCATCACTTCCAGATAGATGGAACTTGAAATGTAGGAATGATTCATCATTTGATGGCTTGCTGTTAACAGGGCCAGTGAAATTCGACATGGCAGATCTGTCCATGGTATCACTGCTGGACACAGCAGAATCCAGGGTTCTACCCCAGAAACCAGAAGAAACTTTAGCTGGCTTTGTGATTGAATCACCATTCCTGGCACTGATGCTATGACCTGAAGAGCTAGACGAGCACTGGCTCTCCCCATCATTTCCGTGAGGTTTACTCTGATTTGATTTACTCAATTTATTAAAACTATCTACAGAATCAACCAAAGTAGCAAACTTTGGAGACAATGGCTTGGTCACATCCACCTTGTTCAAACTGGACTCCAGTGTGTCAGGAGCAGTATCAGCTGGCATTTGTCCATCTGATCCCTCAGTTTCATTTGAACCAATGCTCTCACTTACAGAGACATTATCAGATGATTCACCACCTGAATGAGCAGAGAATTCAGAAAACGAAGAGCCAGTAGGAGTAGAAAATCCAGAAAATGAGGTGCCTGATGATTCAAAAATGGAATCTGTTCCTTCTGTATCTAAAACAGAATCAACTTTAATATCATCATCCTTTACAAATGAAACTCCAGGAGAGTAATTGGAATCAGACACTACAGGCTCCACAGAGAATGTATCGACTGGTCTATTCTCATATCTGCCATCATAAATATCATGTCGGTCTCCCTTTGCAGCCCTCTGGCCAGGATTACCTCCATCATCGTTAATGTGATATGTAGTGGTAGGAGGATGGCATTCTTCCTTGTGACCTTGTCGCCAGTGGATAATTTGACACTTGCCAGAACTGAAACAGACCAAATTATGACGTCAATATACAAATACAAATAACAGAAGCCTACCAAGTAGGGAGGAAAAAGGTGAAAAAATAGTCTTATAGGTTGTAGAGAAGAGCACATCACATGTTAGCTGATCTCTATTAGGTCCTTATAAAACATGTTTCATCAAAAGTTAGTGCACTAAAAGACATTAAATTCTAGAATACCCCTGATTATGCAAACAAACTTTGTACAATTATATAACAGAATAATACTGGAATTAAACACTATTTACCTATAACAAACAAGCATTTCATACTAATCCAGGTAAGCTACCAACTTGCAATATTTGGGAATTTAATTTCATATAACGATAAAAAAGTAGATTGTAGTTAAAACAAGTAGTGATTTGTAAGTGTATGAAACCAGTTGTACAGATAATGATTAATATGAGACAAAATCTCTACAAATTCCTTCAAGTATTGACTCTCACCACACTCTCTTTTTAACAAACTAAAATGTTTTCAGTTAGCAATACAAGTCTTTTCCTTAGTTTCCCATATATGTAACAACACTAATACAACCCACGCAAAACAAGAAACTGGTCTGCATAGATTCTTAAATCCCACATTCAGCATCTAATTAATAAACATTCATAATTAGTTTAGTAAGTCAGAAATCCCTAAGGATTTCCACGCAGATTGAACCTCTATTTGGGAATTCCCTTCATCAATTAGCACCTAATTCCACAGTTTTTTCCCCTTCCCTGTTTAACTAGAACAACGCGAAGTAAAGAATCAGATTCTTCTCAAAGTTTACTGTTAAAACAGCTTCCCTTCAAAAACATCACAAATTATCATCAGCAATTGTCTCTCATTCACTTAATTACAAGAAAAACAAAAACAAAAACTTCAAATCTCCCCAGAACCAAACCTGAATTCAACGCAATTAAGGACTAAAACCCGATAAAAATCAAGCATTAACACGAAATTAACATACCAATATCTAACAGCTTTACAGCGGGCACACCGTGTCGTTGTCGGGCAAAAACAAACAGCACATTGATAGTTATTTGTCAACACCGGAACGGTGCCGTATGAAGCCGCGGCCTCAAACTCAGCCCTAGCGGCTTCCTCCGCTGCCAAAACCAACAGCCTCTTGATCTCCTCCTTTCTCGCAACCGCACCTCTCCATTTACACCTAATTATAAAACAGCCCAGCGGAATAATCACTACACAGAAAACAAGGACCACCAGGCTCGAAAACCCTAGATCCCCCTCGACATGCATTTATAAAAATGAGCAGCATCCACCAAATTTCACAATTTCAACCTCCTTATCTCGTACATAGATGGTAGTGATGTCTTCGTGGACGATTTTGCTTCGGTTGATTGCAAGATCGGAGCCGCTGATTAAAAAGCCGACAGTGGTTGAGGAAAAATTAACTTAACTGGGTTTTGATTTCGAGCTAGTGAGAGAAAATTAAAAAGAAAAAAAAAATAGTGGTCTTTTAGCTAGAGGATTTTCGGACAATCAGATCGAGATTTCAGGGCTTCTTGTTTTGTTTTTGTTTTTGTTTTTGTTTTCAAAGAGAGGGAATTAAGAAGGAGAAAATCGAAAAGGGGAGGCTAAATTGGATTTATGTGTTATTTTAATATTGTTTTTTGAAATAAAAAATAAAGAAATTTAATAGGTGAGGGAAAGGAATTTTGTTTCGAGGAACATTGAGATGCGTGAATTCTTTGCCCATCAAATATTCGGACCTCCGTGGCCCCCACTGTGTCTTAGTTTTCCAATTATTTAAAGTATTTTTAGATTGGGTTAACCGTTGATTTTCATTTTAAAATATTTTAAAATAATATATGTTTTTAATTTTTAAAAATTATTTTTAATATTAACATATTAAAATAATCTAAAAATATAAAAAAATTATATTAATTTTTTTAAAAAAATTATAAACTTTTTAAAAATACTTTTAGAACACAACACCAAACCCACCCAAAACTCATCTACAATGGGAAACCAGCCGGGGTTTGAACTTTCGAAATAAGAAGGAAGGTAACCTTTTTGTTCTTAATTTTTATTTTTCTTGTTTGATTATTATTATTTTTATAATATTAGTTGCTGTTGGGATTAATGGCTTTTTCTTTCTTTTTTAAGGTTACGTGTATGGTTGATGGCTGTCCCTGTCAAGAGATGCTTGATCATGCCTGATTGAGCCGGCCATGTGATGGGAAAGGGGTTGAGGCTGGATCTGGGATCCGACGGTGGCGACATTACATTGAGGATGAGGATGACGATGACGATGGGTGTGTGGAATTAAATGCCTTCCAGGGTAAGGAGTTGTGGAAGTCCTCGTCACAAGTCACAATTTTTGGCTGTTGAGGGCCACAAGCCGTGACTCAAATTGATTGGATAATTACTTCTCTTTTTTCTTTTTTTCATTTAGGGGTTTTTGTTTCATTTATAAGAACGACTGATAATAGCAATACGTTATCTTATGCTACGAGCCAGGTTAATTTTATATCAATAAAAAAAATTACATGATATTAACATATTAAAAGGAGTAAAAAAATTTTAAGATATGATAACAAAAAAAATTAGAACAATAATCTAGAAAACAAACAAAAATAAAAAAATCACAAATAAAGCATATGATGCTTACTCTTATGCAATTAATTTAATTTGATTAAAAAAATAAAATTTATTTTATAAAAGTTCTATGCAACAAAGGTCAAAAAAAATTCCAAGTTAACCCTTGTTACTTTCAAAACCATAGAAAAAACTCATAGAAAGTGAATAAATAAAATAACTAAATATTGGTGGATGAAACTAAAAAAAAAGAAGAAAAAACTAAGCAAACTCAGATAAACTTTATAAATTCAAGTTAATCTCTCAAACCTGTAATCCACTAAATTGTAGACCTAGGTTAAACTAAGAAGCTCAACACCAGCGAAATTAAATGTTAGAGGATGAAATAAAAAAATTAATTTAATTAAAAAAAATCAAATTCCTTTTAAAAGAGCTAAATTTAACAAAGATCTAAAAAGACCCGAGACAACTCTTGTTATTTTAAAAATAAAGATAAATCTCATAGAAAGTGAATAAAAAAACAATGTTGTAGGATGAAATTATATTAAAAAAAAACATAAAAAGGGGGGGCAAAACAAGCATGAGTGAACCTTGTAAAGTCGAGTTAAACTCTCAAACCTACAATCCGTTAAATTAAATGTTGAAGGATAAAATCAATTAATTTAATTTAATTTAATTTAATTTAAAAACAAAATTCGTTTAGAAAAGCTAAATTTAACAAAAACAAAAAAAACGAGGCAACTCATGCTATTCTCAAAATGACTAAAAATTCGCATAGAAAGTGAAGAAAAAAATTAAAAAAATGATGAAGGATGGGAAAAAAAAGAAAAAAAAACTAAGAAAACCCATGTCAACTTTATAAATTAGGGTTAATCTTTTAAACCCATAACCCGTTAAATTCTATAACTGGACTCAACTAAGAAATCAAACACCTGACCAATTAAATGTTAGTGGAGAAAATAATCATAATAAAAAAGCAATCTATAAAAACCTTTCAAGACAAAAAAAAATACAATAACAATAAAAAATAATTAGATTTGATAGGAAAAAAACTCAAGAAGTATGAAATTAAAAAAGAAACAAGTGCAAGAATCATTTTATATAAAATAAATAGTAATTAAAAGAATGAGAATCGAATTTTAAAGATGAAAATATCTATGAAGGATGAAATTGAAAAAAAATCATTAACTTCATAAATTATTTTAAATAAACAAAATTTTAATAAAGACAATAGGGATACAATTGAAGAAAAAAATTTATAATTTCAGAAATATTTTTTAATAAAAAATTATAATAAAGATAATAGAGATGAATCTTGAAGATAACAAATTTTAGGGGTTTATTTGAATTTTTTAAAGTTGCTTGAAAATCAAGTAAGGAAGAGAAAAGAAGAAGAATAATTTGGTGACTAGGGTGGATTCATTAGACAATTGAATGAATAGTCAAAGTTGGATGCATAACTTCCAATATGTCGACTCTTTACTTGCCATTTGCTTCCAACTTTTAGACGGGCAAATAACGATGCTTGGGTGGCGATCGCGGGGAAATTTCTTCACCACAATCATGGTAACTGTGTTTCCTTCGTTTTGACACAAGCCATTAGCAGTATCGTGAGAGCAAAAGAGCATTTTGTTTCTCCTTTATAATGCACAACATGAGTTGGGATTTGAAACAAATGCATCCCACCTGCAAGCTATCTCTAGACATGGAAAGCAGGAAAAAGGTCACCAAGTAGGTAAGATCTTAGTTGAGCCTCTAGAGAGACATCTTCTCTCTATTCCTCGGGTTAGCCAACTCGTTTTTTTGGATTTATAAGGTCCTGCATCTAACAAGTTGCTGCCGCGAAATATTGCTATGTTAGATCCATCCATTAAGGAATGATGCGCCATTCCTCTTCCATTCTTTTGCAATCCCAACTTCAAATCGAGCCATTTTCCCCTTCACAATGCTTGTATCTTCTCCATTACGTGTATGCTACATTTGCAGGGCTATTTATAGACCCTGCCTATGGCGTTAGTTGCTGGGGCAAAGAAAATAAAAAATAAAAAATTACAGCAATGGCCTCCGTCGTTGAGATATATGGAGGCAGCCTATCAATAAACAAAAGCAACAGAGCTTTCGGTTTTGGTTCTTTCTTCCTGGAGAAAAATTCCAGATCCCCCACGAGATATTACGGTAAACCAACCCCTTAATTTCAAAAAAAAAAAAAAAAAAAACCTTAAAAATAATTTGGAATAATAACATAACCTCCGGTAGCAACACCAAACTAGAGGTGTTCAAAACCCGGATTGGATTGGCATGAGCTGAAAAATCCAACTAAACCAAGTTCTTTAATTTTTACAAAATGTGTTCATTACCGAGCCAAAAATCGGTTCAAACGGATCCGGCCCAGCTCGTTCGGGGTCGGATTTTGTGTTTTGGAAACCCGAAAATTCAATACCATCAGAGCCTTTAAACTTCCCAACACTTCTCCTGTCTACCTGAATTGTTCCATCCGAATCTCCCAATCCAATGTATGGTAATTAACTCCAGATTAAGCAATCAAAAAATATTTCTACCTAACACTAAAAAACCAGGTCTAAAACAACAAAAAAAGATTTACTTAAGAGAGCCTCCATCTTACCAAGCACATAAAAGGAAAAAGAAAAAACCTTTTTTTAAAACACTTAAAAAAAAAACAAAAAAGGACTTGATTAGCACATGGATTTGCCAAAAGCAAACAAAAATGAGAGAATTAAAAGAAACCCAAATGAAAATCTCAAGTGGTTCACAAAAATATTAGCTTCCCATCCCTTAAAAACTTGAAAAATGAAGTGGGCAAACAATTATACACAAAACGAAGAGATGTGGATATATAGGTATGTATATTCGTATATGCAGAAGCAAACTTATACTGATGGAGTAGGTGAGGGCAGCACGGAGAGTGGCAGTGAGTTGTTGAGAAGCAACCATCTTGAAAAATGTGGGCCGCGTTCCATGTCCTCCTACTTGAAACAACATCTTCCTTTCTTGAGGTTTTATAACAGGAAGTCGTTTGGACTTTGGACTCCGATCACATCGGGGAGAATGAGGGGGCGGGGTGTGATTGACAGTAGTGATGGAGTGTTGTGGAGTTATTTTGTAAAATGTTTTTTTAATAAAAAATATATTATTATAATATTTTTTATTTTTAAAAAATTATTTTTTATATTAATGTGTTAAAATGATATAAAAATATTAATTTGAAGAAAATTTTTTTAAAAAATATTTTTTAAATACAAAAATAAATACAATTAGTTTAATTTTGATTTTTTTTTAATAATTAGTTGAATTTTAATTTAACCGATTCATTCTGTTTTAGTTTTTTAAAATTAAAATCAAACTGAATTGTTTTTCTTGTTTTTAAATTTTTTATAATTTTGATTTATTTAACTAATTTTGTTTTTAATTTTTCAGTTTTTTCACTTGATAAGTTATTATGAACACCCTTAATCCAAACTATAATATCATCTATAAATTTGGAGAATTGATATAAATTCTTTCCAAGTTTAAAAAAACCCCACAAAAACACGTTTATATGATATTGTGATTTTAATATTATTAGGTAATAAGAAAAAAACAATAATCAATTATAAAACTTGATGAAAATATTTTTAAAACACTAAATAATTTAACAATATCCCAATGGTTTTATGTTTAATTTTATCAAAGAGGAAAAAAAATTATATTGTCAACTACAATAAATTATTATATAAATACTGTTGTTTGATTTGATCTCGAAACTAATATCACATAAATTATTAGAAAATTATGTAATGGATTATTTTTTAAAAAAATTAATTAAAAATTAATTATGATTTATTAGATATATTTTTTTTAAAAAAACAAAGTCTTAGTTAACTAAAATTAAAATTGATAACAACAAAGCAATTAAAAGGCATTTTTGGTATAAATATTGCACTTTGGAGATGGATATTTTCTTAAATCTTAAAGAGGGTTTTATACACCACCAAACTCTTAAATAATATATGTCTAAGGTAGTTATTATAATTCACCAAATAATAAATTAATTACTTGGAAGTATTTTGTCGAACAGAATTTAAGGAAAAGATAGTCCAAGAAGACACGGCTGACTATTCTATTCGCGCGCATCGAAGAGCCGTCTCCTTCACGCTCTCTCTCTCTCTCTCTCTCTCTCTCTCTCGTTTCTCACGTTTTTTTTTTAAATGAAAATGAAAATGAAAATAAAAATAAAATCACCTTCTATCATCCTCCTTTTCCAATCACCACCTTCTATCGCTGCTGGACTTAATCTCGGTGCCATCCCGTTCGGTGGATTCAGTTAAGTATTAAACTCCTGTGTCTTCTGCTTTCGGCCTTTCGATACTGTTTGATTGTCACGATTTCTGATTTCTGAATGGTTGCTTTGAAATTAATTAAGGTGATCTGGAGGTACCTGCCTTCAAGGCGGCGATTGAAGCGCATCAAAGGAAGATTACGGAGGCGATTCTAGAACATGCCTTGGAGATTTGCCATGAAAAGAAAGGAACTTTTGTTTCCGTCGTATCAGCTTCATGAGCTGCTATCTCTATTAATTCGTTTTGCTATTTTGTTGAGAGTTACTTTAATGCTCAGGAAAATGTGAAAACACAAGGGGTGATGGGGGATTCGAAGGAGAAGATATGTGAAGTTGTTGAGCATCTACATTCTGATTTGCTTGTGATGGGCTGTCGTTCTTTTGGCCCCTATTAAAAGGTAGTTAGTGCCACTCGAGATTAATTCATTCGACTACTAGCATTTAGTGCTAGAATAGCATATTTCCATTAATTGATGTTGAAAATCAAATGGAGATGGCATTTATTGGTTCCTGTAGTCCCTTAATTAAGCATATAGGTAAGCCGTAAGCACTATCCTGGTGGTAATTTTGTGATTGAGAGTTAAAGAGTTATTTATGGGCAATTTTACTGATACAATTGGATTCGATGCAATCAGTTATTTCTAGTAGGAGTAGCAATTTTCTTTAATAGTTATCTTGGACAGAAATTCTAACGATGACAAATGCAGGTCCTTTGTTGGAATGGATTTGCGTACTTAATGCAGTCAACAACCACTCATGCATCCATTTACATGAATCCCTCCAATGATTTTGATTTCTCAATGCATAGATTTATGGATAAGGTTTTTTTTGTTTCTTGTTGTTGACTGTTGAGTTACTTTTTAGATACTAATTACTGAACTTTTCATTTCAATGTTATTCAATCACTTTTTGGCATTTCTTTGCATTCATTTACCATTTTTTCCCCCTCAATTTAATCATGATTTTTAAAGTGTGGTAGACTTTCAAGTGAAAAAGCATGGTCAATTTTTATTTTTGTTCTTAGCTTCATAAAGGCATGACTGGCATGTCAATGTGCTCCTTCAGAATGCTAAAATTGCTGAAGTATGTTGTTTGTGACCAGGATGTTCTTGGGAAGTGTAAGCAATTACTGCACCAACCATGCACAATGCCTTGTCATTATAGTTAAGGGAAAGGACCCTTCATCATAAACTAAACGAGGTATGCTTCCTAATACTACAGTGGACAAATGACAGCACTTCATGTCTTTGACTCTTCGATTTATGATACATGAATCATCTATAACCTCTTCAATCTTCCAACATTTCTTTTCTGTATATCTGTTCTAGCAATTCATTGTTATACACTTAGATAACTACTGTGGCAATGGACACAAGGTGCATGGTTTGCATTCTTGAGTTACTTCAAGTTGATATCTTCTTCTGCAGATAAATTTGTTTTGAAATCAAGCTTTCTTTCAATTATGTACTTGGCGAATTCCAACTAGTCTGGGACTAGGGTTAGTTGAATTGGATTTGATGCTGTTCTCGCAAACAACTAACTGCTTTAGAATATTAGTTTGGTTGATACTATGTGCCATCGAGCAATTATTTCTAAGCCTGAAACTTTGAATGAGTGATTCCTAGATTTCATTAATAAATTAAACTGCATAGGTCAGTGTTTTTTTAGATGGAAAAGCTTCATTGTCACACATTCTTGGACAAATTTTATGTTCTACATGGCAGGCAGAAACTTGATGTTGTCTCTTTGGCAAATAGGTTGCTGAGTGACTGGTTTTTGACTTGGAAATCAAAATTCTCGTATTTTCACTTTGTTTCCATATATAATTTCCTAATTGGAGAGCTAATGTATAGGATGCCTAATTGATTGCACAAGTTAAAATGCTAAAATAAGCAAAACATGTGTTTCGACAAATTTTGGGTGCTCAAGTTTACTTATTTAATGAACGAAAAGAAAGTCTAGGAAAATTAGAACATGTAAATACTCTCGCATCAGTCTGGATTGACTCTTTTTAGCTCAGTGGTACGAGCTTGCTTTTAGTATCTTTGGCAGGGTTCTTGGTGCTTTTAACAGGAATCCCCTAATGCTTTTAAGACTGCTTTGCACCAACAGTTTTTCATGCTTCAGATGAAATTATGCAGGTAAGAATATGTTGGAAAAACCATCTCCAGTGAATTAGGTGGACTGCAGTATTACTTGAATCTCGACTTCTAAATTGGATCTCACTACGTTGAATCTTACCATGCCATTTATAAATTTCATTCGCTTTTAGCTGGTTACGTCTTATTCCAATCAAAATCATTATGGAATGTTATTGTGATGCTGACCAATACTGTTCTGTTATTGGCTGCAGTTTATTGTGGATGTGATGGGAAAGAGTTTCAAGCAGTAATGTTGTCTTTCACTCTGTTTTGTAGAGCTTGTGAGTGATTTTGGAGGAAAAGCTTGGTAGTGGGATACGGAGTCATCTGTGCTTGCGCTATTGCTGGGTGAATAATAATAATATTCTGCTGTATATTCATTTTTTTTTAATAAAAATGCCTTCATTTGTTTACTCTGACGGGCATTGCTGTCTGTATTGATTTTAGTCTAGGAAAATTGATTAATTTCCTCAACCGCAGGTGGGTGCTTCAGAGTCAACTTCTGTGTTGGTGCGTTTGATTTTAAGTTGTATACTGTTATACTCGTTCATGAACTGCGGCATTTCTGTTGCATAATAATAAAATTACAAAACCCCCTCACTCCTCCCTATAAAATAAAGCGAGCTCAATAATCTTCTCAATTCCAATTTCTTGTTTTCATGCGAAAACTCCTTGCTTAACTCCAGAAAGTCTGTCCTGTGCTTCGATTTTATTTCAGTCTGCTTGTAAGGTTCAGAATGGTTGCTCAGCTTCTGCAACAACTATCACGAATTTTGCTTTAAGGTTTTAATTTCACATAAAGTTAGAGAGATATCATTGCTTTTAATAATTGGTTTTAGATGAACTTAATGCAGGGTAAAAAAGAAGAATATGTGATTCGAATTAGCTTGAGGGTATGTGTTCGTGATGGACTGGTGTGTTAGTGTTGGATTATCACGAAGAAATATAATTTGAATTGAATATACATTGAGAATATAGAATGTAGAATATATTATATGCATGTATTCACAATTAATCTATTTTTTTTTTCTAAATTCATTAATAAGCTTGTTTTTATTATAAAAGTATAATATAGAATGTGTTCTGAGCTTATAAGGAAATAATTTATATCGTTAATATTTAGTATACAAGATTTAGACAACATTCATGAGTATCTGGTTTATTATTATTTAAGTTTAAACATGACAAGATTAATACAAATAAAAAACAATCATATCAATTAACATAATGCTTTGATAAGATCACCGTATAAAATATTAAAATGATTAAAGATTTGTAAAAAATATTTATATCAATAATCAATCTAACTTTTGATATTTTATAATTTATCAACCCGACCCTAATATTATCCAAGTAAGGTTAGATTTGGATTTTGAAGTAAAATCTTCTACTATCTAGTGTATGCTATTAAGCATAATTTTTTATTCGACTGTTGAACCAGGTTAAGATATTTACAAGAGTTTCTAGACATACTTTTATACATTAGGTTAGAATTTCAGATAAATCAGAGTTTTGTAAGGGATTATTTCAGGGAATCAAAGTTACTGGACGTATCGTGTCAAATTTGTCTGTCTAGATTTTTGTCTACTATTTGGAATATATATAGATCTATAGAAGGATTATGTTAAGATTCCAATCAGGTTGGAAAGTAGACATTCATACCTTTCTAGCAATATATGGTAAGCCTGTAATTCATCCAGACAAAAAAAAACGACGTATTTGAAGTTAAAATTAAATTTTTTCAAGAATATACGAAAAATTTGAGAAACATTGTTTCCTTGTGTATTATGGATTCCAGTCAACGCTAGAATTCCTTAATGTTCTTTGAAGCATGTGTGGAAGTTATTGGCTTACTTATTCTATAAGGATTCTATAAACAAGAGACATTTATGACAACAATTATTATCCATAGTTTGCAACAATTCTATATCCATTATGGAATGTATGTAGTGGCAAGAAGACTTGAGATTCTTATGTTCTTCTTTTCTTTATTTTGCAGGATTTTTGATTAGTACTTAAAATTGCATTTTTTATCAAGGTTTTATATCATCATTTTGCACTTAAAGTATTAATAACTCCTCAACTAGAGCATGTTTTATAATATCATGTCTAATACTATAAGATACCTTTAATTTATAGTAAATGTTCATCTTAAATGCAGGCTTATCACATAAATAAAAGGATTGATTGATTAGTTTAACTACTGAAATTAAGAAGACAAAGAAATGGTTAAGCTTAGAAAAGAGATGATGGTTCAGTCCAAACTGGAACACTGTTCAGTCATCGGGTCATATATGGAGCTGTAGATCTTGGATTTCAGTTTAGTTTATATGGCTAGAAAGCTAAGACATGGGCCTAAAACATTCAAGGAAGTCCAAGATTGAATTCTGCTGTTTAGAAATCCAAATCTTAGCATCAAAAGAGAAGTCTGAATCTGTCTTGCAGCCCAGACATTGTTCAGTGTTCAGCCCATATCTCAAGTTCTAGAAGTCCAAATGCACCGATTCTTTTTTTAATGGAAAGCTGAGACAATTTTCTAGAACTTTCATGGGGACAATCTGTTCAAATTCTGACGTTAACAATGACGTTTTGTTCAGACAAGAAGATAATGATTGTTACCAAGTCAAGATATGGCCACCCACTCAACAATTAGTCATCAAATCAATAGTTTTAAATTTTGGCCTATTAAAGGAGGTATTTGCCATGCATTTAGGCATTTTGGTTTTCAGATCAAGATCATGTTCTTGCTCTCTCTCTTTATATTTTTGTAATGCTTAAGTTTTGTTTATATTAATCTCTTGTTATGCTTTTCATTTCCTTTCCTTTACTTAGTTAACTTATATCTTATCTATATTCTTATCTTGTTTATTTATGTTTCTTTCTTTCATTATGTTTAGCTAAGTTTATTATGTCAAGGTGAAAAGGTTACACTAATGGAGTAAGAATAAGTATAGTATAAACTCAACATGGACTTTAATGTTTGATACTAACATGTTTTGTATTTGTTATCTTATTCACTTTTAATACTTTGCTTATTAAATAGTTAATCTAGATTTATGTTGTATAAAACCTTGGTATAACAAATACTTGGCACTTTCATAGCCCAACCGTATGATATAACTGACACCTGTGCTATAAAAGGAACTTGATTTGTTGTTAACATAAGTTATAATCATGAATACCTGACAACATTTACCTCCTGCTAAGAAAAGTGTTTCGGTTTATTTAAAAATACTTCAATTGGTATATGCAAAAAATATGCCAATTTCGCTGCTTTTTGCTCAATTTCTCGTGGAGTCAAATTCTCATCAGTACGAGTCAAAGGAATGGCCCCCTGGCCTCTGATTTCTATATAAAGGACACGTCGAGCATTAAAACCCTCTTTAACTTCTATTCTAATAGACTGAATATCTTTTATAAAGAGTCGTAGTAAGATGCGATGATTTTTTCTTGGAAATCCCCAACGAAAAATACACACTGTTCCTTCTTTTCTATCGAATCGATCATAACCACTACCTACATTCCATGAAATTGTGCACCACAAATAAGAGCTAATAAACAGACCGGCGAGCCAACAGAAAGACATCACGATCCCTTGTGGAAAAAAAATGAATTATTGAGATAGGAATAAAGATATCAAATTTCTGTCAAGATAACTGGAAATTATTAACATTATTCGAATAAAATAACTAATGTAATCATGTTAACAATTTATAATCCGATTGGAACCTCCTTCGTGTGTGGTTTCCAGTTGAGTAATAAAAAGAGTTTATACTATACTTGTTTGAAATACCATTAGTGGATCCTTTAACCTTGACAATTATTTTATCCTTATTTAATCCTTATATCAATATCACATTTCAAAGCTCTCTTCAACTCCTTTTCTGTTATTATCTACTTTTTTATTTGTAGTTTATACAGTTAACTAATGTAATCATGTTAACAATTTATAATCCGATTGGAACCTCCTTTGTGTGTGGTTTCCAGTTGAGTAATAAAAAGAGTTTATACTATACTTGTTTGAAATACCATTAGTGGATCCTTTAACCTTGACAATTATTTTATCCTTATTTAATCCTTATATCAATATCACATTTCAAAGCACTTTTCAACTCCTTTTCTGTTATTATCTACTTTTTTATTTGTAGTTTATACAGTTAACCTTTCTATGGTTCGACCCCGGTCTTGTCAGGTTATTTATTATTTCGACACTCCTACACTTAGGAGAAGACATCAATCTTTTGATCATATCAATTTTCTTATTAAAAAAAGAGATTACATGAGGCTATTTAAAGGAGATATTTCTACCACTTTCCTTTCTATTTTTGATAGCATAGTTTTGGCTAAACAAAGGAAGAAACTTCAACATTCAAGACATCTTTTAAGCAAGGAAAGAGGATTAATGGACGACGCAAAGGGACACTTTGGGATTGTTTTGATAACTTGTATTAATCTGAATATTTCTTAAGGTTTATTTATTATTTTAATTGATATTTGGGATAATTATATTTTAGTTTTTGGGCTTTTATTTCCATTGAGTTTGTTTTGGCCCAAAATTAATGTTTAGATTTGTTTTAGACATTAAGCTTGTTCTTGACTGGGTTTTAGTTAATCCACATTGGTTTGCAACCTAATATGGGACCATTAGAGTTATTATTTTAGAACTATATTATGTTTTATCTTGTGACAAATTTAGGGTAGCCTTTAGACATTAATGAGATTTAGTTTTGCATGAGCAGACTTCTTCTTTTTTGCTGGGAAAAAGAGTAAATTTGACTTATCATTATATAATTGACTTTGTGGCATCATTCATAATCATTCAATACCTCTGATTCTTAGTTACAGATTAACTATAGATCAATGTTCAACCAAACCTGATTATTCAGCTTTTTTAGGAAAGTTATCATCTTTGTTGTGGGTTGCATAACCAAATGATTATGAGGTTCGTATCAAACCCATTCAATATTTTTTGAACTCAAGCAGGTTAGATATATCAGGTTAAACTAAATGTTTTATGGATATTACAGATGTTCATGAATTGGGCATATAGAATCTGTTATTTCTCGATGCTACTGGAAAAAATAAACTTACAAAGACAGATAACTGGATAAATTACTTTACCAAATACATTTAAATTGCTTGCCGGACATGCAAAACCCTTGTCTACATTCTGCATAACAAGAAAGCAAAATAATCCATTGGCAAAAAAAAGAAAAAAAAAAAGAGGAGTAACTATATGAAAGAAAAGATGAAATTAATATCTACAATTCAAGGTCTATAAACATACAACATACTTCTCTCTACTTTCTTATGAATAATCTTTGTTAGTCATCAATGAATAAAAAAGAAGTTTCAGAATCAACAACATAAACATAGAGAATTGCATCTTAGATGACACCGGCACAAAGTTTATAATGTTTCAACACAACTTAAATTTTATTTTTGTAATTAAAAAATGCATGTAAGATCAAAACATTAGTGAAATAAAAGAATAATTTAATAAAAGTTACTAATTCTCAGACAAAATCCTATCATTAAATTTCAATGGCATGCGATATGTATTGTCCTTGGGAAGGAAAAAAATATATGGGTACATGGACATAAATTTTTCTTCTAGGATAATTCTTCAATGTATAGTCCTAAGAACAATACATGCCTTTATTAAACAAAACTTCTCTTTATTGTTAAAAAAAAAATATTTTCTTAAGATTCGTCGCTTCATGGTATATGCAAAACAAGAAAAAGCTAGTAATCAACTCAAAAATAAGTATTGCATCACATATTCAGAAAAATTAGGTTATGATAATACAATCAAATACACCCTATTATTTATTAATATGATCTAAAACTAACAAAATCTAATTTAAGAGAGAGAGAGAGAAAGAGATCCTACCTGAAATTAGAAGAAAAAACAGAAGGAATAACGTAATAGGAGCAAAAGCATTCAACACCTTTAATGTTTTAAGATTATTTGAAGTCTGAAGGAGAGAATTGAAGGGAGGAGAATGAGAGGTGATTGTAAGGGGTAAAAAAAAGAACAAAGAGAAGGGAAAATGATATTTATACCAAGAACTTTCTAGGGTTACTTGTATTTAGTGAGCTATACAGGTTGGGTTGGGTTGAGCGAGTTTCAAACATCTTAATCTGCATCCGACTCGTGATTTTTATTTATTAAGTTTTTTCTACCCACCATCATTTGTAATATCCATATTAATCAATTTTAACAGGTTAGGCCCGGTTGGATAATGCAAATTTTACAGATACCCTAGCTTTTTTAAAACACCTATAAATGATATAATTGAAAAAAGTTCATGAAGTTATAAGATATATATGAATATAAAGCGCTTTATTTGCAATGATTTTAATTTTAAAAACAAGTAAAATTGATAATGAAATAAATCACAAATAATCTACTTATATAATTAAAAATTTAATTATTAAAAAATTAATTATAATAAAGAAAGGTGATAATCTTGATTACATGTTAGACATGCAAGCCTCCAAATAGTAGCTTTATTGATTTTGGAAGGATGAAATCCTTGTAAATAGGTAATAAGAGTGGGACAAAATGGTCCCTGGTGATTGGGTTGGCACAATAATGGCATATTCAATGGGAGAGCCAAAATAAGAGCTAAAAATAAAATAAAAAGAACTAATTTCTTAATTTTTTTTCTTTAAATTTGAAACTTAAATGGGAAAACTAAATGAAGAGCTAAAATGACTTGTCTGTCAAAGAAAATTCATTCCTGTATATTTATCAAAAGAGTCTAAATATTAAAATAGATTATTTAAAGATTTATTCTTTTATCAATTAAACTTCTCTAAAGAAGCCAAAATTATTAATGTTAAATATATTAAAATAAAAATGGGTTGTTAAAATAATTGTTTTCCAATTGAAGTTCACATAAAAAAAAAAAATATTTACACTTGTCGCACCCGATGTCGTGGTAACCTTTAAAAGTTAGATAAAAAGAATAAATATATGACATATTGTTCTTTAAGGGAGAAATGTCTTATTTAAGAAGTCACCATATAATATTATGATAACTAGAAACCTTAACTAGTCAATAGAGATTCTATGATATAGGACTTGTTACATAAGAAAAAGATACTATCACTTTTAAAGCATCCTACCTGAAATAGGCTGCATTGATGGTTTTGTCTTAAATTGCTAAGGGTCTACTGTGATATGCTATTAATGATCTGCCATAATATTCCCGACTCTAATGTTAGTAAATGTTCAACTACAAATACTTCCAACTCTAGCGTTACTAAATATACGAAGAAAAAGATATAATATTCCTAAACTAAATTTACTTCCAACTTGGACATTGATATGTATTATATGAAGAAAAGTATGGTATTTTTAACTTTAGCTTCAATGAATACTCAACTA
This sequence comes from Populus simonii, assembly GCA_007827005.2. Taxonomy (NCBI): domain Eukaryota; kingdom Viridiplantae; phylum Streptophyta; class Magnoliopsida; order Malpighiales; family Salicaceae; genus Populus; species Populus simonii. The sequence continues at coordinate 10,690,343 of CM017468.2, forward strand.
AAATTACTTCCAACTTTAGCATTGGTAAATATTATATGAAGAAAGGTATAATAGTCTTAACTTTGATGTCGATAAATATTTGAGGTTTGAAGTTATTTCTAATTCTAGTGTCTATATTCATAACTTTTGTCGCACCCGACATTGTGATAGCCTTAAAAAAATTCAAATTCTTTACGCAAAGAATAGATTTCTGGCATCTTGTTCTTGAGTAGGAAAATGTTTTGTTTAAGGAATCGCCACCTAGTATTATGATCACTAGAAACCTTAACTGGTCAATAAAGATTCTATGGTATGAGACTAGTTACGTGAAAGCGAATATACTATCACCTCTTACACGTCCTACTTGAGACAGACTGCATTGGTGATTTTGTTTTAAATTGCTAAGAGTTTGTCTTTATTCCATTTTTTTGATATTCCTATAATATTCCGACTCTGGTGTTAGTGAATATTCAACTATGAATATTTTCAATTCTAGTATTGGTAAATATTATATAATCCAAATAATATGATATTCTTAACTCTAGCACCGATGAATGAATCCATAAAATTTGGATTAAGAATAAAATTTTTTTTATTTTTATTTTTATTTTTGATTTGAATCTAACTTAATCCGTACAAGTTGAGCTAGACCCAGCAACTCAACCTGGTGACCCGGCATGGCAGGAGGCACGCGTGGATGCACAAGCCAGTGAAATATATGTTGGCTGAACAGTAAGCAGTGAATTAAATTTGTATATGTACAGTAACTATGTAATTATAATTGCAAAGGGGAGGGAAAATATAGAACTTACGTGTGCAGGGAGGCGAAGTCGAAGACGGTAGCTTGCTTTGGATCCCTCTGTTTCTCCTTTCGTTTTCTTTCCCTCTGATTCTTTCTTTTCTTTTGCTTTCTCTCTGTGCAATGTTTGTTGGTCTTTATTTCTGTTTTCTCTCCGTCTCTCTTTACGTCTGGCTCTCTCTCTCTGTTCTGTCTCCTTTCCTTTTCTGTGTGTTGTTCGTCCGTCAGTCTGTTTTTTTTTTTTTTTTGATCCTGTGTAGTTCTCTGTTGGCTTGATATCGAAGCCTGGTTTTCTCTGTGTCTCTCACCTTTCTCTGTTTTTATTTTCTGTTCTGGTTTCCACTGTGATCTTGTCCTGGAATGCTTTGTTTCTGGTGCAGTTGCTGCTGAAGATGGAGCTTTGGTGCCGCTACTGAAGCCGAAGTCGAGGGCGTGCTGCAGGAATACAACGGTCTCCCCTTTTGTTTTTCACTTCTGTTTGTTCGTCCCCCTCTGTTTTTTCACCAGTTCCCTGTGTTTTCGTTCTTCTCTGTCTTGTTCGTTCCTCTGGTTTTTCTCTCCTCGTCCCTGTCTTTTTGCCCCCCCTAGTGTTTCTCTGGTTTTTTTATTCTCTCTCCGCCTGGGTTTTTCTCCTCCTTCCTATTTCTGGCTTTTATAAAGCCAGAGAAAGCACGTTCATCGCTGTTTGAAGAAAAACAGGGGACTAACAGTCCTGGCAGGACTGTTAGTCACGATAACTTGGCCTTTTGGAATGGTATCGTGGAGGATAGTAGGCAGCTGAGGTAAGAGTCGTGGGTGATTGTCTTTGGCGCATTTCCCTGGATTTTCCTGTTGAATCGGTCATCCTTTGATGAAAAAGATGACGATGAACAGTGATACGAAGACGAAATCCATGGCTATTTTCAATTTGGCCCCTTAACTCCTGGAATTTAACAAATGGGTCCCTAATCGAGGAAAATCTTCTTTTTGTTTTAATTTTACCCCTGGATCAAATTGCAAGTGAACCCCTAGATTTCGGCATCATTTACAAAACAGTCCTGGTTTTTCAATTTAATCAATCCAGTCCTTAATTGACTCTTCAAATTTTAATTCTTTCAAATTTACCCCTGGAAAAATCAATTAACTCCCTATAATATCACCACATATTCACTATGGTCCCTAGAATTTAATCTCTTGCAATCTTGATCCAAATTAGCCTCAAAAATTGATATTTTTTCAATTAAGCCCCTGATTGCATTAATTAGTTAAATCAAAGTTTAATTAAATCTCCCAACTTATTAATTCTTTCAATTTTTGATCAAATTTACTCTCAAATTTATAATTTTATTCTTATCAATCCTTAAACTTTGTTTAATTAAATCTCCCAACTTATTAATTCTTTCAATTTTTGATCAAATTTACTCTCAAATTTATAATTTTATTCTTATCAATCCTTAAACTTTCAATTTGTGTTGTCTTAATCTAACCCTCAAATTATTTTTCATTCATTCATTCAATTTTTTTGTTAAAAAATCGAAAAATTAAATTATAAGTTGTTAGTTAATATCAAGCAAACGAGAACCTTAATCGCCACACACAAGCAAACGAGAACAAGCATGGACCTAAACAAAAACAGAAAACGAAAACCACAGCCCCAAGACCGTACCTTTCCCACTAGGATGCTTTATATTACCTTTTTTTTTTAAAACAAAATTGAGGTGCTAGCATAGTATTTTAACAGGGCATGTATAGATAAGAAATTGTACGTACCAAAAGAATCCTAAGGGTAGCCCTACTGTCCGGACTTAATTTCAAGACAAAGAACATATATATATATATATATATATATATATACACACACCTCTATGCATGAAGGCAGTGTTTTAAAACCCGGACTAGCCCGGCAGGTCGACCCGGGACCCGGCTGACCCGGGCTTGGGACCGGTCTGGGTGGAGGCAAAAACCCGCTCGGGAATTGGCCCGGCGAAACCCGGTCGACCCGGGACCCGGTCCACCGGTCAAACCTGGGTGAGACCCGGTCAATTTTTTTTATTATTGCCAGTCATTAAACGACGTCGTTTTTATCCTTCTAAATGCCAAAACGCTGAAGACAATGTGAAGAACAGAAGAAGAACGAAGCAAAATCATTTACAATTGGCAAACCTAATTTAGTCTCGGCCAATTGCACCGGCTGCCTCTTCCGGTTAGTATTTCAAGTTTTCAACTACTATTTCTTTCATTCACCTTAGAAATTGAGTTCTTCACTTTTGATCCAACACCTGATAGTATATTATAGTGCTTTTTGCTTGCAACCTTCACATCTACTATATCCCTAGATGCTTCTACCATGACTGGAGCATCGGAGCCCAAGTCTGTCTTTTTGTGTTCCTCTCCTTCCTCCTCCTCCTCTTCCTTTTGTTCGTTTGATTTTGCCTTCTCTCCTTCAACTCTTCTTTCTTCTGTCAGGTCTCCCCCCACTTGCCTTTCTCTTGTGGAGCTCTGCATCATGTCAAATAAAGAAGTCTTTGTTGACATACTCTCATCATTCCCTCTTATATTCTCCGCATCAATACTTCTCTCTGCTTTGTGCTCGAATCCTTATGCATCAACGATTCCTGTAGCTTTCCTAGGTTTCGATTCTCCTACTCAAGCACCCTGCGTGGCTTCAGCAATCGGCTCCTGCAGCAGCACTTGTGGAGCATCTTTCTTCCTCTCTGTGGTTTCTTGGGGTTCTGCTTTTATTGGAATTGGCTTTTCAGAAGTTGAATCAGAGTCTCTCTCTCCCTGATGAATGTCTTATGTGGTTTCATTAGCTTCTGCAGGAGCTTGGAGGCTTTCTTTTTCTGATATCTCTATGCCAAATTCCTGATAAGAAAAAAAAATCAAGCTGCAGGTAAGAATGAGAAATGCTAAGAAAACACTCAAGGATACATAGAAGCAGATTGTTTTCTTAATGTTTTTGTTCTTCTTTTCTTTTCCAAGATCCTAGTGGGGGTTCAAATCACATGTATTGTTGCTGTTTATAAAATCTCATTTCTATGCTGAAGCTTCTTTCTTTTTCTTGAACTAATTGCTAGAAGAAAATCCATGACATTATATGATTCCTCATTGAAAAAGTTTATCATGTCTGCACAAGTCACAGAAAGAGTTGGAGCTCTTAAAAAAGCGCTGAACGTTTTTTTTTAGGTCTGATTTTCAATTTTGTCAGAAAAGTGTGTATGACAGGCTTCCAATACAGAGGGCCTTTTATTTTGGTTGATCAAAATTTTGTTGATCCAGCACCCTTGTTAAATTGTTGATCAAATTTGTGGATTCTATTTCTCTGCGTGATATTTTAGTTGGTGATGAAGATTGGGGGAATATTTATTTTCTAAGATCAGGCATTCAGGCTCACCATTGCTTGCTTATATATGTAACAAGGGTGGAATATGAACAATTTCTACTGTTAATTTGTTGTGGTGCTTCGTTAGTATTATTTTGATAAATTGTTTATTTCTACTGTTATAAATTGTTTATTTTTAATTCTTTTGCATTGAACTGTCATTGTTAATTTATGAATGGATTGCAAAGTGAGTTGGCTTGAAATTATATTCCCTCTTATAAATTATGTCAGGTCTTAAAATGTCTTCACATTATGGTAGTACTTCAAGTAGTGATCCTTCAACAGCCCAATCATTTCACATGATGGTAGTTGTTTTGTTTTAAATATTTTAGAATTTATGTTTTGTTTGTGTTTTGGATATTGAATTAAATTTATGTTGTTGGTTTATAATTTAAATTTGGTTTATGTACGTGTTGTATTGTAACTAGTTATGTGTTTTTTTTATAGGTGTTTTTTTTTGGGTTGACCCGGGTCAACCCATCTGACCCGTGACCCGATCACTTGACCGGGTCGATGACCGGATCGGGTTTCAAAACTATGCATGAAGGTGATGGTACTGTGAGTAAATTATCACTAGCAAAGACAGAGGGAGACCTTATAGGAAATCTCAAGCATAATGCATATATACAGGCTTACAAGGCAGGCATGAAGTCTCTAATACAGAAGAGAAACTCCTGATACTTGGCTTTAGGTAGGAAGCACATTTCATGTCAGCCACAAAAAGCACGAACCAACATTATCGACAAAGCAACCTAGACAAATTAATATTACAAGTATCCTTAATTAATGCCAAGGCTACAAGACCATGAAGCTCAAATTAAGGTAACATAGATGAGTTATATGACACAAAATAAATAAATAAAACACACGCTTGACAGATGCTTTAACCAACTTCTTCACAGGGGCATTTTCCATAAAAAGCAATTATTTTTAGACGAAAGGTGGAACCCAGCAGATGGCAATAAGTACTAGGAATGAAACCAAAGTTTTCTGATCTATAAACTAAATTAAACTAACCTAGCTAAGATGCAAACCTTCTACAAGCCAGAACACGGACTCTTTTTTTCTTCATCTTTCTTCTTTTGTGTTAAACTAACGGGAACTGATTAACTGGAAACCAAGCACAAACTACATGGGCACGTAGCCGAGAAATTAACGGAAATGCACCTTTAGGACTTTAGGGTATATATGATATACTTCACATGTATAAGAAATGTTAATTCAAGTTTGGCAGTGCCATAAGATAACAGTTGGCTATGTATGAAGGGAGGAAAGTCATAGAGTCAAAGTGGTTTCCTTCTCCATCCAAACAGAGTACAGTCCATGATCTACACTGTCTTGTGAAAACTATGTTGAGCAAGTTGGCGAACAGAGAGGCTTGCAGTCTTGGATCTAGGAGGATTTGTTTAACAGTGTCTCCTATACAAAAATCTTCTTGGGTTCTTGAGGATGGCTTAGAAATAGAAGTTGGCAGCAATGGTGGCTGTCGTTTTTGACAGAGAAGGGATGGTGAGTTTATATTTTAATTCCCTGGCCGAATGGAAGGAATGGTGTTTGTGGCAGTTTTCACACTAGGTGTTTATATGGCAGTTTCAAAAGGTGGTCTTTCTCTGAGGGATTGATGCTTGCTGGTAGCTCCAAAACTTCAAACAATCCCAGGTCGTCCTTTTCAGTTTTTATAGGGCAAACATGGGATCACCGCCCACAAAATTCGTCTTCCCTCTTATGTTGTTGATCTTTTTTAAGAGGGAATGAGATCCTCTCAACGTCTTGATCTTGTTTCGCATTTGGTGAAAACGGGACACCAATAGTCCTGCCATTTTTGGACTTTTAAGGGTGGATTTTATTCGTGTCAGAGGAGCCTCATACGGGCCAAGAAACAGATCAAGCCTGTGAAATTAGAAGATGGTAATCTGGGTGGGCTATGATTTGGAGCATATTTGGTTGCAATTTGGTGGGAAGATTGGGTTAAACCGAAGCCGTTTTAGTAGCTTCTCAAGGGTTAAAAGAAAGAAGAAAATAAATAGTGGTTGAATGACATGTTGTTTGAATTCTTGATTTAACATTAGACAACGAGTGGTCTATTAGGGGGATTTAGGTTAAATTAAAATTATTTTTCAACTTGCCCTTTTAACTTCTCAAATCTTTGAATTAAGCCCAAAATTATCCTTGTCGTTTATAATCTTTTTAATTTCACCCCTAGAATTTTGCAATTGCACTCTTGGATTTCCATGTTCCTTTCAAAATGGTCTTTGGTTTTGGGTTTCTTTAATTTAGTCCTCAATTGACTCTTTAAACTTTTAATTCTTACAATTTCACTCCTGTTTAAGTCAATTAAACCATTAGAACCTCAATTCCTATTTATTTTGGTTTCTGGATCCTTAGTCCTTGCAATTTTAACTAGAATTGACTCTGAACTTTGATATTTTTCCAATTAAGTCCTTGATTTCACTAATTAAACAAATCCAAAGTTCAATTACATCCCTAGACTTGTCAATTCTTTTGATTTTAGACAAATTAACTTTCAAACTTTTTTTTTCTTTCATTTTAGCCCCCTAATTAAACCAATTAAGCTCTTCCAAAATTCAATTGAGCAATTGGCTTCTTCTATTTTGCAATTTTTCTCCTTTATTCAACTTTCTTCTTCATGAAGCTTTTATTAATTTGTCAAAATTGGATTGCCAAACTTTACAATCTTGTCCATGCTGGTCATCTAACCTTTAATTTGTATAATTTTGATCAAATTTTCAATTGTTTTTCTAATATTTCTTCAATAAGACCCAAAATTATTCATCCACTTGACAATCTGTACAATTGTGCATGCCTAAATATTGATCCAAAGTATTATTTCTGTTTTTTTTTTTTTGTTTTTTTAGATAAAAATATTTTCTATATGAAAAAATGAGAAATTTTGAGAAAACCCAAAATTAAGTTATGATAATTGCCCATTCTTTACATCACTTACAATGCAAAGACAAATGGAAAATTTATTTTGTTTTGGCTTTGTATAGTAAATTTGTAAAGAAAAAAAAACATGAAAGCCCCCATTTTCTTTTCTATTCAAATCTTGCAAAACTTAAAAAACATTCCTTTGATGAAATTTTAAAATTGGTCATTTGAGAGGTGATCTATTTTAAAGAATTGAAAGATTTTTAGAAATGATCTAATTATTTCAGGCGATATGTCTATTGTGTGAAAAATTCAAAGATTTTTCAAAAGTAATCTAATTCTCATGGATGACCTACTCAGATAAAAAAATATAAAGATTTTCATATTGGTCTAATTGTTTCAAGTGACCTGTCGATTGAAAATTTTATTTTTTTTGAAAATGGTCTAATTGTTTTAGGTGATCTGCTTGTTGGCATGAAAAAATCAAATAAATTTAAAAAGTAATTAATTATTCAGACGAACTATCTATTTCTGAAATATATAAAAATAATTTTAATATTAATTTCATATCCGTTTGTAAAATATATAAAATTAATTCTATCATTAATCTCATTTTCTAAGTGACCTACTTTATTTTGACAACTTTTTCCAAGTTAATATGTTTAGCTCTGCCTTTGATTGGAGTTCCTTGCTTAATCATGGATGACATTTTGTGTGCGTGTGTGTTAAAGTGACTACGAGATTGGATGAATGGGACAAGAACCTTCTTTGTTGTTCAACATGTAACATCAATGATGCAATAACTAGAAAAAATAATGTTGACATTAGTTTTATATTTCCCTGTTTATTCATTTGATTCAGTTTTTTTTTCATTAATCTCTTATAGGCTTATTTGGATTTTTCCTGAACCTCTGCCCATCTGATTGCTCTTTTCAAATTACTTTTGTCCTTTGTTTCTTCTTCTTTCGTATGACCATTAAGTCAACTTAGTGGTTGAGTAAACTTCATCTTCATGTGCAGGTTAATGGTTTCTATTATTTTTTTTATATAATTTTTACTTTAAGCCATGCTGGTCAGTTTTGTTTCTACGTTGTTATCTAAAAAATGTTATTTTTTAAAAAAATTAATATGAGTGATCAAGCCAGCTTGCATGTATTTCTACTAATTTTACGGGTTTTAAAGTTAACGATCATGTAAATTTCTAGTGACTTTGAAGTTTGTAGAACTCAAACTAGTAATCTCTAAAAAATAAAACCTGATCAGTTGGATGAGGTTTATCTAAACAATGTTTTCATTGCTTATCTAATGTGTTTTCTTGCTTTTAATTTTAGAATAAAGATTGCATCTCCTTTTATGTTCATGTGTTATGTTCTCCATTCTTATTGCTTCTTAATTGTGCATTAAATATGAGAATTTTAATTTCTATGTAAGGAAATCTTGAAACCCATTTATTGATTTTAATCCAAAAATTTATTTTATTTATTTTTATATTTGAGTCAAGAGAGAGAAACTCTCCAAAAAAAAAAAGCAAAGAAAAAATAAAGTTATCGGTTGGTTATATTCCAACAATAAAAAACTAATTTTTGTATCAATAAGTTTCATTTAACAAGTGAGAGAGTTTTATTGAGCTATTTTTAAACCTTCATCTAGTCCAAAAAAGAGATCGAATTTGAGAGATGATTTTTTTTCGGTTTGATTTTATATTTTTAAACTAATTTAGAAGCGTTTTGAGTTAAGATATTGATTTGTTGACATAATTATGTTTATTATATCTTTTTAGGTAAAACAAGTTGAAAAATAAATTTTTAGATGTAAAAACCCTAGCTAAATTTTTTATCCACCTCTCCAGTTTTAGTATTCATATAAATGTGTCATCTATTTTATTTTTTTTAAATAGTGGACAATATATCGTCAGCTTCTTATACTGAAGAAAAAAAACGCAGGCGAACATGCATGGACTTTTCTATAAATGGATCAAGTGCTCTGATCCACCCAAACGCACATGTTATGATTCTAATATTTTTTTTGCTTCAAAAAATAAATATTCTGATAAAATAAATTAAAAAAAAAGAATTGCATTAATAGGATAGAGAGAATTTAATTAAAGAAATGTCTTTTATCATTACTTCGGATCAATACAGTCTATTAGATATTTATTCTAATCGTCATTGATTTTTATTAAATTAAGAGCATAGTTAAAAAAAAAATTATATATTTGGTTTATAAAAATATATTAATAAGAAAAAAAAGGATTAGACTAGAAAATTATTATTTTTATATGATTTAAATTATCAACTTTTTTTATAAAACATATAATGAAATAACAAAATTGTGAATAGCTTCCTGCAGATCAAATATTTTAATTTGAATTTACCTCTTAACTTTTGGCAACGACGGGTAAAGTTGACGAATAACTTATAAAACTCATTAATAATAATAATAATAAAAAAAAGCTTCATACTCGCTTAAGAATGTTATCTTTCAATGCGATATTAGGAGTTCCAAGGGCTCTTTCCTTAATCATTACTAATTATCTAATTAAAGGTAATTGGTAACATATCAAACGAGATGGCATGCAACTTGCTATTACGAATTTATAAAACAAATATATTTGATAATGTTATAATTATAAACCAGTGTTAGATAAATAATAAAAACTAAAAATATGATAGAGCCAATATTTCATAACGGAAAAAAAATATTGTGTTGGTGATAAAAAATTTAGAGACTGAACAAAATGATTTATAGCAATCCACAGTGTTTTGCGAGGAAATATACAGTACTTTGACCACATGATTTAGCTTTTCTGTTAATAAAAAGCAAAAATAAAATAAAATTACAAAGCTAAATTGTCTACCAATTTAATATTAAAAGAAAAATAAAGATAATTTTGAAAGGAAAAACACCAATGAGAAAAAATGTTGTAGCAATTAGGGGTGTTCACGGTTCGGTTTAGACTCAAAAAACCAACCGAATTGAATTACATTAATTTTATGAAATATTAACCGAACCGGACCGAAAACCGGGAAACCTAATCCCATCATTTAGACTCATTCATTCAGCAAAGCGAAGAAGATCTGTTTCAGTTTCAATTCCTTGATTGAAACTGCCAGAAAGACACGATACGGGGAGCCATACTCTACGGTCTGGTCTAACTGATGTTCCCAAACACTTCAGCAAGATAAAGAAATAGAATAGCTAGTAGAGGAGTGAGGTGTTAGCTCTGTTAGCTCGAAATTTGTTGTAGCCTCCTCCCTGAACTAATTCATGTAGCAAATCCAAAAAATGATGATGTCAGCCTATTCTTGCTTTACTGACTAGATCACTGTTTCTTAAGCTTGTAGAAGCATTTGATGAGGAGGTAGACGTTTCGCTTCCATCACGACTATCGGCTGACTTAGACGACTTCTTTGGGAGCCTATTGACTCAAGTCCACAACATGCATTGAGAGGAAACTGGGAAAGGAAGATTGGGAATTAATTGAGAGGAAGATTGAGAATTTCTCCGGGCAAGCGGCGGCTTTTTGTGAGAGGCAGAAAAAGGAAGGTTATGTTAATTGTTAGGGTTAGCCGGTTAGGTTTAACTATTTATACCTCAAAGATTTTAGTAATTTTTGGCTTTTAGTGGGTCTGGTTCAGTTTGGTCCGGTTTCTGGTTCAAAACTGAAACAGGAACGGACCTGTTAAAATTTATGGTTTTGAAAATTAGTTTAATCGGTTTTTCATTTCGGTTCGGTTTTTTTGGTTTTCTCGGATTATCGGTTATTTTGAACACCTATAGTAGCAATTGACACTATTTTGTGAGGAAAATTACAGTGCTTTTCCAAATAAAATAAAATAAAAAACCATTTAGAGAAATACTGTAGCAATCAACAGTGTTTTGTGAGAAAAACTACAACGCTTTCCCCATATGATTTAGTTTATTGTAATTATAATTCTTAACCAACTCATTATTAAAAAAAAATTGACAAAGATAATTTTGGAAAAAATCATAAAACAATCATATGGAAAAACACTGTAACAATTCACAATGTTTTAAAGATAAAAAATTACAAAGTTAAATTCTTAATCAGCTCAATATTAAAAAAATCAAATCGACAGAGTAATTTAAAAAAAACACCAAAAAAAGAGAAAAAAATCATGTTGGAAACACTGTAGCAATTCACAGTGTTTTGTGATGAAAGCTGCAGTGCTTCCCCACATGATTTAACCTTATTTGTAATAACTTGTAATTGTAATTTTCAATCAGCTCAATATTAAAAAAAATAAAATTGACCAAGATAATTTTGAAAAAATTATAAGAAAAAAAAACCATGTGCAGAGACACTGTAGCAATCCACAATGTTTTGTGAGGAAAGCTACAGTGCTTTCCCCACATGATTAAACTTTATTACAAAGATAAATTCTAACCAACTCAATATTTAAAAAGTAAAATCAACAATGTTTTAAGGAAAAAAAAATTACAAAACTAAATTCTCAATCAGCTCAATATAAAAAAAAATCGACAAATATATTTTTGAAAAATAAAAAATAAAATAGAAAAACTATGTGGGAAAACACCGAGCAATCCACAGTATTTTAAAGGAAAATAATTACGAAGTGAAATTTTTAACCAGTTCAATATTTAAAAAGAAAAATCTACAAAGATAATTTTGAAAAAAAAAGAAAAAATAAACCAAAAAAAATAAAAAAGAGGAAAGTTGGAAAAAAAAAGAAAGTAATTTTGGAAAAAAAAAGAAAAAATAAAAAGAAAAAAGAAAAAAGAAAAAAAGGGGAAAGTTGGAAAAAAAAAATGAAAAAGTGCAAAAAAAAGAAGAGGAATGCACTATGGATTACTATTGTAATCCACAGTGAAGTTAAATTCTAACGAACTCAATATTAAAAAAATAAAATCGACAAAGATAATTTTGGAAAAAAATATTACAAAAAAAGAAAACACAAAAGAAACTGGAAAAAAACTATGTGAGGAAAAACTTTATCAATACATAGTGTTTTGTGAGAAAAAACTTGTATTTACTTGTAATTGCAATTCTTAATCAGCTCAATGTTTAAAAAATAAAATTGACAAAGATAATTTTAGAGAAAAATATAACAAAACAGAAAAAAAACCATATGGGAAAAAGTAGCAATCCACAATAATTTGCGAGGAAAGTTACAGTGTTTTTCTCATATATTGTAACTGTAATTTTTAACTAGCTCAATATTAAAAAATAAAATTGAAAAAGATAATTTCGGAGAAAATAATAAAAAAACAAAAACAAAAAAAACCTTGCGGAGAAATACTGTAGCAATCAACAATGTTTTAAAGAAAACAAATTACAAAACTAAATTCTCAATCAGCTCAATATAAAAAAAATAAAATCGACAAATATAATTTTAAAAAATAAAATAGAAAAACTATGTGGGAAAACACCGTAGCAATCCACAGTATCTTAAAGGAAAAAAATTACAAAGCGAAATTTTTGACCAGTTCAATATTTAAAAAGTAAAATCAATAAAGATAATTTTGAAAAACAAAAGAAAAAGGAGGAAAAAAGAGGAAAGCTGGAATAAAAATGAAAGTAATTTTGAAAAAAAGAGAGAAAAAATTAACGGAAAAAAAAGAACAAAAAGGGGAAAGTTGGAAAAAAAAATAAAAAATTGCAAAAAAAAATGAAAAAAAAGAAGGAATGCACCGTAGAATTTTATGTATAATATATCATGACTACATAAAACTATGCAACGATGAATAATAGCTAAACTCACAAGATTTTATGATCAAGGGAAAAAAATATCATATGAACCAATCATATTATAGGAATGCAGTAATCAATCATTAGTAATGTTAAAATTGTACCTCCAGTGTAGGTCTCTTTTTAAAATCATGTTTGTTTTTTCATTTTAAAAGTGTTTTTGAAAAAATAAAATTTTTTTTTATTTTTTTTATTTTAAATTAATATTTTGTGGTGTTTTTAGATTATTTTGATGTGCTAACGTTAACATTTTTTATTTTATTTTAATTCATTTTAAAACAAAAAAATATTTTAAAAAACAATTATTATTCCATTCCAAAATACCTCCTAAATCTAATCAATTTACTAACCTGTAATAGTTCAAGCCATTGGCCCTAAAGCGATCATACTTTAGAATACACGAAGTTTACATTATTGATCCTGCAGAAATATTGAAAATATACGATGGAAAAGGGAAAAATATACAATGTCAGACCATATTAATGGTGTATGATTTGAATAATTATTTGTCATGGATTCTTGATGTTGAGATTCATCTGGAAGCTATGAATCTTGAAGAAACCATAAAAGAAAAAAATAACGCATCCTTGCAGGATTGTGCAAAAATAAAAATTTTCATTTGCTACTATCTTCATGAAGGATTTAAAGTTGAATATCTCACAAGAAAAGATCTTCTTGTTTAGTGGCAAAATTCAAAGGAAATATATGATCACTGAAAGTTTATCATATTTTCTCAAGCTCGTTATGATTGATTGCACATGAGGTTTCAAGATTTTAAATCGGTTAATGAATATAATTTTGATCTTTTTAAAATTTCCTCACAGTTGAAATTGTATCAAATGTTAGAGAAAACATTCTCTACTTTTCATGCCTCAAATATTGTCCTGCAGCAATAATATAGAGAACCTAATTTCAAGAGGCGCTCGAAACTAATTTCATGTCTTCTTGTGGATAAACAAAATAATAATCTTTTGATGAAAAACCATCAATCCCTTCCCACAAGTTCTAAACCATTCCCTGAAGTGAATATAATTTTTTTGTCTAAAAGACAAGAAAGAATCAAGGGTACAGATATGAAAAAAATAAATGGAAAAGAAGAAGAGATAATTATTTAAAAGGCAACGTACCATGCCACCCGAAATGGAGACACAATAAACCCAAACAAGAAAGGGGGAAAATTTTGCATAAACTTGGATATAAGTGTCATAGGTGTGGTATGCACGATCATTACATCTTATAGATATATATCAAGCTTTTCTTAAATAAAATACAGTTGAGACTAATGTTATTTATAAAAATGATTTTGAAGATCAAAATGCTTATCATGATGTTAATGTTTATCTTGATGCTTCAGATTTTTTTTTGAAAACCCATATAAAACATAAATTAGGAATCCTTGGGGATGATTAATGTTTTTTTATTAGGATATTGTTTTATTGTATTTTCAATAAACAATATCAGTTTTATTTGAGTTAAATAATAAACTTTAATTATATTTTGAATAAAGGCATGAACTTTATGAAGGAGATTTATGTCTAGCAAACAATGCAACAATGCACATAATTCTCATGGAAAATAAATACTTTGAATATTTGACATTAACCTAAGCTAATACTACAATATCAGGTCCAACAAAAATGATTAACGACTTTGAAAGAGCTAATATTTTATTACCAAATAACACAAAACTAGGCATCAAAGATGCATTATATTTACACTAATCCAGAAGAAGTTTACTTAGTCTTAAAGATATAAGTGCTAATGGTAATCGTATTGAAACAATAGATGAAGATAAAAAAGAATATCCTTATATTATTTTATGTATTTCGGGCTAGAAGTTTGTACTTGAAAAATCATTAGCTTTCTCTTCTAGAACTTATTATACAATCATGAAATTTATCGAAAAAAATATTGTGATACATCAAAAGTGTTTTAACCCAAAAATATTTATGCTTTGACATGATCGACATGGACATCCTAGATCAATAATGATGCAACGAAGTATTGAAAATTCACATGAGCATCCTTTAAAGAACATGAAGATTCTTTTACCAAGTGAAAATCCATGCGTTACATGTTCTCAAGGTAAATTAATTTCCAAACCATCTCAATTAAAGGTTCTTATAGAATCGATATATTTTCTTGAAAGAATTCAAAGAGATATATGTGGACCTATCCATCCACCATGCAGATCTTTTAGATATTTTATGGTATTGATTGATGCATCAAGTAAATGATCACATGTTTTTTTTAGTTGAAATGTTACATTTGCTAAATTAATAGCATAAATTATTAGACTATGGGCATAATTTTCTTATTATCCAATCAAGAAAATTCGATTAAACAATGCTGGTGAACTTACTTCTCAAGCATTTGATAATTTTTGCACTTTATTGGAATTGATGTTCAATATCATGTTGCTCATGTACATACTCAAAATAGTCTAGTAGAATAATTTATAAAACGACTTTAATTAATTGCTAGACTATTATTTATGAAATCAAAATTACTTATATTTGTTTGGTGACATGATATATTACATGCTATATCAATGGTTAGAATTAGACCAAGTGCTTACCATAAATGTTCTCCTTTGCAACTTGTTTTTGGTATACCACCAAATATATTTCATCTACAAACTTTTGGTTGTGTGGTATATATGCTTGTAGCACCCCCCACAAATGACTAAAATGGTTCCATAACACAGAATAGAAATTCACATTAGTTTTGATTCTCCATCTATTAATAGATTCCTTAGACCTTTTATTGGTGATGTTTTTAAGGCATATTTTGAAGATTGCTATTTTGATGAGAAAATTTTCCCATCATTAAGGAAAGAAGAATTAGTGCCTGAAGCATGATAAGAAATTACTTGGAATGACCCAAAAGATAAATTCGTTTATAAAATATTACAAATCAATTACCCATTGTTTTCACCAATAATGAAAAGGTTGTTAAATCTCACATTCCAGCTACAAATACTCCATTGAGAAATGTTTTGAATTGAGTAAAGGAAATAAAATGAATTATGTGTGAATTTTGATAAAGGGGACACAAATATATGTATATATTAAAGGTAAGGATATAACAATTGATCCAAAATCATTTCTTGTAAATGTTTGATTAAGAAATGTAAACCCGATACAACTTAGGAGTTCCATAAAATCTCTAAAAGAAGTGTGTAAGGAAATTAAGCAAATAAAATACAAAAAATTGAGGATTTGATACTTGCAGTAAGGGAATGGTTATGGACCTTTGAAATTCAGAAAAATGGTTAG
The DNA here is from genome assembly GCA_007827005.2 of Populus simonii. Taxonomy (NCBI): domain Eukaryota; kingdom Viridiplantae; phylum Streptophyta; class Magnoliopsida; order Malpighiales; family Salicaceae; genus Populus; species Populus simonii. The sequence goes on from CM017468.2 coordinate 10,706,380, forward strand.
CGAACAAATTTTTAAATATAGAAGTGTGAAAATATCTGAAAAATAAAAAAAGGCTCAAAATGTGAATTAAATTTTAATGAAAGTGATTTGTGAGGAATGAAACCTATTGGGGTATAAATTAATGAATTTTGATATCGCCATTTAAAAATCGATATTAAAAATATATCGGGACATAGGAAATAATACACGATAACTATAAAAGTTACTATTTGAAAGGACATTGGGACTTCAATAATTTTTACCTATGAAAGGCTTGGATGCAGCTGACCATAGTGGGGATTGAGAGAGAAGAGAGGAGAAAACTAATTTTTTGCTTGAAAAATCCTTGAGAAACCTAGAGAAAAACAAGGAAAAGAAAAGAGTTAGTGATACTAAAGGATTTAGGCAATAAAATCACTTAGACTTAGAGTGTTATTGAAAGAAAAATTTGAGGATAAAGTGAGAGGGAAGGGGCTGCAACAACAAACAAGGAAAAAGAGGTAGGAATCCTTGATTTGTTAGCATTTGGAACCTAGATTACTCCTTGGTAAGGTGTCCCAACATCCATTTAACAAGTTCTTATAATATTTGTTAAGTTTCCATTAATTTTTCATCAAATTAAGGTTAGGGTTCATGATGAATTTCAGGAAAAATGAGAAATTGAATTAAATTGATGTTTGTGACATGTAATACGATTGAAATGAGTTGAAATAACAAGTAATTTTAAAAGAAAATTAGTAGTCCCTCGTTAGTATGTGGTCAATAATTGATGTAATAAGAGGAAAAGTGTTTTATTTGAATCTGTAGCTTGATGATATGTGTTCATATAAATTTAAATATGAGAATGCATGAAGCAATAACAATAAAGGTGTTAGAGAGGGATGAGAAAAGTGTTAATTGATAAGTTAATGAAATTGGGAGAATTGTCTACAATTGTGATAAGTTTTAAAATGATGTTAAATTGGGTAAACTAGTTCTTAGAAGGTGTCTTTGGTAAGAAAATGATTTTGAATGAGGATAAGTTAAATTGGTAATGTGTGAATGTTATGGAATTTGTCGACGAAACTGGACAGTTTCATTTCTTAGTCTTCCAGAGGGAATTCGAGCATAAACATGGAGGAATTTGGACTAGGTCACTGCATAGAAATTGTAGCCTTGAATGTTATCTATCCAAGAAAGTTGACGATGCTTAATTTGGAGTTTTATAACTCCAGCTATGGGCTAATAATCGAGAAGGGGTCGAGACAGACCCTACTGAATTGTTGGTCTTCTTCTTGATAACGGGTAGTTTTGAGGGATTTAAAAGTAGAACCGGGCTTTTCTCCCTTTAGTGGATTTATAGCCCTGTGTCTTAGCATTTTGAGGGATTAAGCCACGCTTTTAAATTGAACTATATAATGTTAGTTATGGATAAAAGACAAAACAATGTTCAAATAAGGAATTACACCAATTGTGATGTTGGTTTAATAGGAACCTATGGAAAGGGATTTAATGGGAACATGAGACATAAATTTAAGAAAAAAAAGATAATAATGAATGAGATGATTAAAGAAAAATTTGTATAGATTTTGGATTTAGAAGAAATAAACGCTTATGAGTAATGATGTGGTATACTTGCTGATGTAGGGAGAGCCAGAGGACCAGGACAGCAGCCCGAGACTACCAGTCAAGCTTTTACAATAGGTAGGTACCCAACACCTATGTTTTATTTTTTTTTTAAAATTGTTTGGCATGTTAGTGCTTGAACTTGGTAGTCTATATATATGATGTTAATAAGAAAAATAAAAGGAGATCGATATGAATGGTAGGTTGAGATGACATTGATTAGCTATCTGGGTTTGGATAGCTAATTGTATCAATAAGGTTCCATTGGTACCGGTATTCTAGATGACATTGATTAGCTATTTGAGTTTGGATAGTTAATGGTATCTGTTGTAACCCATTTTTGGGTCCCCGCACAAAAAATGATAAAATACAAAAAAATAAAAAAAATATTATCAAACAAAAATATATACAGTGAAAAGAGGATGCCAGAGACCTTGGAAAATTGTCAAAAATTGGTTGAGGAGGTTTAAAAATACAAAGATTAAAATTTGGCAGTATTTTATTGACTGATCATAGCCCTGTTGATGAAGAAAATTCAATTTGAGGAAGAAAAGTCCAAAATCAGATGTTTATGGGCTCAATTAAATTTTATTGAAGGTTTAATTGAATTTATGGAGTTTGATTGCAAGAAAAATTGATTTTAGAGTCAATTTGAGCTTTAATTGAAAGAAATTAAAGTTCTGGGGTCAAATTATAATTTTTGGAAGTTAATTTGGTCAAATCAGGGGCTTAATTGTATAAATATTGAAGTTTGATGGCTAATTAGGGACTTAATTGAAGAAATCTGAAACCAAGGACCAAAATGCAAAACGCGCGCAAATTGAAGGCCTGATTTTGAATCTGATGCGTTTTTGGCGCCAATTCCTATTTAAATGAAACGACGTGTTTTGGGCAAAATGATGCTGTTTCATCTACAGTTCACCTAAAAAACAGAGAAGCCTAAAACGGTGCCGTTTTAAACGGCACTGCAGACTTTTTTCTTCCCCTAGACGCGCAGAAAACAGGGGAAGAAGAAGATTTTGTTCCCCTGTTTTCACCGACATCTCTCCTCTGCCTCTCTCTCCTAAAACTCAAAAAGATGTCGACCCAAATACCCCACTTGCCTGAATACTGACCGGTGGCCTACCACAGAAGAAAAAAAACAGTAGGGACAAGCCCTAGCTGGCGCCACCGTCCGGCATTTTCACCGCCTTTCTCTGCCTATAAATACAGAGGCAGAGAAGAGGCAAAAGGGGAGACCGAAAAAAAAAAGCTGAAGACCAAAAGAAAAAAAGAAAGGGGAAAAAGGCAGAAAAAAATAAAGAAGAAGAGAAGGAAAACAGAGGAGAGAAGAGAGAAGGACCGCCGCCTGGAGCCACCGCCATTTCGCCGCCAGCATCACTGCCACTAGCGAGCACCATCGGGAGCCTCCACAGCAGCCACCGCAGGTAATTTCCCCCCGCCTCTCTTTTCATCCTTCTTCCCCTTCGCTGCTCCGTATCCCTCTGTTTTCATTTGCATGCAGAACATGAGCCATTCACGTTCTGCAGCAAATGAAAATAATTAACTGGTTATTGTGCTGTGCACAGTAACCAGCTAATTATAAATTTTTAGGCCGGTGCTGGCCCATGTTCTTTTTGTTGGGCCGGTGCTCGCCCATTTTTATTTTGGCCCGGTGCCGACCCATTTGAAAAAAACAATAGTGATTTTCTTGTATTTTTATTTTATCAATTTTGGTTAATATCGGTCTGTATTTTACGTCGCAAAAATACAAATCCGGTATTAAGATACCTAATTTTTGTCAAAACTTTCAAAAATACAAAACAAATTTGAAAAAAAGAAAAAAAATATTTTTGTGCATACGACCAAGTGTCTCAAAGCTAAAAAAATCATATTGTGTTTTTCATACACCAAAAAACAATGTTTTAGCATGCATTTTGACTTTAATAACCATTTTATTAAAGTCAAGAGAACATTGACTAAAATTTCAAAAACAACAAAAATTTTATTTTGTTTATCTCTTAGTATCCGGGGTATGACATTACACATAATACGTATTCTGGATATTTAATTTTTTTTTGGATAATAGAACGATCAAGTTTTACCGCATTAAGATAAGAACCTCCTTATTAAGGAGGACTTGTCTTGGCCCTTAGACAAACCAACAATTAGAAACCACAACACGACTTTAGATTTTATCAGACAACAAAACAATGCAGCCTACCTTAGGTAGGGCGTAGTTGGGGTGCTACTACCTTCCATTTACGCAACCAGTCTCTGTACACGATCTCTGAGACCAGTTAGGGTTCCTAGTGACCAAAATACTAGGTGGCGACTCCCATTCCATATTTTATTGATTAGAGGCAAGAATTCCATGCCTCTCCATATTTTTCCAAAGAGAAATACACCATTACATTTTCCTTGAGATTGGTGGACATTCACCGCGACGCCGCATACGTGCGACAGTATCAATGAGGTGCCATTGGTGTCAACATTCTTTAAATTGATTAGTTAATCCAGGGTAATTGGGTGACTAATGATGTTAGTAAAGATTTCTAACATCGACATGATTACTCTCGGTTAAGGGAAAAAATATAAGTTGATTAACTATTCTGAGTTGGGAATAGTTAATGATATCAATGGATTGCATTGGTATCAACAATCATTTCTAGTATGATTAGCTACTCTGGGTAAAGAGGCTAATGATGTCAAGGGTTCTTGATATCGACAACTTTGATAGTAAACCAAATATGGATAAGAATTGATTAACTATTTCGAAGTAGGAATAGTTAATGATATCAATCGATTGTATTAATATTGACACTTGAATGGAGTTGATTAGTCTAACCCAGTATTAGGAGACTAATGATATTAATTATATTCATTAGTATCGACAATTTACCTTTCGGGGAATGGGAGAGAAAGTATTGATTAGTTATTTCAAAAGAATTTAATAAGCTAATGATACCAAAAGATGAATATCTTGGTATCAAGTGAGAATTGATTTATGAGGAGATAATGTTTGAATCCATTGAGTTGAGTTGAGATTTTCAAGATGAAATTATTCTCAAAAAATAGGTTAGAATATTAGACGGATATTGGCAATAGATGAAAAATATATGTTGTAAAAGAAGTTTATGCCTAATTTTATGTGTCAAAGAAATGTCATGGAAATTATTACATGTCATTGTTATGTTTTTTTCTACTTTTTTTTTTATTTATATGTACATATTAATTTTTGTTTTCAGGTCCATCAGGGTCACGTCAAAAGTGATATTGGTTTAGTCACCTTTTGTTTTTGGACATGTAATTATTTTTTAAATTAAGAGACTTATCTCCTAGAACTTGAAATGTAATATTAACCCGAAAATTTGGATGTATGACTTTAATCTAATGTATATAATTCTAAGTACCTATTTAACCATGCATGTTTATAGTTAAAATCGAATTCTTCACTTGAATTACATTATATGATGTTATTATGCGAAATATAGTTTATGTGATGATATTATGTAACAATTGAATTATGCATTATTATTTTGTGAACTTGAATTGTATGATGTTATTGAATAAGGTGTGTTGTGTTGATGAAGACGGGTTGGGTTGAGATCCATGATGATTGGATTAGGTTGTGAAATTAAATTAAAAGTGTAATATGATTTTGTTGATAACTTAAGACCCCCTAGTATAGAGGAGACTCCGTCGAAATTTTGGTGGAACTTGTATAAAAACAATTTCTGAAATTTCCATTTACCTGTTATATGTTTTCCTGGAAATTAGAACTGTTAGACAAAGGTATTGGAAAAATACTTGAACCCAGAGATAACCCTGTATTTAAGAATCCTAAGTATGCAAATGACGTCAAAAAATCAATTAATCTCCGATAAGCCAGTATATGATTTTTGTTCCACAAAGAAATGTTGTTTTGTCACAAACAATAAAAGGAAAACTCATGTTTATTCTCCAACTTACTGCTAACATTTGCAATTAAAAAAAAACATAATATAGTCTCCTTTAACTAACCCTAATGGACCTCTTTTGGGTTGCAAGCTAATAAGTCTAAACTAATGATAAACTAACATAAGTTTAATAGTGAAATATAGACCTAAACAATGCTTAATGGGCCAAAACAAACCTAAATTAAAAATAATTATTTAACATTAAATAAATAAATAAAACAGGATAATAAAAACAAAGTATCCATGCTAAATTTCCTCCATGTAGCCTGAATCTCCAATTTTCCCACATTCTTGGTAGATTTTGAGTCTTGACTTCAAACATATCGTTCTCTCTTGTTTGGATGCATTAATAGGCCTACTATATATGGTTGGAAAGCTTGAGATTTCTAGTTTTCATAGCAACTTGAGTCGTATGACAATTCCATTTATTGCTCTAGATATATCCCAAACAATATATAAAGGTCTAATCTGGCATATATGACAAGATTTGTCTAATAACTTTGATCATTTAAAATAATATGTTCTTGAACTCCATTTGATCTTCAAATTTCCCAAAATATAGTTCTATGTATCTAGTATCTCCTTGAAAAATTTCAGCTCATTCCGATGTACAATTTTAGAGATACGTCTGATCTCATAAATTTAGTCAGCAGATATTTTAAGGCCAAATTCAGACCTGATTTGATTCATATCAAGATTAATTTAGGATTTTTATTAATTAGCTTTAAATTATGTTATTAAACTATAAAATAAATTAATTTGAGTTGATAATTATGTTATTTATGAAGAAAATCTATGAATATAGGCTGTTGTCAATTATATCATGGTTAAGGTTAGGGTTTTTTAGGTTAATTTAGGTATTTTGTCCAATTGGGTATAAATTATGTTAATTAGTTATGAAATACATCAATTGAGTTGATAATTTTTTATTGATAAAGAAAATGGATGAATTTGGATTTTTGGTGATTATGTTATGGTTAGGGTTTCATCGAATAAACTTCTACCAAAATTATGTACCATGATTAGTTTGTGATATTGATAACTTAGACTTAGATTTTGTTCTTTGATAGAATATCTCATAGTATTTGAATACTAGGTTCTTATGGTGGTATTATTGTCAATGTCGACAATGTATCACTTATAATGAAGGAAGTAACAAGTTCCTAACTGATATATTAGATATGTCTCTTACCAAGCTATCTTGATTGTCAATGTGATCGAAATTACTTGAAGGATGCAAACTAGGGTGCGTCTAACTTGTTGTGTCAGTGTATCCATCTCTAATGAAGGTGGTGTGAATTTAATGTTTGGGTTATCCATCGATACTTGATTGTGAATTCTAGAGTTGTACTTGAATAATAGCCGTAAACGAGGAAACTCATATAATATAGAGTTTACCCAGGTGCCAAGTTATACTCAAATGACCATATAAGCATCACAAGTAGCATATTCCTCTAGTTTACGTGATAATGTAGTGAACCTAACATCGACACCATAAATTGTAGATATGAAAGCTTGATTGGATATGGCATCTACTTCATATGGCTGTGGAGAATCTAAACTAAGTGATGATAAAATGATCATTATGTTGATAAAGTTGGGTATAACATCTACACAGTTTGGCGAGCTTTCATATGCAACTGAGCTTCCTCATCTTCCTCAACCAAGCTTTCTCATTTTGTTAGAAACTCATTCTTTCCTCCATTATAAGTGATATTATTGTCGGTATTGACAATAATATCACCATAAAAGCATAATATTCTAATACCACGAGATATTTTATCAAATAACATAAACCTAAGACTAATTTATCAATATTGCAAATTAATCTACATTTTTGCGACTAAAGCTTATTCAACGGAACCCTAACCATAACATAATCAGTAAAAACCCATATTTATCAATTTTCTTCATAAATAATGAGATTATCAACTCAATTAATATATTTCATAGCTAATTAACATAATTTATACCTAATTCGATAAAATCTGTAAATTAACCTAAAAAACCGTAATAATAACATAATCCACAATAACCTAAATTCATCAATTTTCTTCATAATTAACACAATTATAAACTCAAACTAATGTCTTTTATAGCTAATTAATATAATTTAAACTTAATTTAATAAAATCCTAAATTAATCTAAAAAAACCCTAACCTTAACTAAATCAATCAAACTAAAAAATTATCAAAAATACTATAAAATCAATATAAGAGCAGGGTGTAATAAACCTTAAATTGTTGATAGTGAGTGGTTATGGTGGCGGCCAAAAATCCATGAGAACTCGCAGTGCAAAGAGAGAGAAAATGTCATGAGTTGGTGGATATCTATATATATATATATAAGGGAGGGGGGGGGGGGAGTGAGAGGTGGAGTCAAATTGGTGGAAATGGTGTTTTATGGTTGGAATAGAGAGGGATGGGTGGGGCTGCAGTGGTGGCAAGGGGGAGAGGAGGACAAACAAAAAATAGGGGATGAGTTTTAATTTGTTTGAAGTCACATGCGACTCGCAAATTGTAGATAATGCAAGTGACTCACATAAATGTGTTATTTCTCTAAATATTTCATAGACTGTGTTATTTGTTATATTTTTTTTCATTATGCTAATTTTTTAAAAAAAAACTCCAAAAATAACCATAGCCTAAAATTTAGGACACTGATAATAAAGATTTTCTTTTCTAATCTATTGAAGGAGTCTTCCTGCAGAATAGTTCCTGCAGTTTGTCTGTTAGAAACTTCAGGATACTTAACTACTAGTTTTCTGTTAGAATTTGTTAGAATAGTTCCTGAAGGAGTGACAGAATATTTCTCTAGGGTCATGACAGTGGCCAACAAAATGTGAATTTATGGAGAAGCTATGCAGGATGTTAAAGTAGTGGAGAAAATTTTACGCTCTTTAACTAAGAAGTTCAACTATGTTGTATGTTCTATTGAAGAGTCAAAGGACATCGATGCTCTTACTATTGATGAGTTACAAAGCTCATTAATCGTGCATGAACAGAAGTTCCACAGACGTAAAGGTGAGGAACAAGCTTTAAAAGTGACATATGAAGGAGGAAGAGGTCGTGGTCGTGTTTTCTATAAAGGCAGAGGAAGGGGGAGAGGACGGACAGACTTCAACAAAGCAACTGTGGAGTGTTACCAATGTCATCAACTTGGACATTTTCGATATGAATGTCTTTCTGGAAACAAAGAAGCACATTATACAGAGTTTGAAGAGGAAGAAGAAATGCTTTTGATGTCTTATGTGGAGTTGTATAAAGCCAGAAGAGAAGACACATGGTTTCTTGATTCTAGATGTTCTAATCATATGTGTGGTGATTAAACTATGTTCAGTGACCTCGATGCAACATTTCAACATTTAGTAAAGTTGGGAAACAACATTAAGATGGATGTGATGGGAAAAAGGAAGTGTGAAGCTACCACTGAATGGAGTCAATCATGTTATTACTGAAGTATACTATATTCCTGACTTGAGAAATAATCTATTGAGCATAGGGCAGTTACAAGAAAAAGGTTTGGCATTTTGTTCAAAGAAGGGATATGTAAGATATTTCATCCAGAAAAGGGTTTGATAATTCAAACCAACATGAGTATCAATCGTATGTTTATCCTGTTGCCTGACTCCTACGTTTCCTCTCAAGAACAATCTGATTAGTGCTTTCACACAAGAACTCAAAACTTGTGTCATCTTTGGCATCGGAGGTACGGGCATCTGAGTTACAAAGGTTTGAGAACCTTATTATACAATAATATGGTACATGGACTACCTCAACTCTCTGTCTCAAATGTGACATGCACTGATTGCATCAATGGGAAGCAACATCGTGATCCTATTCCAAAGAAGAGTACTTGGAGAGCAACTCAAAAGCTGGAACTTATTCATGCAGATATTTGTGGACTGATCACTCCTACATCTAATAGCAACAAAAGATATATTTTGTTATTCATTGATGATTATAGTAGAAAAGCATGGGTGTATTTCCTGGTAGAGAAGTCAGAGGCTTTTAATTCTTTTGAATGTTTTAAGTCTATGGCTGAAAAAGAAATAGGGTTACTTATTAAGTATCTTCGCACTTATAGAGGAGGAGAATTCATTTCAAATAAGTTCAATGATTTTTGCAAACACAATGGGATCAAGAGGCAGTTGACAACTGCCTATACTCCACAACAGAACGGCGTAGCTGGAAGGAAAAATAGAACCGTGATGAACATGGTTCGCTCCATGTTATCTGACAAGAGCATTCCCAAGACTTTTTAGCCAGAGACAGTGAACTGGACTATTTATGTCCTAAACAGGTGTCCCACATTGGCAGTAAAAAATGTTACACTAGAGGAAGCGTGGAGTGAAGTCAAGCCCTCAGTAGATCACTTTCAAGTTTTTGGTTGCATAGCACACGTGCATGTTCCAGCAGAAAGGAGAACTAAACTTGATAACAGAAGCATTATTTGTGTGCTATTGGGAGTGAGTGAGGAATCGAAAGGCTACAGACTATTTGATCCTGTTGCTAAGAGAATTATTGTGAGTAGAGATGTAATTTTTGAAGAAGAAAAGCAATGGGACTGGGATGCGAGTTACGAAAAATAATTAGTGGTAGACCTAGAATGGGGTGATGGTGAGAATAAAGAAAGGGTGAGTAAAAATGGGAATCAAGAAAGAGTGAGTGAAGTGAGTGAAAATGAGAATGAATAAAGAGTTAGTGAAAATAGAAATGGGGAAGATACTGATAGAGCTGGTGAGGAGATTTGTGATACAGGAGTTAGAGAAGTTGGAAATAATTCTAGTAGGGGTAAAGAGAGAGTAAGGGCTATACGTGAGAGGCAACCTCCCATGTGTATGGGAGATTATATTAGTGGTGAAGGGCTATATGAGGATGAAGCTCATTTGGCATTAGCAGTGTCAACAGATCCATTATTTTTTGAGGAATCAGTAAAGAGTACAAATTGGAGATTGGCCATGAATAGCGAAATTGAATCTATTAAAAAGAACCAAACATGGACACTCACTAAACTGCCAGCTGGAGCAAAACGAATAGGAGTAAAGTGGGTTTACAAAAGTAAATACAATGAGCATGGACAGATTGATAAGTATAAGGTTCGTTTGGTGGCTAAAGGGTATTCTCAGAAGCATGGAGTGGACTATACAGAAGTTTTTGCACTAGTGGCAAGGATGGATACAGTACGTATGATTATTGCTCTAGCTGCACATAAGAATTGGACGGTTTCATAGCTGGATGTCAAGTCAGCTTTCCTCCATGGTGAGCTAAATGAAGATGTTTATGTGGAACAACCAAGAGGATATGAAAAGAAGGGTAGTGAACATCTGGTTTACAAGTTACACAAAGCACTGTATGGATTAAAACAAGCTCCATGAGCTTGGTTTAATAGAATCAAAGCACATTTCATTGGTGAAGGATTTCAAAGGTGTGATAGTGAGCAGACATTATTTACAAAGAGAAGCAGAGAAGGAAGAATTATCATTGTAAGTATTTACGTTGATGATTTAATCTTTACTGGTAATGATAAAGTTATGCTGTCTGAATTTAAAAACTTTATGTTAAGAGAGTTTGATATGTCTGACTTGGGGAAAATGAGGTATTACAAAAGTCTGATGGTATTTATATATGCCAAAGGAAGTATGCATTGGAGGTTTTGAAAAGATTTGGCATGATGGAAAGTAATTTGGTAGGGAGTCCAATAGTTCTAGGTTTCAAAATAAGCAGAGATGGAAATAGCCAACCTGTTGATGAAACATATTACAAGCAGCTAGTGGGTAGCTTAATGTATATTATTGCCACAAGACCCGACATGATGTTTGTTACTTGTCTCATAAGCATATATATGACAAAACCTATGGAGATTCATCTACAGGCAGCTAAGAGAGCACTTAGATACTTAAAAGGAACCGTGAACTATGGGATTCATTATAAGAAAGGAAAAGATAGAAAGCTGTTGGCATTCACGGATAGCGACTATGCTGGAGACATGGCAGACAGAAAGAGTACATCTGGTTATGTTTTTTTAATAGGTTCCAGTGCAGTTTCATGGTGTTCAAAGAAGTAACCTATTGTGACTCTATCAACCACAGAAGCTGAGTTTGTAGCAACTGCAATTTGTGCTTGTCAAGGGGTATGGTTGAAGAGAATCTTAAAGGAGTTGGGATATTTTGATGAAGGCTGTAAAACCATAATGTGTGACAATAGTTCAACTATCAAATTGTCTAAAAATCCAGTTATGTATGGCCGCAACAAGCATATTGACGTGAGGTTCCATTTCTTAAGAAATCTTACTAAGGAGGGTACAATTGAATTAGTTCATTGTGGGAGCCAGGATCAAATTGCAGATATAATGACCAAACCATTGAAGCTTGAAGTTTTTCAAAAGCTTCGAACACTGCTGGGAGTGTGTGAGATTTTTGCTATGGTATAAACTAATTGCTTCATAGCAATTAGTTTAAGGGATGGAATGAAGGAGTCTTCCTGCAGAATAGTTCCTGCAGTTTGTCTGTTAGAAACTGCAGGATACTTAACTGCTAGTTTTCTGTTAGAATTTGTTAGAATAATACTAATCTACAGGGAAAATCCTATTTTATAGGGATATCTACCTTTATTTGATCTGTTCAATATTTCTGTTATCTCTTTAGCTTTATTCCTGCTAAAATGCAGCTTGTTTTCCGGTTGTTAAGATTGTATTGAATGGCTATTTAAAGCCAAAGTCATTGATAATAAAGTATTCATTCCAGTTTTTGTGTTCCAATTCTTAGCTACTTGTTTAAAGTTCCTAGCATCTATAACAGTGAAGAAAAATTTTCTCAAACTAGCACAACTAGAAAAAATTTCCCAAACTAACATTATATATCACCCATGCATGTCATGCATGTGTGACATGCCATTATTATTTTTTTCATTATGCTAATTTTTTTTATAGAAAATAACCATAGCCTAAATTTTAAGGCACTAATAACAAAGTTTCTTTTCTAATCTATCACGACGGAGGAAAAAGGTTTCTCAAAATAAAAAGTTCCCAAACTACTATAACATACTCACCCACACAAGTCATACTTGTGCGACTCGCCTGGAACATTTTTTTTGTTTGGCACACATGTTTCACACACTAGATACAAAAAAAAAAATTGACATGTTGGCACGTGTATTACACGCGCTAGTAGGTGAGCATTCTGCCACTTTTAGATGACACGTGTGACTCTAAAGCTCCATAAATGGCATTCCTCAGTGTCTATGGATTTGTCTCGTCAAGAGTTTTGTAATGATATCAAGTTGTCGTAATCAGAGTTATGGTGTATTCCTGATGTATCATTTTTTCTTCTTCTATCATTTTCTTCTATGTTTTCTCTCTCCTACTTTAATTATTGTGCCAACCTATTTTTCTTTTTTTTTCTTCTCTTATTTAGTCCCTCAAGTCTTATATTTAGTTAATTTTAGTTATATTATTATGATTATTTTATCAATTAAACTTATTTTTATTTAACTTGGGAAAAAAATAACTATTTTTTAGCATTTTTATTCAAAAATAAATATTAACATTAGTTAAATTTTTTTTGCTCAAAAAATATTTATGAAATGATTATAATAATAAAACTAAAATTAATTGAATAGCAAAAATTGAGGCATTAAATAAAGAAATGAGCTAGAAAAAAGAAAGAAATTTTTTTTTTTGGCATATGAGTTCCGCAATTAATTAAATTGTGTTAAAAATTATTTTCTAACTATATTAATTTGAAAACTATTTTTATTCACTTTGAGCATCGCAATTGGCATCGTATGATCAGATTAAGGAAATGATTTTGGAGAATGGAATGATGAAGGATGGGTTAGGGACTCATGTGACGGCGAGTTTTGCAGCGGGTTTTGTGGCGGCGGAGGCGTCGAACCCGGTAGATGTGATTAAAACCAGGGTCATGAATATGAAAGTGGAGCCAGGGAAAGTTGCGCCTTACACTGGAGCAATTGATTGTGCAATAAAGACAGTGAAAGCTGAAGGTATCATGGTCCTTTACAAGGGCTTTATACCTACAATTTCAAGACAGGGTCCTTTCACTGTGGTTTTGTTTTTGACTCTTGAGCAGGTTAGGGAGTTGCTCAAAGATTTCTAATTGACGATAATGACGACATAGTATAATTGGGTTGATGGTATAATTACTAGTATCATAGGAACAAATTTTATCTGATGTGCTATTTATTATTATTTTTATTATTATTATTATTATTATCAACGAGATATGTTTTTCTTAATCTTTCATTTCACATTATGATGAATCGGGTAATAATTTTATTCTTGAAAAATTTTAATCATCTTAGATTTTTTTTTCTATTCAAAATGGTGAGTAAAATTAATTTTTGTTTTACAGATAATGTATTTCCTGTAGTGTAATAAAAGTTGTTTTTTAACTGTTTTTTAATATATTAAAATAATAATATTTATTTTATTTTTTAAAATTTATTTTTAACATTAACATATTAAAACAATCTAAAATAAATTTAAAGCTAAAATAATTTATTTATTTTTAAATTATAGTTGAACGGGCGATGTGAAAAACATTAGTTGGTTGGGTAAGTTAAAGATTAAAATGTTATTGGTTAATGTTTGGATCTGTTTTTCTCTTGTCTTGACTTTGTACTTTGAAATAGAATACAAAAACCATAAACTGGCAGTGATGTTTTAAGGTGAGTTTGTTTTTTCATTTAATTTATTTTTTAAACTGTTTTTTTAAATTATTTTTTATTTTAAAAAACATTAAATTAGTTTTTTTAATAATTTTGATGTGTTTTAATTAAAAAAATCTTAAAAATATTATTTTAATACATTTAAAATTTAAAAAATATTTTTATAAAAAATCTTGCACTGCCCTATCAAATATACTTTTAAAAAAATACAATTAAAATGTTGTTGCTGCTAGCACCACTCTTGCCGATAAAATAAGATATAATATAGGAATGTTGTTGCTGCTAGCACCACTCTTGCCGATAAAATAGGATATAATATAGGGTTTTGGTATTTTACGTTTTGCTATAAATTATAAGAACATATAAACTATAAAAGTGTGTGGCTCTTTTATTATAGACATTGTTACTCTCACATTTCATTATTGACTGTAATAGTGCTATTTTTAAAAAAGTTTAATTTGATCATTGATTTTATATATTACACGAATAAGCCATTTTGAGCCCAAATTAGAGCTTGATTGCATGTTTTTTTGGTTATGAAGGTTTAATCAAAAGACAAGGAACTAAAGTGACACACGCGTGTAACATAAGTGGTTCTTTAGAATTTTCTTAAAAAGTTCATTTACATCTCCCATCTTTTAAAGTTATTAGGTGATCAGTCTCTATAATTTTTAAAAATAAAATTTTGGTATAAAACTTCATTTTCCTTAATTTTTAATTCTTTTTTGGTGGAGGAGAGAGGATGGGTCGTCAGATTCCAACTTAGAGAGAGAAAGTTGTCGTTGGGCAAAATTTAAGCCGCTAAAACGATCGATTTTTATGTCAAATGGATCCACATGATAAGGGGGTTTCTATTGGGTTTTTTTAATCTTCAAAACACGTATAAAAACATATTTGAGCTCAGAAATATATATGGTTCCGAGTTGATTTTGGGTTTTTAACCGGTTTTTTGTATTTTTAGATGTCATGGGTTGGTTTAACAAGGTTTCTAAAATGTTTCATAGATGTTTTGGATAAAAAATATATTGAAAATAAGTTTTTAGGTAAAAAAAAGAGCCTCGTTTTTCCTGTCAAACCACTAGTTGGATTTTGGAATTAACAGATGATGAGTCGTCTGTTTTTTGCTCCAACTAGTTGGGGTGGACAACGCATCATCCATCCCATTGAACTTAAAAAAAATTAAAGCTCGCACACAAGGGTCTTTTTTTTATTGGGCTAGGCCCAATAACGCCTAGCCTTATTTCTTTTTTATTTTCCATTTATTTTTATATTAATGGCTTTTTGTGTGTCTATTTTTGTTAAATAATTTTTAAATTTATGTTTTAATTAATACCTTTTTTATGAGTTTTTAGATTTTTTATCCTTCGTTGAATAACACTAATTTTTTAATTATATTGGACGTGTTTAATTTTTTCTGGAGTTAGTATGATTCATCTTTAAATTTTTTTTTTATTTTATATATAGATTAAATATTTTTTTACAATATTTTTAATATGTGTAACTTTGAATAATATTTTTTCTTTTATTTTATTCAATAAATTTTATGTTTGTCAATCTTTAGTACAAATTGATTTTCATAAACAAATTCATTAAACACAATATGATAAATGATCCATTTTGAGATATTAAATATCTTGATTTATATTGGTATCTTAATTTTTCTAGTTATCTTTCTTATTGTTAATTATTCTTTTTCATTTATTTACACAATGGTTTGTGATTTATTTAATTGAATGTGTGTATAAGTTTTTCGATTTACGTTTATAATTTTTTTATCTAAAAAAATACATTGAAAAATTCTACATGTCCAGGTTTTTTTCATCATGTGTTGGTGTTTTCAATTTGATCTTTATTCTTATGATTTTTTTCCTTAACTCTTTTATAAAATTTTTATTATTTTTAATTTTACCCTTCAATCCAAGTTGATAATACATTGTTTTCTTTTCTTTTCTTTTTTCCAATTTTGGTCCTCATTTATCAGTTATATATATATATATATATATATATATATATATATATATATATATATATATATGTTTTCCCATTTGCTATCATTGCCTCTCTTTTTTCCCATGTGATTCAAATATATCCAACTTATTTAGTTCGTCGGGACTATAACCCGAGTTATTAGATTTCTTTAAAAAAAAATCCTTGCGAGACCTAAATTTTTTACTGGAAAAATAATGCAAAACCGCGGCATAGCGCTGGTACCAACCTAGTACTAAATAGAACTTGTGGTGAACAAGTGGAACCTAAAACGTGGACACTAAATTTTTTTTTACTCTAACACTTAATTTTTTTTTAAAATAACATAGCATAGAAAATTTTTAGGAAAATAGTCTAGTTTATAGAGTTGCAGATGATATCTGTGACTCGTGAGTTGTAAGTGTTATTAGTAACTCTCTCGAATTATAAAATGGCCTGACAGAATTTACAACAAAGAGAGAGGAGAGAGAAAGAAAGAGATCTCAAAGACACACCAAAACTTTGATGGCAGCACCTTTGATACTGTCAGAAAGATTTTGATGTAATAAATCCAATGAAACTAAGAAAGGTCACTAACGATGAATATAGGAGGCCACAGGAGCCGTCCAAAGATGGTGAGGCTCATTTGCCTTTGAATGGATCATGTAGCCTATTTTGGTCATCGTTGGTGACCTTCCTTGGTGCTGTTGGATTCCTCTCATCGAGATCTTTTTTTATGGTACATAATTACATATGGTGTCATCATCGAAGCTTTGGAGTGCCTCAGATATTTGTTTATTTCTTCTTACTTCTTTCTCTCTCATCTCTCTTCACAAATTACTAAGAGGAGAAAGAAAAAAAAAACAAAGAAAGAAAAGAAAGAAAAAGACCTACTGAAACTCCAATGGTGATATCATCGGTACCATTAGAAAGATCTTGACGAGATAAATATAGCACCAAGAAAAGTCATTAGAGGTGATTGGATTGGGTCACATGATCCCTCTAAAGGCAAGTGAGCCCCCCATCTTTGGAAACTCATGTGGCCCAATCCATTCACAGTTGGTGACTTTTCTTGGTATCGTTGAATTCATCTTGTTGAGATTTTTTTTGTGGTACACCTCCCAAGATACGCTAAAATTATATTTGAATGATTTGCAACTTGATCCAACAAGAACTTGCCTTGGAGAGTTAAAGTTATAGGCAATGATCACTCTCACTCTCACTCTATGCCTATAAAAAGATATGAACAAATAGTTTAAAATCACAGTGAAGTTGATCAATCATTCGAAGAGTTTGTAAGTTCAATCAAGATCTTAAAATGAGAATCACTCAACCACACAAAAGATAGCAAAAATATTGATTTTTTTATTAAAAATATTCTTTTCTCCAAAAGTCTTTATAAGAGAATATTTATACTAGAAAGAATCATAAGTTTAATAAAATATCCTTAATAAATATGGATAAACTTAACAAATAATAATAATCCAATAAAACATAATACAAATAAAGGCCTTAATATATCTAAAAGGCCTAATAATAACTAAAAAAATAAATAAAACAATAGTCCAACTAATTTAAATAAGACTAAAGTTATTTTCTTAATCTGCTGTTAGAATCAAAGCTCAACTTCAAATGAATGGTTCTCTCTCGTATTAATTAATTAGAAGGCTTGCTATATATCATTAAAAATATATGAATGTCTACTTTCAAACGCAACTAGAGTATTAAAATGCCTTTTACATCTATAGGTATAACTAAAATAATAGCTAAAGGTAAAAATTGACAAATTTGAATATTCTTATTCCAATCTTTTTGCAATTTCTGAATGCCAACTTACAAGCTCTTCTTAAATATGAATTATATAAATTAAGGCTTGTACTTTATTATTTAATATCCTCTTGAAGTTTACCATAGTCCATATACATTGAAGAAGTCCATTGAAAGCTTCTTTGAACCTTTTAGCTCTAAGTTTTGTTACTAGATCAACTGGAACCTCTAATAAATCTCTTGGTATTGCTTGGATCATATTAGTTCTGGTGG
Organism: Populus simonii; assembly: GCA_007827005.2. Taxonomy (NCBI): domain Eukaryota; kingdom Viridiplantae; phylum Streptophyta; class Magnoliopsida; order Malpighiales; family Salicaceae; genus Populus; species Populus simonii. The sequence goes on from CM017468.2 coordinate 10,724,595, forward strand.
TGTCGTTATCAGAGTTTTGATGAGCATCCGAGTTCTCTCTATCTTTTCTCTCTATTGTAAATTGTATAAGACGATTTCACAATTTAAAAGAGTTATTGGTGATACTCACGGGTCCTAGATATCATCTGTGACTCTCTAAATTGTGCTACTTTCCTAAATATTTTTTGAACTTTATTATTTTAACAAAAAAAATTTACTGTTAGAGTAAAAGAAAAAATTCCTAGAGATGGTTCCTTCCATCCATTTGAATGCTAATGTCAAAAAGAGGCACAACTCCACTACTATTTCTAAAATGGGGTGCTTCAATTTCCTATTTTAATTTATGGAGAATTTGAAAAATAACTCTTCCAATTATTCTTTATGTTACCACTTGGAAAGAATTTTCAAGTACCAAGAATTCAAGGCCATGCATGAAATCCTTCCCTCTTGCACTAGTTTAATTTATAAACGAAAGGTTGGAGTATTCAGATTGTCTCCCCTCGTTAGTTTCTTATCAAAGGAAGTAATTAAAATGTAAACTAAAACATATGTTATTTTTATCGTAGCAGATGATAATGTGAACAAGACATAGTTTTAGTTTATAATGGATTACACTGTTTTTAACAATAAAATCTTTAAAAAATGTAATTTGGTTTGTGAAGTTAAAAAATTCAATTTCATTTCTAGATTTTCAAATTTTACATTTTTCATCTTTATATTTTTAAATGTTTACATTTTGATTCCAAAACATTATTTTCCTAACCTTTTAGTCCCTAAATGTTGAGAAAAGTTTAATTTAATCCTTTATATTCTTACAAAAGTTCAATTTGTTCCTTTTGTTTATCCATATAGTTTTAGGTGCTCACGTTTTGATCCAAAAACTTCATTTCCAATCTAGTTTTTTAGCTTTCAAAAAAATTCAATCTAGTCCTTAAATTTTTAAATTTTATGTTTTTCATCCCTCTAGTTGTATGTGGTTATGTTTGGGTCTAAATCCTTATTTTTATCACGTTTCAGTCCTTGAGTATTGAGAAAAATTCAATTTAGTCATTGAATTTTTTACAATAGTTCAATCTTGTACCTAAAGTTTTTTTATTTTATGTTTTTTCCCTATAGGTTTGTATAATTTCATTTTATCTCTAAAACTTTATTTCCTAGCATTTCTTTCTCAAATATTGAGAGAAGAATAAGTCATTTGAAAAGGGAAAGTAGAGAGAAGATTTTGACCTGCCACATTCCAACCACATAAAGATTGGTCTTTGTATCAATGAGTTCATCTCATAGAAAATGACATGGAGCATGTTACAACTATATTTACAAACCATATAGACAAGACCAAGCCTGAAGAAAAGTCCATGAAGAAGCCAGGAAGCATATGATATAAAGATTCAATTGCTATTTTAATTATTTTCCTAGTTAATTTTTTATTTTAATTATATATTTCTAATTATTATTTAGGAATCCTAATGCTAGATGAATTTTATAATTAGGTAAGTGTTAATTATAAATCATTTCATGTAAAGGGTTTTAGTTTTAATTAGGAATCATTTTCCATAAAGGATTTTAGGACTAATATAAATAGAGATGTTTAGTTTATTTTGAGAAAAAGATTATTATTTAGATTTTTAATAAAATACTAGATTTTTATCTAAATTTATCTACAACTTAGGTTTGTAACTTAGGGCTAGAGAACCCTAGCTTTTATCCACGCTATTCATTACGTTCATTGGTATTATAACATGTTGGCTTCTTTGATGGATGAAGACTATAGCAACTCACTCCATGATGCAAGAGTGGAGGTCATTTGGGGCGCTAAGCGGGCTTAGGAGCATAAACTAGATAATTTGAAATAGAGGTTTAGTTGTTAAGGGTAAACTATAAAAGATCTAGCTCGGCTAATAGGTGATGCAAATAAATCAAGAAGATAAGATGAACTTGTTTGGAGACTTGCCTCGAGGCAGGCCAAATCCTAGACCTAATCCTAAAGATCCACCTAGACAACCAGTTATCCATGTGAAAGGTGTTGGTGGAGACAAGTTTGATAGAGCTTGTATGGCTTTATCATTCCGAGACAAACCACTATAATAAACATAAGATTTTCACATCAAGATAAAAAGCATGACATTCTTTGGAGATATGGAAATATAAGAATTCCTTGATTGGGTTGTTGAATGTGATAGGGTTAAGGAGAACTCAGGTTTCTTGGAAGAGAAGATGGTGAAACTCATCACATATAACCTGAAGGTGGATCTTTTTCCTAATGGAAACATCAGACATATACATGATTAAGAGAAGGAAGACAACCTATTACATCATGGACGTACATGAGGCAGTTGTTGGATGAGAGATTTCTTCCTCCTGACTATGAGCAATATTTGTTTCAGTAATACCAAGATTGTTCACAAAGTAATAAATATATCATTATTATATCATTGAATTTCAAAGGCTTGCAGAAAGTAATAGGCTTTAAGAGATAGGGAATCAACAAGTTGCAAGGTTTATGAGAGGGTTAAAATCAACAATCCAAGATAAAATTAGGGTACAAATGTTGTTTATGTTCTCTAAGGCGAGGAATATGACCTTAAAAGTTGAGATACTGATGAAAGATAAGGTTGGTAGAAGTAATATATTTGATAGGTTTGATCCTTTTAAAAGGCTGTATAATGAGACAAATATATTGAAACAAACCAAATCATGTCCAAATTTAGCCTTAAAATATTTGCTAACTAGTTTGACAAGATTAAGCATATCTCTCAAATTGTATATAGGATCAAACTAACATTTTACAAGGAAATACTAGACATGTGAAACTATATTGCGGTAAAAGTTAAAATCAAATGGAGTTCAGTAACATGTTATTTTATAGGATTAGAGTTACTAGATGAATCTTGTCAAATATATCAGACTAGACCTTCACATACTGCTTGAGACATATATAGAGCTATAAGTGGCATTTTTCTGTGATTTAAGTTAGTCTGGAACTAAACATCTTAAGCTTTCCAGTATATATATATATAGTAATTATTCTAGAAGAGAGAGAACGATGTGTTTAAAGTCAAGACTGAAATCTACCAAGAATGTGCAAAAATTAGAAATTTAGGGTACATGAAGAATTTTTTTTATTATCCTATTTTATTTATTTGTTTATTTAATGTTGAATTATTATTTTAAATTTGGGTTTGTTCTGGCCCATTAATGTCTAGGGGTTTATTTCATTATTGAACTTATGTTAATTGATTACTAGTTTAGGCACATTAACTTGCAACCTAAAAGAGGTCCATTAGGATTAGTTAGAAGAGACTATATTATGTGTTTTGGAGCTACAAATTTTGGCAGCAAATTAAAGAATAAACGTGAGTTTTTCTTTGTTTGTTTGTGGTAAAACAATCTTTCTTTGTAGGGATAAAGATTGTACACTGATTTATTGAAGATTGACTAGCTTTGTGGCATCATTTGCATACTTAGAGTTTTTAGATACAAAATTATCTCTGGGTCCAAGTCTTTTTTCAATACATTTGGTTTTTAGGTACAAGGTTACCTCTGAGTGGTTTTATCAAACCTAATTATCAGTTTTTCGGGTTGTTATCTACTTCGTTTGGAGTTACTTGACCACATGATCAAGAGGTCCACATCATATATTTAGTTCTAATGATAAAGGAAAAGCAGTACAATCATAAAGGCCAGCTCCAATGAGGCCATATACTACTAGACCTAACAAGACTTTGGGAAAAACAAGTTGAAATGAACAAACTGAATAACCTTTATGTCAAGCTAATGATTGCCAAATGCTTTAAATATAGAGAACCAAGACATTGTTCCAGTGATTGTAGATGACAATAACCAATCAATTTGATCGAAAAGCTATATTAGCCAGAACCCTCTAACAGTGAAGGCGAGCTGTGTGAACCTGATGGGGGTGCTAGAGAGAATATGTATAAGTACAATGATGATGATAAGAGACAAAACTATATGGTTAGGAAGATGCTTCTAACATCAGAGGTTATTGACGATTCGTAGCAAAACAGGTTATTTTGTACCCATTACACCATAAATAAAAATTTATTTGACTTAATTATCGATAATAAGAGTTGTAAAAATATTATTGGTAAAAATATTATTGATAAATTAAAATTACCACAAGAACCACATCTTGAACCTTACAAGATTTGACATATTATGTTAGTAAGAGAGATAAGGGTAAACCAATGTTGTAGAATACTTTTTTTCTATTAGGAAGTATAAGGATGCGATGTAATATGATATGATAGATATAAATGCATGTAGTTTGATCTTCGATGGACCTTGACAATATGATGTGGGTGCTAAACAAATAGGTAGAGATAATTTGTACAAGATTAGGAAAAATAATGTCAGTTATACCCTTCTACCTTTTAAGAGAGAATCCAACCTTAAATCTTGTAAAGCATAGGGGAAGATTTTCCTTACAATAACCATTTTAGAACTTGAAATGCAAGCAAAGGTACAAGAAACTAGCAGATTCATGCATTGGTTATGAAGGAATTAGTGGGTAAACAAGCAAAAGAGAAAATATCAGACATTCTTGAAGCAATTAAGCCTTTACTTACTGATTTTAAGGAGATTCTACCTAATAAATTGCCAGATAGATTGCCTCTATTAAGAGACATTTAATATCAGATTGATTTGGCACCATGAGCTGGCCTACCAAATCTTTCATATTGTTGAATAAGTCCCGAGAAGGGTGATATATTTAAAGTGAAGGTAGAAGAGCTATTAAGAAAGGGACAGATTTAGGAGAGTCTAAATTCTTGTGCAGTTCCAACATTATTAACTTCGAATAAGGATGGTAGTTGACGGGTGTATAAGGATAGTTGCGCCATCAATAAAATAACCATGGGTTATAAGTTTTTCAACACCTCAGTTAGATGACATATTTGATCAGTTATATGGGGCATCAATCTTTACGAAGATTAACTTGAGAAGTGGTTACCATCAGATTTGAATTCGATTAGGAGATGAGTGAAAGACTTTAAGATAAATGAGGGGTTGTATGAGTGGTTTCTTATGTCTTTTGTGTTGTCTAATGCACCAAGCACTTTTATGAGAGTGATGAATCGAATTTTATGTCTTTTTATAAATAAATTTATAATGGTTTATTTTAATGATATCTTAATTTATAGTAGATTTGAGATTGGTTATGTGGGACACTTGAGAAAGGTGTTTAAGGTGCTGTTGAAAAATAAATTATATGTGATATGAAGAAGTGTAGTTTTATGAATGATAAGCTATTATTTTTAGAGCACATGACATACATATGGACGAGGAGAAGGTTCGAGCCATTAAATATTGGCTAGCCCCTAAAATAATTAGTGAGGGTGATAGTTTTCATAGGTTAGCTACTTTCTATCGGTGATTCATCCACAATCTCTGTAATATTATGGAACCCATTACCGAATGCATGAAGAAAAGGGAAATTTTATTGGGAAGAAGAGACATGAAAAACTTTACAAAAGCAAAGAAAATTAAGGAATGCTCTAGTTTTAGAACTTTTAGATTTTGACAAGCTACTTGAGGTAGAATGTTATGCTTTTAGTGTCAGGATCGATGGAGTTTTGTCCTAAAAAAAAGAGACTCGTGACATTTTTTAATGAGAAATTGAGTGATGTTTGGTTAGAGTGGTTCACATACGATAAAGAGTTATATGTTGAACAATTAAGAAATGAGAGTGTTATTTGATTGGTAAGGAGTTTGTGTTGTATTATGACCATGAGACACTGAAATTTTTACATAATTAGTGGAGAATAAGTAATGACATGCATGCAAGATGGTTCACTTACCTACAATGCTTTTCAATCAGAATTATGTATAAGATTGGAGTTTAGAATAAAGTTGTTGATGTTTTGAGTAGAAAAGCAACCTTATTGATTACTCTAAGAGGAGAGATCATTGGATTCGACTATTTGAAAGAGTTGTATAAGCATGATGAGGATTTTGGTAAGGTGAAAGAAGTGTCAAAATCTTCTTGATGATGACTTTCACATTTATAATGGGCTTTTATAAAAGGTTATCAACTTTGCATTTCTCAGTCTTCATTGCAAAGAAGGTGATTTATAATTTGCATGAAGGAGGTTTGGTTGGTCATTTAGGGAGATAAAAAATTGTTGATGCTGTTATTGACAGGGTATTAATGGCCTGACTTGAAACGGGATATTGGTAAGTTTATGAAAAAAACATTATATTTGTCAAACTGTCAAGGGACAAACATATTATACAGGTCTATATATGCCTTTATCTATTCCTGAAAACATATGGGAGGACTTGTCTATGGATTTTGTACTTGGATTACCCTATACACAATGAGGGATGGATTGTGTATTTATTGTAGTTGACAGGTTCTCAAAAATGACATTTTATTCCCTGCAAAAAAATGAATGATGCATCTATTATTTCTCAACTTTTCTTTCAAGAGGTGGTTTGTTTATATGGGGTGCCAAAAACCATCACTTTTAATCGGGACAATAAGTATCTTAGTAACTTTAAGCATACATTATGAAAATTGTATGAGTCTTCATTACAATTCAGTAGCACAATACATTTACTAACAAATGAGCAAACAAGGTCGTTGAATTGGATATTAGGAAACTTGATAAGGAGCATTAGTTGTGACGAGCCAAAATAGTGGAATTATGCCCTTGCACAAGCAGAATTTCATATGATAGTGCTAGACACAGTGCCACACGTAAAACATTATTTGAGATTGTGTATCTATAATGTCCTAAACATGTGTTAGATCTTCTGCCAGTTTAGAAAAGTGTTGGGTTTAATGTAGTTGCTCAGAATATGGTTGTGGATGCTTAAATTACTATAAAGGATGTGAAGCAGAAGTTGATGAAGACAAATACCAAATAAAAGGAAGTTGCCAATAAACATCATTGTGCTAAAGTGTTCAAGGAAGAAGATAAGGTCATGGTGTTCCTTTACAAAGAGAGATTTTTAGTGGGGTTATATAGCAAGCTACAACATAATAAATATGGTCTTTAAACCATCCTAAAGAAAATTTGTGGCAATGCTTATGTTATTGATTTACCTAATAAAATGAGTATTTTCAAAACTTTTAATGTGTCAGACATTTATCCTTTCTATGATGATCAGCATTTGTATCTAGAGCTTGGAGATGACTAACGTGGAATGTATTACAACTATTTTTAAAAACCAGATAGACAAGACCAAGCCTAAAGATAAGTTTGCAAAAAAGTCTAGAAGCATCTAATATGGAGCTTGAAATTGTTGTTTTAATTATTTTCGAGTTAATTTTATATTTTAATTATTTGTTTTTAATTAGTATTTAGAAATTTTAATGTTAGATGGATTCTATTAATTAGGTAAGTTTTAATTAGAAATCATTTTTTTATAAAGGATTTTATTTTTAATTAGGAATCCTTTTTTCATAAAGTATTTTATCACTAATATAATAGGGATGTTTAGTTTATTTTGAGAAAAAAATTATTATTTAGACTTTTAATAAAATTCTAGATTTTTCTCTAATTTTTCTACAGCTTATGTTTTATGTTTGTAACCTTATAGTTTGAGAATCCGAACTTCTATAAACGTTATGTGTTGTGTCTAAGGAGTTCAATGAAGATGATTTTACCTTTTAATCATGTTGGTAAATGTAGGTCATGGTTTGTAAATCTTTTTTAATAGGTTTGATTTTTTTCTATTTTTAGACTGATTATATGTTTCGGAATTGGAAATGAAAATGAGGCTATTGAAGTTCTTATAATGTTTTTGAGGGGTTTTTTTACATGAAAACAAATAGAAATTTAGGTTTTGAGGTCTAAAAATCATGTTGATGATTAAAAACAAGATATTTTTTGTAAAAAAAAATACATAAATAAAAAATGATGATTTTGACTAAAGAATTTTTTTTCTCTCTAGAGTTTTAATCCTTTCACAGCTTTATATATATATATATATATCAGTTTATTAATCATTATCTTTTCATTTATTAATTAACTAGTTTTATGATAATAAAAAACTTCTACAATGCCGAAACTTTCTTTTATATTAAAAATTAATTTTGAATCCTGCCTGGACAGTGACGATGATACTATAACTAGCTATCATCTAGTCAAGGTAATTAGCATCAACGTTTTAATATCCTTTCCTATTTTCTACGCTCAACCGGACATGCACAGATTTACAGATGTCAAACCACGATATTACATATTAGCCAATTTAAAAATGTAATCGCAGTTATTTTTTAAAATATTTTAAAATAATTTATTTTTTTAATTTTTAAAAATTATTTTCAAAATTAATATATAAAAATAATCTAAGAACACTAAAAAAATATTTTTTTAATTTTTTTAAAAAATACTTTTATAACAAAAAAACATAAAATCAACTTCCTAAAGCGTGAGGTGTATTAAGGAGACTGCTGTAAACTGTTAGGACTCCGTTAAAATAAGTGCAGAACTTGGATGCAGAACGTCATCCAATCAATGAGTGATGGTAAAAATCTATGTTTTTACATGATGAGGTGATAGGGCAAAAATAAAAAAGGGAGGACAGCCCCAGGCCAAGCGACTCCAACTACATGAAAAATTGCATTTGACAATACAGAGGATTTTATGAATCCTGAATCATCTCTGAACCAGCAAGATTCAGCAACTACATCAAGTCATCTTACATAAAGGAGATTGTTAATATGTACATATCATGCACTTATGGTGCTGTCAGGAATTTTGGGCATCTCGTTGAGAGGGCATAGATCAACCTTGCAGCTCTGCTATCCCGCAAGATTCTCTAATTACTGATTTCTGTCTCAAACAAATTGCTGAGGGCATAAGCTATGTCCCATGGGGACAGAATGATAATCCATATATCATCTTGAATTAATCCTCGGAGGCACTAGAGGTTGGCCTTTGCCTGCATTGTAGGACTTTTCTCTTTGCAAACTTTGCGGAGGAACACCTTCCGAATATCGTCCACCATCTAGGTCCTGGAGTGACTGGACATCTGATGCTGTAGATTTTTTGGAATTCTGAAGCGGTTTCCCCTCTTTTCCCAATCCTTTATCTTTTTCTAGATTTTGAAAAGAAGGTATTTCTGAACCCTGGCTCTTCTCCAGGTTTTGATCTGAACCCCGGCCCTTGTCCATATTCTGGATTTCATTTGCAATCTGGCTACGGCGTTCCTTCAGAAAGTTGAGTCGGGTAGTCAATCTTGTCAATGCAGAAGTGGTGGAATTCACTCCCTATTGGGCACACAGTTGCGGCAAGTAGCATGAATACATCTCATATAATATTTACTTTTATGAAATAACATGCTTTAAGCCAGCTTGGCCACGTGAAATATGCACTCACTTTCATAGGTTCAACAGAAAACAAAGAGCTTTTTATTCCACAAGATTCGAAAGTCCATCCTTCCTAAACATATTTACCCATCCTACCCAACCAAAGCAATAATTTGATTTGGCATAGAGTACCCTATTTCCCCAGCACAACTAGAAAGTTCAACAGCCTACCTCACTCCTTGTACTGGACCTCTTGAAATTGGTTGAAGAAACGGGTCTGGAGTTGCCACTATGTGCTGAATCCAGCTGCTGGGTTTCAGTCCCATCCATACACGTATCCTGCCATAAGAGAACTCCCATAGTTGACTTAATCCATGCAATCAAAGAGGATAAATTGGAAGGGCTGAAGGTCATGTTGTCGATTAGGCATGGAGAAGCTGCCTTTATATATTTTTTTCACAATCTATTAACACGATCTCAATATATATATATAAACCATCTTTCAGCTGCCTTGACAACTTAATCAGGATTCTCTTGACAGCTGAAGAAATTTGTTATTATAGTTTCAAAAAATTAAGCCAAGAAACACCGAGGAAAACATGAAAAAAATAATAATAAAACAGGCATTAATATAATGGCACATGTCGGTTCATTAGGGTTTTAAAGGTAAACTCAGTAATTTTATAATCCTGTTTGTCTATTCCTACTTGGAGAGACAAATTGACCTCTACCGTTCATACACGAGACTGAATTGAAAGAAGTATAAAAGATGTTTGGGCAAGCAAAATTTTACTGGTACGCGAAAGAATTAATAGGCCAAAGTAACATAATAAGATAGATCGAGCCACGTGCTGCAAGTGCATACCTTGCTTGCAGGACGTCTAAATTGAGAAGTACCAGTAGCTTCAGCATCCTTCTGTTCATCATTCCTGCAACAAGACAATATTAACCACAGCACCATGACACACCACATCCATTCAGTTTCTTTTTATCACGTACAAGCATCATTTTCTGATTGCCCAGTCCTCCCCAAAAAAAGAAAGAAAGAAGGGGAAAGGTTTTTCTTTTAAATGAGGGCTTCTCATATACTCCATCTGTTTGAAGCACCAAAGAGGCTTTGTACACAAATGTCTAAACACTACTCGGACATGGGGTATGAAAACCAAAAAAAAACAAATTACCATTTGGCTTCATGCAACGAAGCATTCATGGGCTGATTGATCAAACCATGCATAGAACCAGAGTGTTGCTCATGCTGTTGATTAAGCTGTGCACCTAGATCATTGACCTTCCACTTCAAATTGGCAACATTTGCATCTGCTTGAGTTATTTCCTCATGACCTGCCTTTATCTGTGGCACAATAATAAAATTAACTCAATGCTACAATCAAGACCAATTATACAAGTTAATGAAAAGGTGAACTAACATTTTCATCAATTGTAACTGGAACTTGCAAGGGTCCTTTAGAAGTGTTAAGTTCTGCTTCTAGAACTTTTCTCTTATCTCTCTCCTTTTGCAGCTGTTCCTGTAGTCTTGCCACCTGTAAATACAGTGAATGTCCACAGTTCAAAAACCCTAGGAAACAACCAATCAATCTAGTATTTGTAAGAGGGGAAAGGCATAGTCGTAGCATCACAATGTTGTAAGGGAAGAAAATGATAAATAAAAACCATGCAATGGCAATCATTTTATGGCGATCTTGACTTCCCTAAAGTAAGGGTTTCAGAAAGGGCTTCCCCCTACACCGCCAAACAAAGAAAACTTCCCGGCACCTTCATGTAAAACTATCTTGAAAAGAACTCAGGTATGTGTTATAATTAAAGAGAAAAACAATCACCAGCATGCTTCACACACAAGCAAAATATTTAACAAAATCAGTGACACTATTTCTGACATTGAATGTGTTAGTGAAATAAAAGCATATTTTTCATCACTTTTATCAGTATAAAAGGAATATAACAACCACTGTACTAAACTCTCAAACTCTTAACATGAATCTCTGCTTGCCCAGGTCATGTAAACATCCTTCAAAAGGGGAGGAACAGAGGGAAAAGTAACAACAGAAAGGAAATGGAACATACATCTTGCTGGAGGGCTTGACGATACTCGTGCAAAGCCTTCTTTCGTTTTTTCAACTTGGCTTGCAGAATGGCATTACCTTTGATCTACGAAGGAAAATACAGCAAATTATTGAAGTGAAAAAAGAACTCATGAAACTCCATGTACTGACATCAAGAGGCGTTATTTTAAGTCCCACCTCTTCAGAAATTCTATTTTGCAACTCAATTTTACTTGCCTCCAGCTTCTGGATTTCAACACTAAACAGTCAAAAAGTCAGATGATCAGCATGGCTATAGATGATAAAAAACAGTCCATGACACAGAAAGATTTGATGTGAATTCCAAAAGCAAGAAACGAAACATAACATGCCATGTTATGAAAGTTGCAGCAGCATAATAAAAATCATGGGAGCTAGACATCACAAAGATGTCACTAACCTGAATATTTGTCAATGAGTAAGAAACAAAGCATTAATAGGAGGAAAGTGCACGCCAAGCATTGACTAAATGAATTGACAGGAGATAAACTTCAAAGTACAAAATTAGGGTGACACTACAGTTTCGCCATTTGTTTTGTGAGTGTATTTATGTAAGAATATTCGTGCTATAAATCTTTTACCATTAAAGTACAGAAAATGAGAAGGAAGAGCTGGATTTAAGTTAGAGAGTTGTGAAGCATGACATTCAAATCTTCACTGTGCACCAAAATTAAAGTCAGCATAGGAACTGATTGACAAGAATAGACAACAACCTCCTGACACTAAGAATTCCTAACTCCAAACCAATCTTCCAGACAAATGGGGGTAATAAACGGGGTTTCAATTTTTCTAGTGCTAGATGGAACCTTCAATTTCAAACCCAAAGTTCTCCTAATTACTAGATAAAATATTTCATCAGTGTATCAATTAGAGTTCACTTCCTCATAATTTGTAGATATCTATTTGATCCAACTAACATACTACGGTAATTGTCCTCTTTAATTCAGACATACAGAAAGTGACCACTGGCAATAAAAAACCTTGCTTTTGTAACGGATATTTTTCTAGAACTAAACTTCATATATATTAGAGTTATTTCCTCAGAATTTGGTGATATCTATTTGATCCAGTGAAGATAAAATGGTAATTGTGCTTTTTAGTTCAGACATACAGAAAGTAACAGCTGGCTGTACAGAGTCTTGCTTTTGTAATGGATATTTTCTACCATGGAAAGACACGCTAAATACATGGGTAGCTAGCACCTACTGCATTGTTTAAACAGACAAAAGGTTGTGTCTTAACACATTCCACATTTATCCCTTATGCCTATAGCCACAAGCAAAGAGTATAACAAGTGGAAAAAAACCCACCTACAGTGGTAATGCCAAGAATGTTGTGCATACGTTTGATGAAACAAAGATGCAAAAAGGCTAAAAGAATGCTTGTGTAAACAGAACCATGATCCATACAGAGGAGATATATACTTACTCATCCTCAATAGGGTAATCAATGGATTCCATGGAAAGGTTCTTCTTGGCCTGAATTCATGCCATAGGGGATAAAAAAATATAATTAGTGATATGCTTATATTGCACAAATATGCCCTCTTTGAGATAAGATAATGATCGACTGTGTGATGTCAGATGCCCTTTGGCAAGCAAAATCATTTAGTCACAAAAACTTTTGGGGGAGCATGACTGAAGGAATGGCAAGCCAAATCATAGATCTATAAAACATGCACTCACAGAGGTACGTCCCCAAACAGTTGGACGCTTTCCACGCACAGGTCCATTTGATATAGTTGAAGGTTTTTTAGCATCTGGGGATGCCTTGTGATCAGCAGTCTTATTCTTCAAACTTGTTTCGGTAGAAACATCTACAGACAGGTCATCTGACTTATTTGACTGCATTGTCAAACTGTTGTTACTTTGATCCGGAATATCCTCCCTCTTTTCTACATTATCATGTTGATGCAATGAGGTTTGAACTGGACATGATGACAGCTTTTGTTCAACTTTCAAATCATTGTCTGCTTCAGGTTCAGGGGACTTGGAACGAGAACTACAATCATTACTGCCCTGCATCTTTAAGGCATGCAGAATAAGAATAGTTTTTGCTCTTAAATTTCAATTGAAGGACCAAAAATAAAAAGAAACTAAGTCAATAATGGGGCAGAGGCATAGCAGATGACAACACAAGAAGCATTTCAAATTATAAAGATGCATGGGTGGAGAACGAAATATTAGACTTTGGCCTGTAATTCCATTGAAAAGAAGTCCAGAGTTAAAATTGCAGAATATCTATATCCATAGTTTTGCAGTAAGTTTAATAATTGCTAGGTTTAAACAAGATCATCATTTTGTATAAAAATGTAGGTTAAAGTCCAATGGATGTACCTCATAGTCAGACGGATCATCTTCGCCAGATTCACCACTCTGAGTGCAGGTTCCACTTGATGCATTGTCATGATCTTCATCTGTATATACATCAGATTCTTCCGTTGCATCATCTACATAAGACTCATCATCATCAGTTACCTCCTCATCCTCACTTCCACATTCATATGAGTCAGAGTACAGTCCTGGGGACATGGAACCTTCCTGCAGACACAAAGCAAATTCAAGAAAGCATTAAAATAAAACCTGGTGCCAGAAGAAGTAAACAATATAAAATGAAGAAAGCATGGCCAAGACATTCAGCTTTGAATTTACTATACCATAAAATAATATTTTACAACAGCCTCTATGACCTATCATTTTCTGTTCTGTTGTGCTATAAAGTTCCCATATCATTTGAAGCTTTACGCTATTCTTGTACTTCTTATTCCTCAAGTGAAACAGAGTGAAATTCTGGGGTAGTTTCTGGTAAAACTGATGGTAGGGATGATAAGGATACCAAGGCATGCATAACCAGAACTGCAAAGCAGTTAAATGGTCTTTATGGAATATCCTTAGTGAATGAAACAATCCTTTAACTTGTTTTGTGCATCAAATAATTGTTGGTCACTTCATACTCGTTTTAGACTCCAGAGTAAACAGAAAGTGTTTTGAACCTAGTTAATATGCAGCTCCAAACCTGATCAGGAAGAAAAGATTCCTAATTTAAACATCCAGTATCTGTATTACACAAAGCCATACCGTACTCGAGTTAAAACAACAACAGAGACTTGCAGCTTACACTGAATATTTTTTCATACTCTTCCAATAATGTTATAACAATGGCTTGTGCATGATTAGCTGCAGCAGCTGCTTTCAGAAGCTGGATGGAACCATCACCACCCACATTAAAATTGGATTCAATTTCACAGTCACCAGCCAGAAGGGGACGAAGAAGTAAGGGAGCCATACAAGCAGCCACAGCAGATGTGCTCATTCGGTTTGCAGCTTTGTGAGAAGCCACAGTTTGCATCATTAAAAGAATTCTGAACAAAAAAGGGAAATGAAGCAAAGTGATACAAAACAATGCAAGAAGTGCAGAGCAGATGGGTAACATTTAGTCCTCCGGTCAGAAAGACAATAGGTAAAGAAAACACAAACAAGATAGTTTGATGTTCCAAATCAACAAGACTAAAAAAAAGTTCAGTCAACAAATCTCATTTATATTCTGTTACGTCTTCAAATCCTAATAAACCTTTTTACCAAGTGTCAAATTCCAGCATTCAAGTCAGAAGTAAGAGAAAATCATCTACCTCTGCAATAAGTGACGATTTGGCTCCGGGAACGTTTCGCATATTGCAACCCGCATGGCATTTACCCTACTGCCACGATCAGTTCCTAAACATTATTAAATCATCAAATAATGGAAAATCAGAAACCTAATGAATTATGGAGAGTGCTAAAAAAATTTTATGGTACAAAAAAAAATGTTGAACATAATTCCACGGGAACGATTACCATTAAATTTTCAAATTTCATTATTTACAGCATATCTACAGATACTTAAAGATGCCATGGAATTGGGAAAAGACTCAATCTTTGACCCAAGTCAGTAACATAGCCATTAATCCACAAAATTGTTTATTAACCTTAAAGCAGACCAGTTTATTAATGACAAACAGTAAATAAAGCTTCTAATGGATTTCAAACTCCATCTACCAGTCACCATCATTACCAATATTTAACATCCAGGCATAAAATTTCTTCTGAAGTAGAAAAAGAAACCCATTTGTGAAAAAAGCATAACCAGATTAATGCAGTGGTAAACATAAAGGAAACTAAATAATCAACACTTGCAACGTGCATACCTAGAACATGTACATGCAGAAGATAGTGCTGACAACTAGGAAAGTACATGGTTGGAATCAAATTGGAATATATATGCTCATGCTTTACACATGTATACTTGTTTTCCATTTAATTCAACAGACAAGCAACATCATGGTACCTTTTTAGTTTTCAAAAACTCTACAAACATGGCAAAGGAAAAACAATTTGTGGAGCAAGCTGTGTAATTGGATGTAAAGATTGTGAGTGATGAATTTTATATGAAAGATAATGGTGGGCATCAACACAATATTTAATGCACTCGTCCAGTTCAGTATAAATTTTGTAACTATAGCATAAGGCAGCACAGGAATAAATGAATATAATAAAACACACAATCGAGGAACAGACTTACGACATGCTTCTAGCAGTGCATTGCAGCATGATGTGGGGACTGGAGATGATGGCAACTCTCGTAGGAAATACTGTCATATTGCAAGGACATTTCATAAAGAAACGTAAAGATTGCTTGCGAAATTTGTTATTCACAGGAATCAAAACTTTATTGCAGCAGGAAAGAGAAATACCTTGACACAATCAGCAATGACATGTGCATCCTCCTTCGGAGAGAACTCAGTTTTTCCTAAGGCACACCAAAAACCATTATTTTGAGTAACTCAAAAAAATGAAAACATAACTAAGAAACATCAATGCAACTGATTTCCTAGTCTATACTGCTTTATTAGTAAAGAGGGTCTCAATTCTTATATTTTCTTGACAATTTGATTTTTCGTGGGCAACTGTTAAAACTGAAGTCAAAGAAATGGACATCTGAGCTTTGAAACTGTGTTTGCGCTAAAATGTGAAAAACTAAAAAAGACAACCATCCGGACCTGAATTTCACAGTAAATAAAAAGTACAGAGTTTTACTGAGGACAAAATATATCTCAATAAACTAACCCTGTCCAAATTCCTTAATTCGATGCTCAACATCATCAACATCTGCAGCTTGCCGCAAGATGCCTTCCACCTTTATTCCTGTTAACCAATTTCAGTCAATCACATTCGGACAAGTTTGAAAAAACAAAAATATCAGTACATATTGAAACGAAAAATTGAAGAAGTCTTCCAATCGATCCATGTTAATTGTAGAAGTCTTCCAAACTCTAAAACTCATGTAGATTAACAAAAATATTTCTTTTGTTATTTGTGTGGGAGAGAAAGAGTAGAAGAGATATTATATTTGTCTATGATAGGGCATTTCAAAGTCATAATAGCCTATAACACTCGAAGAAAGTAATCTTTAGTCGCTCCACAACTAACAAATCATGTGTATGTCTTATGAGACAGTTTAAAAGCAGATAACCTAGGAAAGTACTTGCAACTTGAAAAGCAAGCTATTTTTTCCATTTTTGGTCCTGGTTATGGGATATCCGGTGACCTAGAGACCACCAGCATTATATATGATGGGAAAATACTATTCATAAAGGGGCACTGAGAAACATAAGAGCTGAGATTTGGAAAGGGCACATTTCAACCAGTCAGCCAGAAGAGAACTTCCCTCATTTATTACAGTGCTCATAGCTAATTGAAGTTGACGTGGGGAACTTTCTTAATTATTCTTGTCATAATAATGTTTATTGCATTAAACTATTAATGATTAATAGTTAAGGATTTTAGATTTTGAGGAGTTTAAGAAATCCAAGACGCAGTTTAGTAATTCAAACATAAGTTTTAATCCGACAATATTCTGAAGGTCATGTTTCACATTAGGTTAAAATTTCATGATGATCAGATATTGGAAAGGTCATCAAATAATTAAGTTATTGTGCAGAATTTTCTTTATTTACTTTGTTGTATTTTGATTTTTTTTTCCTATTTAGATTAGGACTTTTAAATTAATTAGTATTTTACTAGTTGGTAATTCTAATGCTAGATGGATTTTATTAATTAGGTAAATTTTAATTAGGAATCATTTCCTATAAAAGATTTTAGGTCTAGAACTTCTATAAATAAGGATGTTTTATCATGAGAAGATTTAGACTATTATTTAGATTTTATAAAATATCGGAGATTATTCTCTAAATTTTTGTGCAACTTAGTTCTGTAATCTTAGGGTTTTAGAACCCTAGCTTTTATCAATGTTATAGTCATGTCAATCGATATCAGAGCAGGTTAACCTCTTTGATGGATGGAAACGGTAGCAACTCATTCCGCGATACAGGAATAGAGGGCCTTTAGGACACTATTCAGGCTCAGAAGTAGAAACTAGATCTTTGGGAACAAAGGTTTGATCGATTGGAGCAAACCATAGCAGGTCTAGCTTGGCTAACAAAAGATGCAAATAGGGATCATGAAGAGAAGAGGAACTTGCATAGAGACTTACCTCGGGGCAGGCCTAACTTAGACCTATTCCTGAATTCAATGAAAATCCTTTCTATGATAGAAGATTTTTGAAGAAAAGATTTATTAACTGGTTGACAAAGTTGGAAGCTTACTTTTATTTCAACAAGATTCCTTGTTATAAAAAACTATAGATTGTCGTATAAAAACTTTTTTTGTGGTGTCAAAGAATGGTGGTTTGGAGTTCTAGAATATAGAACATGTATAGGTAAGCCTTTAACTCTATCATAGAAAGATTTGAGACAATCATTAATTTTGAAGTTCATGCAAAATGATTATGAAGATATTTTATATTGGGTACATAAGTGAATAGATTGTTATTATTTGCCTTTTTTTTAACCTTCTCGAATAACAAGGAAGAAAAATATAAAGAAGGTGTTCTCTTCAAAGTAGACAGTCTCAACATCACAATAGTGACAACAACAATAATATTGTTGCAAATACTACTTTACTTGTTGACATTTCATCTACTAATAGTGAAGAAGAAATCAAAGATCCTAAATTAGTATTATGTGGCGATTCTCAAGGTCTTGAAGACCTAAAAGAAAAGTCAGAACAAGTTGTTGGAATTGTTGAAAGGCTAAAGTTAACATCCAAAAGGAATTAAATGTGGATGTGTTGTCCAAACCAAACATATCTACGTTGGATCAATCTTCTAAAATTACCCATTCAACTGGGGTCAAGACATTGTTGTGAGGAATGACCAAACTCGTCAACTAAAGTTGTCATCATCACAAAAGATGGTTTTATGCGAGGTTGTTTTTTAGGTCTTGAAAGTTTTGTCTAGATTCAAAAATTCTACATGAATATATCTTTGTTGAAATTAGATTAAAGATATTTAAAACAAGTTATCTCATACATATATTGGTGACAATGCTATAGTCAAAGTATCTATTTATTTGGTGTGGTCCAGTTCAAAGGGTGAGTTTTTTAGAAGTATTTGACTTGGAGGACTTTCTTCATTATCTTGACATAATAATGTTTATTGCATTATTTCATTAATAGTTAAGGTTTTTAGGTTTTGAGGAGTTTAAGAAGATTCTAAGACATAATTTGGTAAATAAAGCGTAACTTTTAATTCAACTGTTGAATCAAGTTGTAATTTTGATAGATTATTCTAAAGGCCCATTAAAAAATGTTGTCACAAGGCGCCAAAGCACTCGCTTAAGCGTCGGAGGTGAGGCGAGGCAAGGCCAAGGCGCCTTTCTTAGCCTGAGACGATGGAGTTTGAAGAGGTGTCATCCTAGGCGAGCACCGGAAGAAAATTATCTAACACTAATACTGAGGATTGGTTTGAAGAGGCGTCTCTTTGATTTCCAGTTTTTTTAAAAAAGGACTTATGTTTTGTCTTATTTGTCTCTTTTTTTTTTGTCTTATACAAGAAAAAATTTAAGGGTAGTTTTGTAAAAAACATATATTAGGGTTAAAAAAAAAGAGAGAAGACGTGAAAGTTAAAGAAGAAGAGAAGCATATGTGAAAGTTGAAAAAAGAACAAAAACAAACATGAAACATCACCAGAAAAGATGAGAAAGAAGAGTCAAGAGTGAAGACTGAAGAACAATAGAGGCATTCCTTTTAACTTTTTTTCTTCTGTCATTTCATCTTTTTGTTTCTTAATTTCTCTCTTCTTCAATTTTTTTTCTCTCTCCATGTTATTCATTCTCTCTCTTCTATTATGCTGCCGAAATTTCTACTAAGTTATATCATTTATAATAATACTGTACATGTAAATTTTTATATCATACAGGTTGAGTGTCTTGGTTCATTCGGGCAAGCGCCTAGACGTGCACCTAGCGCCTCGAGTATTTTCCAAGCTTGGTGCTTTTTAGCGTCTTTCTCCTTTGACAACACTATCATTAAAATTTTATGGTGATCAGAGATCAGAAAGGTCTTCAAATAAGAGATGGAAGTTACTGTGCGGGATTGTCTTTATTTATTGCGGAATTGTCTTTATTTACCTTGTTGTATTTGGATTTTTTTTCTCTATTTAGATTATGACTTCTAATTTAATAAGCATTTTACTAGTTAGAAATCCTAACCCTAGTTAGAAATTCTATTAGTTAGATAAGTTTTAATTAGGAATTATTTACTGTAAAGAATTTTAGGTCTAGACTAATATAAATAGAGATATCTAGTTTATTTTGAGAAGAATCAGATTATCATTCAGATTTTATAAAATACTAGAGATTATTCTCTAAATTTCTCTAAGTTTAAGTCTGTAACCGCTTGAGAGCCCTTTATCCACCTTGTACTCCGCATCAGAAGTCCCTATTACAACACTCCACAAGAAAGCATCGGGTGAAGTATAGATGGTAGTTAGACCCTTCTTTACAGTTGCACCGGAAAATGGGCAGACTATGAACTATGGTATAGTACCATATCCATATTCGTATGCACATGTAAATTAGTTCACTATAAATAAAACAAACATCTTTAAATCACATCCATAAGCATATGCAAATTAATTCACTATTGGTAAGGTAAACAATCATATCCTCGTGTACCATAGAAGAAAAAATCAGGAACTATGCTGTCCTAGGTATTGCCTGTATTCTCTCTCAACTCTCAACCTCAAGATAAGGGAATTCATTGATGAAATAGGAAAAGAAAGTACTTCAGAGATGTGGGCAAGGAAAAGGAAATAATGACAGTAATGGAAAAGGAAACCCACCATGGTCTTCTATAAACCTTAAAGCCTTCTCCAGAAAAGATGGAGATCCATCAACATCTTCTAAAGCAAGTAAAATTGGTCTGCCAATGACCAGGGATTTTACTGGCTGCTTATCCTTCACTACAGGGAAAACAGTCAAATGTCAAAAGGAACTGAAAAATGAAGACAAAGTTTCTGACACTGTTCTAAAGAACTACACCGAATAAACACAAAATACTGATGTCAACCAAAAAGGATGTATACTAACACTGTTCCAAGGAACCATCAGCTCCATCAGCCTGGTCATTCTGGAAGAAACCATTTTGCCCCATCACAAGAGAAGCACTTGGTGCCTGTGCCAGGGCATTCTCAAGAGCAGTCTTCCATTCATATAAATCTTCAGAAGATTCGGCCTGTGGCATCAATTCAAAGGAACCACAAATATGTTATCAAGATTGCAAAAAGAGACCAAAACAGAACACAGAAAAGAGCACCCAATTCTCACTGAAGCCATAGGATTTTCAAGTTGAGAAAAGATATAGGTTACAGCCACTGTGGAAAAATAAGGATGCTCAGGATGAGGTAGTAGAGGGATGGATAGAGGTTACAAAAGGCATTGGAATTGTGACCTTGTCACCTAGGGACATCTGATAAAATTACAATTGTGACCTACAGAAATGACCGATCAAACCTGCTTGTGTTTTGAGATCATGTGTGGTGAAATAGCTTGATGCATTCTCAAATTAATAGTGAAAAAAGAATGACTAATTAAATGCAAAATAAGCTAGACACTAAGCTGGAGAGCTTGAACTTCTTTGCCAGGTCACAGCCCAGGTCAAGCTCAGACCAAGTTAATACCCTTAAGCTTAACTCTTTTTTGCCTGGAGAAATTATACGTGAAAAATATGCAAAAATGCAAGCAAAAGCAATGTCAAAGGGGACCGCAACGAAGCAAGAAAAATGAAAAATCACCTTGAGAGTGAATGCCCGTCCATCACGGCCATCAGGAAAGAGAACAGTCAAGAGCTTTTTCTCTGCTTTGACAACCACACTATAAAATTCCAAAAGAAGTACTACGAAGTTAGTAAATTACTTCCGGTTGTGAACAACAATGAGAAGACAGCCAGATTAACAATGTCTAATTTGAAAAAGCAAGCCAACCTGCCTGAATTGTTGAGGTCAATACCACCAAGGGTCAGGTTCACTTCACTCCCTTTTTGAGGAATAGCACTCTGAAAAGTAAAAAATACAGAGTGTGAAGTTTACATGGTAAACGAAGGCGCAACTATGCTGGGAGGGTGGGGGCTAAAGTTCCTTAATTGTGGTATTTAACACCAACGCAAATTACAAGAAACAATATCTATCATACGCAAAACTACCAACCGGATCGCTCCTGAAGAAAACCAGTGATGTCCGTGTCAGAATAAACCACCTTTTTTTCCAGGATGTCCATCCAATTCCTAACAATATCAGAGAGAAACGCGTATTTAAATGCTCACGGAACAGATACTTCGTTTTCTTGATTGGATCATCAAAAGAAGTGGCAATTTTATTATCTGCAGTGCCTAATCAAGTATGTTAGGAAATGCCTCTTAGATAAAAACAACTCCAACCCAACCTTCTCTCTCTGTGTGCATTATTATTTCTTTCTAGCGTAGACCAAAAACAAACCAACTCCTACTGGGATGATACTAGAATCAGAAAAAGACGATCACCTTAAACACATTGTCACTACAAGTCACCAATATTTTATTATATCTCGCTAATTTGTCATTAAGCATAAGAAAAACCGTAAAGACATGCATACCTTTGGATGAAATAAAAAGCGGCCCGCTCTTGAAAATCTGCAACACAGATTGTTACAACAAAAGAAGCAACAGGGTCTGATCCATGAAACCAAACTACAAACTGATATGGTCTGAATAACCGACCTGATCAGTAATGGTGACGATGATCTAGTAATTGATCATCATCATTATAATCTTAATCATGTGAAAAATAAAAGCGTGAAAAAAGGAAAGAAAAATCACCGCATTGCCACCGTGAAAACGCAGATTTTCAAGCTGTCCTGGTGCTGGAGGTGGAGGTGGAGGCGGAGGACCGCCATCTCCCTTCATAGCATCATACAAATAAGTACGTCATTTTAAATCACATTGTGAACCAGAAAATGAAAGAACGCAAAAATAATTTCGTAAATATACATACCTTAGAAGACTCTGTGTTTTTGTTGGTAGTCATCACTTAATCATCCAAGAATCACGAAATCACATAATGTACTATCAATTAAATGAAAAAGGAAAGGGAAAGGATACAAGATGTGGAGCGAGCGAGAGAGAGAAGGAGAAGGAAGCGTGAAGAAGGGAGCAGGGATCTTTCGTCGCCCACGGTGCTGTGATGGTGGTGAAGCTGATTTCTTTTTCTTTTTTTCTCTCGCAATTTTTGTTGGGAAGAGATGAAAAAAATCCAACGGAAACCCGGTGGTCAAGCAAAAAGGGAGGAGGTCCAAGAGAAAGAAAGCGAGTGGGGCCTCTTAATATGCTCCGCTTGTACACGTCACCCCTCTTCTTCTCATCCTCTCTTTCATCGAAACGTGTTGGAGGGAAATTATGGAAAATCAGAAAGGACATGATCACCCTCTTTGATCTTTTATTATTATACTTTTGGATTTTTTTTAATGTGACTGTCTAGTTTCTTACAAGGAAATTCATCCTTTGTTTATTAATTAAGAAATATTTTAAAAGACGTGGGAAAAGTTTCCAAGCTTACTGGTCAGCAAGAAATAAATTATCATAGATTGTTTTAGTGATTTTCTTTTTTTATGGTAGACAATCGATAGCATATCTGATATTATCAAATTTTTAAAAATATTTTTTATTTAAAAATATATTAAAATAATATTTTTTATTAATTTTAAAATTTATTTTTAACAACAATACATCAAAATAATTTAAAAATATATAAAAATTATTTTAAACAAAAATAACATTTCCAATCCAATCACAAACGCGTCCTGAAAAAGCGAGGATAGCGGTCGCCCCTCCTATAATTTGTTTTCCCCTGAGATGTAGGTGTAATGACAGCCCCCTTTTGAAAAGAAAATATTAATTATGTAATATTTGTTTACGAGTGCCTGTTAAAAAGAATATTGATAACACTTGCAATCTTACAATTAAATTTACCCGCATATTTTACAAAATAATAAAGAATGCATTTGAGATGTCAACGAAAGTATTTTGAATGCTACGACATTATGAATTGCAAAACTTATAAATTTCTGACTTATGCCAGTGATTTGCATATATAATCAATAAATTATTTTAAACAGGATTTTTAGTATATTCATATTTGAAATTCTAATTATAGTTCTTTTTTAAAATATTTTTTACTTAAAAATATATTAAAATAATATTTTTTATTTTAAAAAAATTATTTTTATATTAGTACATCAAATCAAATGATCTCATAATACTAAAAATATATTAATTTAAAATAAAATTAAAAAAATATTTTTAAAATAAACAAAAGTTTTATATAATTATCTGAAAAAAAAAAAAAAAAACTCCACGATGGACATGGGAAAATGAAGTGTAATAATTGGTGGCGTTGATCTTTGCTACAATCAGTAGCCTCCCAATTGAAGAGCAGCGACAGTCGCGCCACAGCTGTAGCATGTCCCTGTTCCACCTAACTAAAAGCCTGAACCATCCATCATAGATGACCCATTGACCCATTGACCCATTGACTAGCGAGCACCTAGAGCCTAAATCACATCATTTTCATGTCACCCTTTGATTAAGGAATTTTGTCACCTCCCTCCCTTTCAAATAATTACCTTTTTATTTTTATGTTTTAGAGAAAAAAAAAATTTTCAGTTAATAATTTTTTAATACTTTCACATCATTTTAATACGCTGAAATCAAAAATAATTTTTAAAAAATAAAAAAACATCATTTTAATGCATTTTCAAGTGAAAAGCACTTTGAAAAACAATCACAATCACACTCTCAAACGGGCTCACCGGCACTCAACCACCAGTTGTGCATTTTCTTTTTTAAAAAAAATGGACATGGAGGCCGATGCACTTTCTTAAATAAAAATATTTTAAGTATAATTAAAAATTTTATATAAACATCTAATTAAATAAAACAAATAAAATATTTATGTAAATAAATAAATAAAATTATTAATGATAACTAATAAAAAAAATTAAAAATTAAGAGATAAATAAAGATCAAGATATTTGATCTCACAACATAAGATATTTATCCAGTTATGTTTACTGAATTTATTTATTCAAATTAATTTTTTATTTAATCAAATGATAATAGAAATAGACATATATTAAATTGATTAAATAAATAAAAAAAAAAAATTATTCAAGACTGCACATATCAGAAATATTATCTAAGAATAAATTCTTTCTATTTTTAAAAATAATTTTTTTCTATATAAAACATAAAAAAATTATAGATGAATTTGAACAATATCTTCAAAATTTAAATACATATAAAATAATTAAAGAAAAAAACTTTATTCAAAAAAGGTTAAATAAGAAAAATAAAAAGTCATCGAGGAGGGATGTTAATTGAAACATAAATTAAAAAATTACTTAAAAAAGACATATTAAAAGAAGGTATTGATTAAAATAAAATCAAAATTAGGTAAAACATAAGAAAAAGGAAATGATAGTTTAGGTGCCGCAAGCGTATTTCAAAAAAAAAAAAACGACTCGGGTTATAACTTCAATTGGATTTAGCAAGCTGATTTTTATTTTAATTAGACGATAGAAAAATAGACAACAATAGAAAACGAACATGTAAAAAAATGAGAGTCCGAGTCAACCTGAGTTAGCATGATAGATATTTAACCTAGGTAATAAAGGACGAGCCGAACCGGGTTAATCGGTAAAACATGTGGTCCAAATCATAAGATTGAAATAACACGTTAGGAAAGAAATTGAAGAAAACTACAAAGTCAATCTTTTTTAAAAATAGGGTTAAATCGAAAAGAAAAATAACTTGAACAAAGGAAAAAAAAAAAAAAAGAATGAGGATTAAATTGAAAGAAATAATACACCATAAACTTGGATTGAATGGTAGAATTGAAAACTAATAGAACTTTTACAAAATGGCTAAGGAAAAAAATTAAAAATCATAAGAATAAAGACTGAATTGGAAAAAAAAATATGACAAATTGAAATTGAATGACAAAATTAAAAACAAACAAAACTTTTATAAAAGCGTCAAAAAAAAATATATAAAAAAAAATAAAGACTGAAATTGAAATACCAAAAACAAATAGGGTCAACCTATAATTTTTTTAGGGAGGAGAGAGAAAATAAAGGGGATAAAAAAGAAAAGCCTATTAAAGACAAATCGCCCCGCTACAGTCGACACACACTACACCATGAGGAAGAGGGCTCGACGGTGCTACCAGCAACTAAGCATAATAGTAGTTTTGACCATGTTTGTTGTAGTTTGGGATCGAACAATTATTATACCATCATCCCCAAAATAAATCATAGTTTATAATTGGTGCTTGACAAGTAAATTGTTTAGCTTATGATCTGGAAAGATGGTGCTCAGTGATTGTATAATGATATATTTTTAAAAGAAGGAAACAAGAATAAGGTACTTGGTGTTCGAAAGCATACACAGTATTTGATTGATGGTCACCCTATTTTCATTGCGTTGTTCCTCCAGCAAAGTACTTGAAGTTGGGAGCTATATAATAGTAGATGAAATGTGTTTGAAGAATAGGAGTTGTATATCACATAGTAAATAAGCGCCTATAGCATTATCTTTTCACAAACTTCAAGTGACTTATACAAAGAAGAAAACATAAAAAATATAAAGCAAAAAGATGTTGAAAATAGACATTAATATAAAAGGAGTATTTATGCCTAGAAGATTAGTAATATATATACCTAACAAATGGCATTTTTGTAATCCTATATAACAACTTTACAATAACAATATTCCTATAAAAGGATCGCTAGCAATTTTGCCTGAGAAACAATAGAGGTCCAGATCAACTCATAGTAGAAGGGGTGATGTGGTTCAGCTGACAATTTTGAGGTATTAATACAAACACAAATTTCTATGCTACCACTAAAAGGTGTCTATGTAAATTGAAATACAAGAAATGAGTAAAAAGTAAGAGAAATTAGCAAACATGAGAATTTAGTGGCTCATTAATGATGAAGAGAAAGATTAAAAAAAAAAATGATATTTAAAGTAGACATTAACATAAGAAAAGTCACAAGCACAACAACATTGATAAATGGAGGCAATTTAGAGAGAGACTAAGCTGCTGGAGCAACCTAACCCCCATACTCTCTATCAACTTGATCTCCTCCACCCTCGTCATATCTTGACCGAATGTTTTTCTCCCTATAAATGTGAACTAGATAACTTTTCACCACCATACAACCAACTAGTTTTTCTCCTTTTTTTTCTTTTCCATGTAAGACACCCTTTCCCTTACAGCAATGTTCACATCAACCATCCAAAATATCACTACTCCCAACTAAAGCCAGTAAGTCAGCACTATCTCCTAAGTAACATGAAACACCTAACACAACAAACATCATATCTCACCATAAACCATCATTAACTGCACTCCACAAATCACCTTGAACCCCTTGCACAACCTAAATAAAAGCAAGTAACCACATAACACCTATGCTAGCACATGGGCTAAAAGAGTTAGAGTCACCGACTTTAAAATAAGATTCACTTTAGATCCATGTTGCGATGTCGTGGCCACACAAATTAATTACCCTAAAAAACATCAGAATTTAGCCTCGAGAGGGTGGGGCTAGTGGCCAAAGGCGACTGGTCTTGTTCAGAACGTCGTTTTCCTTTAGGAAAGAAAAGGCCAAGGCCTAATTCCACCAAAAAATCTGTAAGCAACACTGTTTTTTTTTCAACAAAATAAATAACAATCACATAACAAATAATAATCACAACACAAGAATCAACTAAAATCATTTTCCTAGCAATGATGCCAAAATTTGTTGCAATGTCGCAGTCACACAAATTAATTACCCTAGCTTAAATAAACAAGATAGTATAGAGCAAGTAAGGGGTCGATCCCACGAGGAAGGTTTAGTTCAGATTTTTTATGTTATACGATATGCAATTGGGGGGGGGATTTTGAGGTTATCTAGGCTTTAGCAGAATAAAACAATCAAGCTAAATTAAATAAATAAAAAAACTATCAAGAGAAAAAACATTGGTTTTAAGTAGACATCCACCTACAAAAATCAGAACCGATAATTGAAACGATATATCAATTTATATTCTGAATATTTACCTTTTCTTAACATTGGTTATTTAATAGATCCGCCGTATAACTAACCCTGACCATCAAACAACCATAGTGTCCGCACTAATAATAGTCCATGTTTGATTTGATCGAATGTTTTTTCTAAAATTAATAACCTAGATCCGCCAGAACTATTAATCTTAGTTGCTTCACAAGTTTATTGTAAACACAAAAAAGAGAGGGTCCAAACAGCCCTACTACTGCTGCCGATTTCTGAATCGACAACGACTCAGCCTAATTGAAAGTTAGAAAAATAATCAAGTTGTCTTAAGGAGCCAAGAGGGAGGGGTAAAACCGATTTTAAACAGACCAAAACACGGACAAAAACACCTCTAAACCAACCCCAAACACCCCACCTCAGTTTATATGAAGTATAAAATGCAAAGAGAGAGAGAGAAGGTGACCCTTCCTCTTCCCAAAGTCTGTCTGCAACAGCTGCATGTCTCTCTTTTCCTCCTTCCCAACGAGAATTCAAACCAAAACCAGCAAAGAATACCTCTTGAACATGTGAGAGAGAGTTGAGATCGTGAATGAAGGGTGAGTAGCTGCTTAAGGGGGAGGAAAGGGGGCTGGAATGGGTGAGAGGAAACTAATAGGAAAAAAAAGAACCGAGAGAGGAAGAAAAAGGGGAAAAGGGAGAAAGAGAGGGAAAATACTACCAAACTATCCAGACCTACTTAGATTTGAAAGGTATGGGTCATATAGTCTCCTTTTACCCCCTTGTTCTTCAAACCCAGAACTGAAAATGATGAAAGATCCCTAAGAAATATTAACCTAAACCCTCTAGGCTAATTATAAAGGAAATTGAAAACAACTAAGAGGACAAGCAACAAAGATGAAATGAGGCCAATTTCTAAAGCATCTAACTAAGGATAATGAATAAAATGGAAAGAATAAAACTTCGTAGAGGGTCGGCCACAACAATGAGGCTGGCCGGAATGCATTGTGTAGGAAGATGCATGTGTGTGTTCATGTTAAAATCATGTGACTCTGCTGGGATTTGATGACAAATATGTGCTGGAATTGAAAATGCATGTGTGTGTTCATGTTAAAATCATGAAACTCTATTGGGATTTGATGACAGATATGTGCTGGAATTAAGAATGCATATGTGTGTTCATGTTAAAACCATGTAACTCTGCTGGGATTTGATGATATATTATGTTCTGTAATTGAGAATGCATGTGTGTGCTCATGTTAAAACCACATAACTCTACTGGGATTTGATGATATATTATGTTCTGTAATTAAGAATGCATGTGTATGCTCATGTTAAAACCACGTAACTCTACTGGGATTTGATGATATATTATGTGCTAGAATTGAAAATGCATGCGTGTGTTCTACAACGAATTTATGATTCGCTGCCGAAATTGAGTTGCCTGCAGCGAATTAGCATTCGTTGCCAAAAGTGTGTTCTGCAGCGAATTTGTGATTTGCTACCGAAAGTGAGTTTCCTGCAGCGAATTTATGATTCGTTGTCGAAATCAAGTTGTCTGCAGCGAATTAACATTCGTTGCTGAAGATGTGTGTTATGTAGTCAATTTGTGATTCACTGCCGAAATTGAGTTGTCTGAATTGAATTAACATTTGCTGTTAAAGATGTGTGTCCTGCAGTGAATTTTTGATTCGCTGCTGAAATTGAGTTGTGTACAGTGAATTAGCATTCGCTGCTGAAATTGAGTTATGTACAGTGAATTAGCATTCGCTGCCGAAGTTGTGTTGCCTGTAGTGAATTAGCATTCGCTACCGAAATGCATGATCTGTAGTGAAATTGCGATTCGCTGCCAAAACTGAGTTGTCTGTAGTGAATTAGCATTCGCTACTGAAAGTGTGTGTGCTGCAGCGAATTTGTGATTCACTGCTAAAGTGGTGTTGTCTGTAGTGAATTTGTGATTTGCTGTCAAAGTAGTATTGTTTGCAATGAAATTATGATTCACTACCGAATTTGAGGTGTCTGTAGTGAAACAGTTTTCGTTGCCAAATTATGCAGCCTACTGCGAAAAAATTTCTGCTGTCGAATTATGTAGCTTGCAGCGAACCAGTTTTCACTGCTAAATTGTATGGCCGCAACGAATCAGTTTTCGCTACCGAATCACGTGGCCGACTGCGAATCAGTTTTGTTGTCGACTTTTACAATAAGCCTTTAGGGCAGAAATGACTCAAATACTTGTCACAATTTTATGGTATAATGGTGTAAAATGTGGAACACTTGAATGTGAACATATGAACTCTTGAAATAAGTATGGTGATTAACGTGATTAAAAAAACAAATATACTGATTTGTGAACGATGATGTCTTAGGTGGTGCAGCCAAAATTGGACCATCGTCAGCACAAGGACAACCTACAAGTGGAGCAGGTAGGTGACTTTTACCTTCTTTTTTCATAACGTTGAATTATGAAATACTTTATCATGAATGTTATTGTATAGTGTTAGTACAGATATCAAACTGCCAAATGCGTAAATGTTGACAAATGATTTATTAGCTTTGACTAATGGCATCCGAATGGATGAGCGGAACAAATGGTTGATTAGCTTAGACTAATGGCATCCAAATGGATGACCAGGATAAATGATTAATTAGCATTCGGATGACTGGGACAAAAGGTTGATTAGCTTTGGTTAATGGCATTCAAATGGATGACCGAGACAAATGAATGATTAGCTTCGACTAATGGTATCCAAATGGATGACCAAGTGATTAGTACTTAAAAGTGCATTTTTATCAAGGTTTTATATCATCATTTTGCATTTGAAGTATCAATAACTCCTTAACTAAGAGTATGTTTTATAATAACAAGTCTGATAATATAAGATACCTTTAATTTATGGTAGATATTCATTTTAAATACAGGCCTATCACATAAAATGAAAGGATTGATTGATGAGTTTAATCACTGAAATTGAGAAGACAAAGAGAGGGCTAAGCTTAGAAAAGAGATGTTGGTTGAATTCAAATTGGAACACCATTCGGTTATTGGATCATAACTAGAGCTGTAGAACTTGGATTTAGGTCTAGTCTATATGGATAAAAAGCTAAGACATACGCCTAAAACTTTTATGAAGAGTCCAAGATTCAAAATGACCGTTTTCAAGTTCAAATTGTAGCAACAACAGAGAAGTCAAAATTTGTACTGCAACCTAGACACTGTTCAGTGTTTAACCCATACCTCGAGTTCTAGAAGTCTAAATGACCTCATTCTTGTTTTGTTGGAAAGCTGAGACAAGTCTCCAGAACTTTCATGAAGACTACCCCAGAACTTTCATGAAGACTATCTGTTCAAATTCTGATGTTAGCAATGATGTTTTCTGTAGACAAGAAGATAAGGATGGTTACCAAGTGAAGAGGTGGCCACCCACTCAATAATTAGTCATCAAATCAATAATTCCAAATTTTGGCCTAAAAAGGAGGCATTTTCCATGCATTTAGGCATCTTGGTTTTCAAATCAAGATCATGTTCTTGCTCTTTCTCTTTATATTTCTGTAATGCTTAAGTTTTGCTATCACTAATCTCTTGTTTAGGGGTGATCATTTTCGGTTCGGTTCGACTTTTATCAAAAAAAGTAACCAAACCGAATTTAAAAAAAAAAAACCAAAACCGAACCGAAACCGGGTCAAACCGACCGGTTTCGGTTTAGTTTTTTTAGGGCCAAAACCGGTTCAAACCGATTTGGCTTGGTTTTTTCGGTTTGGCTTGGTTTTGGCTCGGTTTGGCTCTGTTTTGGCTCTGTTTTTTCAGTTTGGCTCGGTTTTTTGCCGGTTTGGCTAAATTTGTTTTTTGTTTTTTTCCGGTTCAGTTCAGTTTTTTTGGTTTTAGGCTTATAAAACCAAAACCGAACTTTTTTTCAAAATTTTAATCGGTTTAATAAGATTTTTTTCACGGTTCGGTTTTTTCGGTTATTTTTTTTTCCAGTTTTCTCGGTTTCTCAATTTTTTTGCTCACCCCTACTTTTGTTTATGCCTTTCATTTTCTTTATTATACTTATATAATCATGTTCTCCTCTTGTTTATCTATGTTTCTCTTATTCATAATGTTCAGCTAAGTTTGTTATGTCAAGTGTCGCACGTCACCCGCACGGCGTCGATTGATGATTTTTTGTTTTGTTTGATTTGTTCTTGGGAGTCGCCACCTAGTATTTCATTAAGGGTTACTAGGAAACCCAGATTAACTGGTCTTGTTAGAGATTCACGGGTAAGGAACTGGTTGTGGTTAGGGAAGGTATTAGCACCCCTAACGCACCCTACCTGAGGTAAGCTGCTTCGTGACTTTGATGTGTTAAAGAAGTTTTAAAAATTTTGTCTTCTCATCGGATATTAGAAATACGACTTACGTGTAAGTTCATAATTCTTGACTGTGAGCAAATCAAAATATATTAAATTCTTCTCTATTCTTTGCAATTTTATCATAAAATAAAATAAAACATCCATAAAACAAATACAAACACACACATTCACTTTTACTATATTTTTTCTTTTCTTTTCTTTTTTTCCCTTTTTTACATACACACTGCAAATTATAAAAATTCAAAAAACTAAAAAACAATTACATTAAACGATTTAAAAATTACAAAACAACCCCTAAAAAATCCAAAGCCTCCTGGAATCTATGGGAACAGTGCTGAGGAAGGTTTCTGGGCCCTTGAATAGTGCCAGCGCGTCTGCTCCACGCGCCTCCGCCACTGGCGGCGCGTGGGTTCATGCCCTGCCGTAAAAAAATCCAAGAAACGAGTGGGTCTTGCCCAGCTTCTTCTCCTCTTCCCTTCCCTGCCGGCGGTGACACCCACTGTCATCTGTAAAAGAAGAAAAACACAGGTAGTCGATTTATTTGGTTATTTTTTAGATCTGTTCAAAACCTTCTGTCCTCTGCTCCTCCCAGTTCGTTTTTTTTCTTCGGCTGATGGCAGATCTAACGGTGGTGGTCTTCTGCGGCCGCTGTTGGGTTGTTGTTGACGGGCGAATATGTGGGGCAGAGGGCGCCGATGAGCCTATGGGCGGCGCTGCTGTGGCTAACGGTGTGGACGACACTGATGGCTCTGTGGGCGTGCTGCTGGATGGTCTTCAACTCCTGTTGGTGGCAGCGGTGGTTGGCCTTGCTGCGGGTTGGTTTCAGTGGAGGCCGGTTTGCGGGGAGATGAAGGGGAGTTGCAGCAAGGAAAGGAAAAGGGTGAGCCGACTGAGAGGGAAAGTCTGTTGGCTGAGGGGAGAAGGAGAGCTGGGTCTCAGTTTGTGAGGGAGGAGCTCGATTGTTGCTGTGGTGGAAGGGAACGGCTGGGATGGAGAGTGAGGGGTTGTCTTGTGGCCGGCTGGTTCTCTGTGGAGGGAAGGTTGAGAGAGGAGAGGTTGGGAGAGGAAAGGCCTGACGAGGGGAAAGGAAATTGTGGGATGGCCGGTCTCTGTTAAACAGGGAAGAGAGGCTAGTTGGAGTGAAAAGGAAATTGTGAGATCGTCGGGGAAGAAGAAAATCCAAAACCAGTGGGGGGCGCGCGGCTGGTCTTAGTTCTTTGGCCAAATGGGGGCGCCGGCTTGGGTCAAGAGATAGGTTTTTTAGGGTTAGGTTTTTGTTTCTGTTGTCTCCTAAATGTGAAAAATTGCCTCCCCTTTTTGTGTGTTGAAGGCTACTATTTATAGGCAAAAATGTTGCTCAGTCTCAAACTTGGTCCCTCAACTTTTTTTTTGTAAATTTTGATTTTTCTTATTTTTTTGTATTTTTTTGAAAACAAGCAATATCAACATCGACTCAGTGAGGAAAATCAATGATTTTAAAAATGACGCGTTAAAAGTCGAACGCGTTCCAAAGATCTTTGGAACTTTAAATTCTTTTGGGACGGTGCTAAAAATGATGCAAATATATTAAAAAATATATTTTTTGGATTTTCGATGTTTTTCGCTATTTTTGGATTTTTCTGAAAATTTATCAAAACATGGGTAAAAAATTGGGTAGTAACATCAAGGTGAAAAGGTTACACTAATGGTGTAAGAATAAGTATAGTATAAACTCAACATGGACTTTAATGTTTGATACTAACATGACTTCTATTTATTGTCTTACTCACTCTTCATACCTTGCTTGTTAAATGGTTAATCTAGATTTGTGTTGAACAACCCTTGGTACAACAAATACTTGGCACTTTCATAGCCCAACTGTATGGTTTAATCGACACCTATGCTATGAAAGGAACTTGATTTGTTGTTAACATAAGTTATCACCATAAATACCTAATAATATTTACAAGTATTGGCATTACTCGAATAAGATAATTAATGTAATCATGTTAATAATTTATAATCCGAGTGGAACCTCCTTTATGTGTGGTTTCCAGTCAAGTAATAAAAAGAGTTTATACTATACTTATTTGAAATACTATTAGTGGATCCTCTAACCTTGACAATTGTTTTATCTTTGTTTAAATCCTTACATCATTATCACATCTCAAAGCTCTCTTCAAATCTTTTCTTTTATTTATAATTCTATATAGTTCACCTCCCTGTGGTTCGTTATTTATTACTTTGACACTCATACACTTGGGATAAGACATCAACTCTTTGATCGTGTCACCAAGACAAACGGTTGATTAGCTTAGGCTGATAGCATCCGAAGTGGATGGCCGGGGCGAGTGAACGGTTAACCTCGGCAAATGATGCCTTAATAGGATAGCCGGATTTAAGATTATGGCTAATTGCAAGAATTGGTGCATTTATATGTACTACAAGTCGTTCACACCAAGTACATAAAAGGAATTACATATGTCACGCTTTAAACATGGGATAATGTTAATACTTCATTAAACTACCATACTGCTTATTATCATTATTATTATTAAGTAATCGCATTCTTATAAATGTTTTGTACTGTAGCAGGGACGTCACACCAATGAGGTGCCTAGGAAACCTAATACACGAGAACCTACTTTTGCAAGGAATCATGTAGTTGCATTCTAAATCACGATGTATTTTATATGAATCAATGTACTGAACGTATAACTATTAATAGATCCTTTTTGTTTAAATTCGTGATGACTATTAGTAGGATAGGAATGCAAACTCATGTCTATATATGTATATTTTTAATGTGAACTTCTAATCATACAAACATAATAATATGTGTTTATATAAAATTCACTTTTAAATGAAATGTTGATTGTTGTTGGTGTATGGATTGTATGTTGATGATGTGAGGGAACAGGTTCGTTGATTATCGACACAATGTATGACAAGTACATATATATAAAAAATTACCATTGTTTTGGGCTTGACAAGCCGGGTTGTTACAGTTGGTATTAGAGCACTTGGTCTAGATCTTGAGGATCATTAATAATTGTGTTGTTGTGGTGAATTTCAGGATGGTGCACACCCGACAAGGGACACGAACTGAGTCGCCCTCCTTAGAAAGGATGGGCGGGAATCAAGGTGCCCAAGGTTGGCAAGACAAAGATCTCTTGGATGATATGACATCTCATGCTTCGGTAATACCACCCGAAACCTTGCAAGGGGGAGCCACAGTAACGGGGGAAGTTTAGAGGCCTAACCAAACATATAAAGTACCCCCAGTTGTAGTAGAGCAACAAAAGAGATTAGAGGCATAACTGTCGACTATTCCAATCAGTGTGCCCCCGCAGTATGTAGACACGAGACTCCTTGTACAAATAGTAAAGGCAGTGATGGAGGGCATGACTGGCTTAGACAACGTAGTGCTATGACCATATATGGGGGAACAAGATGCAGACATAGCTGAGAGATGGAGCAGGAAGGTAGAGAAGACTATGACCTAGATAAACATACCCGAGGGTTTGAGGGTGAATTGTGCAACCCAACTATTGTCCGATAGGGCCATGACATGGTGGAAAACAGTCCAACTAAGGCGTGCAACCAAGACACTAACTTGGAGTGACTTCAAGATAGAGTTTGAGAATCAGTTTTATTCCGGGTATCATCGCAAGGTGAAGGAACAAGAGTTCTTGGCATTAAGATAAAGAGATATATCGATGTTGGAGTACGAAAAGAGGTTCCATGATCTCTCATTGTTCGCCCCACACTATGTGCCAATAGTGGAACATATGATTGAGAAGTTGAGAGATGGTTTGCGACAAGGATTGATCGCCTTGCTGTTTAAATACGTGAGGGAGCTGACTGAGGCTGCACGAGCTTTAGAGGCCTGTATTGGAGAAAA
The DNA here is from genome assembly GCA_007827005.2 of Populus simonii. Lineage (NCBI taxonomy): Eukaryota > Viridiplantae > Streptophyta > Magnoliopsida > Malpighiales > Salicaceae > Populus > Populus simonii. Next base: position 10,760,645 of record CM017468.2, read on the forward strand.
TCAATAGGGATATCAGGGTATAGACAAAAAGAAAGATGGAGATTATTTCAGCGGCAGACCACCACTTCTGAAGAAAGGAAAAAGTGGGGCGTTTGAGTAGTACAGGAAAAATGGGAGTTTGATGGTACCGCCCCACCAACAGTTTGGTGGAAGAATGATGGTTGGGCAGTCGCACTCGAGGGCAAACTCTTCAACTAGGATCGGTGACCACAAGGGTATTGACTATCCCTCTTGTGTAAAATATGGACAAAAACACCCTAGGGACTGCTCAGTTTCCCTAGGGTGATGCTTTATTTGTAGAAGAGAAGGTCATATGTGGAGAAACTTCTAGTATCTGGGGCAAGGGTGTCATTATTGTGGTATGAGAGGTCATTATAAGAAGGACTGCCCCAACAGGAACACTGGATAGGTACAGAGCTACAGCTAGCCGAGTTAGAGCCATTAACAGTCAATCACCATGAATAGGCCAGTGAGATCCTCTCAATCAGGAGCAAACTTTAGTCGAGGGAGACCGAGGGAAAAAAATGATCAGATCCTATTCTTCCACCTGATACAAGAGGAGGTCAGGGTTGCATTGGATGTGGTGGCAGGTACGTTGCTAATGAATAATTTTAATGTGCATGTGTTATTTGATCCAGGTGTCACCTACTCATTCATTGCCAAAAGAATTATCGCTAAACTGAGAATGAGAGTTGGAGTAGTAGAGAATGGGTTCGTAATTGGAACTCCAATGAGAAACATGGTTGAAACAAATATTGTGTATGTAGGTGTGGGGGTTAGCCTATCTGGGTATGAAATAGAAGTAGACTTGATTCCCTTGGAATTGCATGGTTTTGACATAATTTTAGGCATGAATTGGTGAGTAAATACAAGGCCCTAATAGATTGTTATGCTAAAACTATTACATTCCAAACACCTGAGGGTGAGAGGGTGATTTTCAAAGGAGTGAGGATTCTCAAACCGATCACTTTAATATCGGTTGTAACAGCTCAGAAACTTCTGAGAAAAGGATGTATGGGATACCTCGCATACATCTTAAACTCTAATGATAAAGGTCCACGACTGAAGGATATTCCTGTGGTGAAGGAATTCCCAAATGTATTTCCCGACGAACTATCAAGACTACCCCCGGAGTAAGAGGTAGAAGTGTCTATAGACACTTTTCCCGGAGTCCTACCTAAAGCCCAACAACCGTACCGGATGGCTCCAGCAGAACTGAACGAGTTAAAGACTCAACTGCAGGAATTGTTAGACAAAGGGTTTTTACGGCCTAGTAATTCTCCTCAGGGAGTGTCGGTTCTATTCGAAAGAAAGAAAGATGGAACCCATAGACTTTGTATTAACTATCAACAGTTGAACAAAATAACGATGAAAAAAGTACCTTTTACCTCGGATAGATGATTTATTTGATCAACTAAAAGGAGCGAGGGCATTTTCAAAGATAGATTTGAGATCAGGGTAATATCAGATGAAGATTAAAGAAACGGATGTAGCAAAGACCGTATTTAGAACCCGTTGCGGACACTATGAGTTTTTGGTGCTACCGTTCGAGTTAATGAATGCCCCGTACCTCTTCTGGACTTAATAAATCAGGTTTTCAAACCATACCTCAATAAGCTTATGGTGATATTCATTGATGATATACTGGTGTACTCAAATTCCTTCGAGGAGCATGAAGAACACTTGAGATAGACCTTGAGAGATCAACAGTTGTATGCAAAATTGAGTAAATGTGAATTTTGGCTGGAGAGAGTGACATTTCTAGGACACGTCATTTCAGCCGAAGGTGTTTTCGTAGACCTCTAGAAAGTCGAAAGCAGTCTTGAAATGGGAAAGACCGACTTCGGTCACCGAAATACGTAGCTTCCTAGGACTCGCAGGATACTACTAGAGATTTATCTAAGGGTTTTCCCTGATTGCAACCCCTTTGACCCAGCTAACTAGGAAGAATAAGAAATGGGTGTGGTCAGAAGAATGTGAGAAAAGCTTCCAAGAATTGAAGAAGAGGCTTATAATCGCTCAAGTGTTAACCCTTCCTTTAGGGACTGAGGGTTTTGTGGTCTATAGTGATGCCCCGGGAAAGGGATTGGGGTGTGTTTTGATGCAACATGGAAAGGTGATTGCCTATGCATCAAGGCAGTTAAAGACTCATAAGGTGAACTACCCAGTGTACGACTTGGAGTTGGCCGCTGTAGTATTTGCCTTAAGGATATGGAGACACTATTTGTATGGGTCTCGAACCTAAATATTTACTGATCATAAGAGCCTGAAATATCTGATGTCGCAAAAGGAGTTGAATATATGACAAATAAGGTGGATAAAACTCTTTAAGGATTATGACTGCACCATATAATACCACCTGGGGAAAGCAAATGTGGTGGCAGATGCCCTTAGTCGTAAAAATAAAGCTACCCTGGGTAAGTTAACAATGGGAAAGGATCGAAAATTGTTGGAATTGAAAGAGATGGTTGTAGAATTAGGTATTAATGCAGGAGGTGGGTTAGTAGCCCAACTATATATATACTACACGGCCAATTCCGTGACAATGAGGGGTCCAAGATTAGGAAGAACATGGAGGTCGGGGTAGAAATGAAATTCCGGGTCGATGATGGATCATTGATGATGGGACAACGATTGTACGTGCCTAATGACGAAACAGTCAAACAAATGGTTCTACGAGAAGCACATGAGTCCAAGTTCTCCATACATCCTGGTAGCACTAAGATGTATCGAGACCTGAAACACCTCTATTAGTGGCCTAATATGAAAAAGAAAAATAGCTGAGTATGTGTCTAAGTGTGGGATATGTCAACAAGTCAAAGTTAAACACCAAAGGACTACGAGACCATTACAACCATTACAAATTTCAGAATGGAAGTGGGAGATGATCACCATGGATTTTGTGTCAGGATTTCCCAAAGGGAGGAAAATAAATGACGCGATATGGGTCATCGTAGATTGGTTGACGAAATCCGCACTATTCTTGCCTATAAATATAACCGACTCTGTAGACAAGCTTGCCAAGATCTACATAAACGAGGTGGTCCAGCTCCAAGGGATTCTAGTGTCCATTGTATTGGATCGAGATCCCAGGTTCACCTCTTGACTTTGGCCGAGCATACAACATACCTTGGGGACAAGATTGGACATGAGAACTGTGTTTCACCCTTAAACTGATGGCCAATTAGAAAGAGTCATCCAAGTCTTGGAAGACCTATTACGAGCATGTGTGCTAGAATTTGGAGGAAACTGGGAGAAACACATAGCATTGATGCAGTTCCCTTATGATAATAGTCACCAAGCCACAATAGGGATGGCCCCGTATGAAGCCTTGTATAGTAGGAGGTGTAGGACTCCTTTATGTTGGGAGGAAATTGGGGATTGGAAGTTATATGGCGCGGAGTTGGTCCAAGTCACCATGGAGAAAATGAGAACTATTAGGGATCATATCAAAGCTTCACAAGATAGACAGAAGTAGTATGTTGATGTGAGGAAAAGACCTCTCGAGTTCATTACGGGGGACCAGGTGTTCCTAAAGGTAGCCCCATGGAAGAACATGTTATGGTTCGGATTGAAAGGGAAGTTAACTCCCCGTTTCATCTGACCCTTTAAGATCTTGTAGCGAGTGGGGCTAGTAGCCTACAAAGTGGACTTGCCCCCACAATTAGCCAAGGTCCATAATGTGTTCCATGTCTCCTTCTTAAGAAAGGCTGACGTGGACCTCGCCCGAATCCTACCTCAAGTTCCAGTAGAAGTCAAGGAAGACTTAACGCTCGAATTCAGGCTCATAAGGATACTAGATCGGGAAGTGAAGGAGCTACGAAACAAAAAGATCCCTATCATCAGAATCTTATGGCAAAATGCTCAAATAGAAGAGGAAACTTGGGAGAGGGAGTCTGAAATGAGGAAAAAAATACCCCAATTTATTTGAACTACCAGGTATGGATTATGAAACATCTTAAATTTCGAGGATGAAATTCATGTTAAGGGAGGGAGAATGTAAACACCTAAAAAATAGGGGTCTAAACAGCCCCACCATCGTTGCTGATTCAGAAATCAGCAGCGATGCAATTTTCGCTGCCAATTTCTGAATCGGCAGCGACTCAGCCTAATTGAAAGTTGGAAAACAATTAGGCTATCTTAAGGAGCCAAAAGGGAGGGGTAAAATCAGTTTTAGACAGACCAAAACATGGATAAAAACACCTCTAAACAAATCCCAAACACTTCATGCAACAACCCCAAAATTTTCTAGCAATATATTTTGAAAATTCATGATGATTTTTTTTTTCAAAAATTTCGGCAGGGTTTCCCCTAATTTAGCCTATCCCAAGTTATCGACAAAATCAACATCAGTCCCTAATCAACCATTTTCACAATTTAATGTTCTTATTATACTCCAATATATCTTAATCAACAATATTTCACTTTCTCTAACATATCAACTCAACGAATAATTATTTTGCTAAAATGAAGAAAGAATTATCTTAACCATGATACACAAACCATAGATTATAAATTTAATATACTTCATTCAATCATATATAATCTTTTAAGTACAGTTTATCACAAATGATATTAACTACATGCTTATATATATGTATATATATCATCATTATAATTAGAAAATATTTACATAACAGAGTACAAGTTAAATAACTTAGCCCATTTAAATTCATACATACCCAACATTATAATCTTCAAAATATACAGATAGTAATGTTATTATCAATAATTTACACGTCCAAAAGATTTACTGGTAATAGAAGTAAACTTTAAAACTACTAGGAGGTGCGGTATTGATTTGAACCTGCATAATGATTTAAAAGATAATCATGGTCAATTAAAGCATTTACATTTGCATTAACATATAAATATATATATTAGTTACTCACAAAATATCCACATTTACTATCATCTTCCAAGTACTATTCACAAATCAACAACCCAAAATTTAAATCTGTCCACATCATAGAACTTCAGTTCCAAACCAGTACAGCTGGACTACCAACACTAGTTCCATACCAGGATAACTGGTCCACCAGCTGCCCATTCACAGGGCACCAATTTTCCATTTCAAAATAAATTATCATGGGAAAATCTACCAGCATTCCACATAAAATTTCATTGATCAAGGGAAAATTTAAATATCTAAAGTTCAGAGAAAGAAAAAATATTCAAGATAATTTCATTGACCAGTTCCATACCAGGATAATTGGTCACAAGCTGCCCATTCACAAGGCACCAGTTTTCCATTTCAAAATAAATTATCATGGGAAAATCTACCAGCATTCCACATAAAATTTCATTGATCAAGGGAAAATTTAAATATCTAAAGTTCAAAGAAAGAAAAAATATTCAAGATATTAAACATCTACCTGGTGTTTGCGTCTTGCTAGCTGAACCTGTATGCTGAGTGGTTCCTGTAGCCTCGTCCACTCCCGCAGGTTCATTTCATTACCAATTAAATTTATTTCAACGAAATCAACTTGTCATCAATTTAATTATTTCATCAATAATATCACCACAAAACCACTTTACTTATCAAACCAGCAAAACAACTCATTGTTAATTTAATTACTTCATTAACACATCACCACATAATTCATTTAATTTTCAACAACAATATCAACTCATTACTAACATAATTTATTTATCATCAATATTACCACATGACTCATTTAATTATCACTCAACAATATTAACTCATCACTAATATAATTTCTTCATCATCAATATTATCACGTAACTCACTTAACTATCAAATAACAATATTAACTCATCACTAATATAATTCCTTTATCATCAATATTACCACATAACTCATTTAATTATTACTCAACAATATTAACTCATCACTAATATAACTCATTCATCATCAATATTACCATATAACTCATTTAATTATCACTCAACAATAGTAACTCATCACTAATATAACTCCTTCATCATCAATATTACCACATAACTCAGCAATTAATTATTGATCCAACATTTTCATTCATTTTCTTTCTCTTGACCGAAACCTCTCCTCAAAAGAACCCATAATTATTTTTTCTTCAATTTCACAAATTGAAACATTACCCACTATTATTTCATTTATTAAAACATAATTCATCATAATTTCATAAGTTAACCCATTAAACCTCACAACTTATGCCATAATTATACACTAATACAATTGAATAAAATCTTAACATATTAAATATATCAATTTAATTGTGAAATCAAAGATGGAAAGCTTGAAATCACCACATAAATTTCTTTCCTCCCTCCCCCCTTATTTTCCTCTCAATGCGTCCCCTCTTTTAAAAAAAATCTTTTGTTCCTCTTTTGAGATTTTCTTGTTCAAACCTTTCCTAATAAACTTTAATCACTAGTTATATCTCTTTCCTTTTTTATTTTTTTGTGAATTTATTTTGGATAAACTTTGATAAATTTCACTCAATTCTTCTCCCTCTCAAGCCCTAACATGGCCGACCACTCCCCTCTTAAATCCACTCCCCATTTGTTTATATATTTACAAGTTTTCCCTCCCTTTTCATTTAAGTCCTTCATTGTTTTGTTTTAAAACCATTTGGCTTAAAAGTTTGACTTATTCAATTTAAATCCTTGTCCCACATTCACATTATTAGATAATAATTTCCACTCCATTAACTTATATATATATATATATATATATATATATATATATATATATATATATATTTGCCCCTCCTTTTTTTTGTAAATCAAAATATAGGAATTTACCCGGGAGTTACACTCCACCTCAGTTTATATGAAGTATAAATGCAAGGAGAGAGAAGGTGACCCTTTCTCTTCCCAAAATCTGTCTGCAGCAGCTGCATGTCTCTCTTTTCTCCTTCTTCCCAACGAAAATTCAAACTAAAACCAGCAAAGAATACCTCTTGAACATGTGTGAGAGAGTTAAGATCATGAATGAAGGCTAAACAGCTGCTTAGGGGGAAGTAAAGGGGGCTGGAACGAGTGGGAGGAAACTGACAGAAAAAAAAGAATCGAAAGAGGAAGAAGAAGAGGAAAAATAGGAGAAAGAGAAAGGAAAAATACTACTAAATTGTCCAGTCCTACTTAGATTTGAAAGCTATGGGTCATGTAGTCTCCTTTGTTCTCCAAACCCAGAACTAAAAATGATGAAGGATCCCTAAGAAAAATTGAGTTGCCTGCAGCGAATTACCATTCGTTGTCGAAGATGTGAGTTCTGCAACGAATTTGTTATTCGCTGTTGAAATTAAGCTATCTGGAATGAATTAATAGTCGCTGCCGAAGATGTGTGTTCTATAGCGAATTTGTGATTCGCTGTTGAAATTGAGTTGTCTGCAGCGAATTAGCATTTGTTGCCGCAAGTGAGTTTCTGCAGCGACTTATGATTCGCTATTGAAATTGAGTTGCCTGCAGTGAATTAGCATTCGTTGTCAAAAATATGTGTTCTACAGCGAATTTGTGATTCACTGTCGAAATTGAGTTGTGTGCAGCGAATTAGTATTCACTGCCAAAAGTGTATGTGTGCTGCAGCGAATTTATGATTTGCTGCTGAAGTGGTGTTGTCTGTAGTGAATTTGTGATTCGCTGTCGAAGTAGTATTGTTTGCAGTGAAATTATGATTCACTGTCGAAATTGAGGTGTCTGTAACGAAACAATTTCAGTGTCGAATTGTGCAGCCTGCAACGAAACAGTTTTCGCTGCCAAATTGTGTGGCCGATTGCAAATCAGTTTTGTTACCGACTTCTATAATAGGCCTCCCGGGTAGAAATGACTCAAATGCTTGTGACAATTTCATTGTATGATGGTGTAAAATGTGGAACACTTGAATGTGAACATATGAACTCTGGAAATAAGTATGGTGATTAATGTGATTAAAAAAATAATACAAATATACTGATTTGTGACCAATGACGTCATAGGTGGTGCAGCCGAAATCGAACCATCGCCAGGACAAGGACAACCTGCAAGTGGAGCAGGTAGGTGACTTTCACCTTTCTTTTTCATAACGTTGAATTATGAAATACTTTATACCGTATTGTGTTAGTACAGATATCAAACTGCCAAATGTGTAAATGTTGACAAATGATTGATTAGCTTCGGCTAATAGTATCCGAATGGATGGCCGGAACAAATGGTTGCTTCAGCTAATGGCATCTGAATGGATGCTCGGGATAAATGATTGCTTAGCTTCGGCTAATGGCATCCGAATGGATGATCGGGATAAGTGATTGATTAACTTTGGTTAATGGCATCCAAATGGATGACCGGGACAAATGGTGATTAGCTTTGGCTAATGACATTCGAATGATGACCGAGATAAATGGTTGATTAGCTTCGGCTAATGGTACCCGAATGGAGGACTGGGATAAATGGTTGATTAGTTTCGGCTAATGGCATCCGAATGGATGACCGAGACAAATGAATGATTAACTTCGACTAATGGTATCCGAATGGATGACCGGGATAAACGGTTGTTTAGCTTCGGCTGATGGCATCCGAAGTGGATGGGCAAGGCAAGTGAACGGTTAACCTCGGCAAATGATGCCTTAAGAGGATAGCCAGATTTAAGATTATGGCTGATTGCAAGAATTGGTACATTGATATGTACTACAAGTCGTTCATACCAAGTACATAAAGGAACTACAAATGTCACGCTTTAAACATGAGATAATGTTAATGCTTCATTAAACTACCAGACTGCTTATTATCATTATTATTATTAAGTAATCGCATTTTTATAAATGTTTTGTACTGCAGCAGGGACGTAACACCAATGAGGTGCCTAGAAAACCCAATACACGAGAACCTACTTTTGTAAGGAATCATGTAGTTGCATTCTAAAGCACAATGTATTTTATATGAATCAATGTACTGAACGTATAACTATTATTAGATCCTTTTTGTTTAAATTTGTGATGACTATTAGTAGGATAGGAATGCAAACTCATGTTTATATATGTATATTTTTAATATGAACTTCTAATCATACAAACATAATAATATGTGTTAATGTAAGATTCACTTTTAAATGAAATGTTGATTGTTGTTGGTGTATGGATTGTATCTTGATGATGTGAGGGAACAACTTTGTGACACGACCAAAAGATTGATGTCTTCTCCCAAGTGTAGGAGTGTCGAACTAATAAATAACCCGGCAAGATCGGGGTCGAACCACGGGGAGGTTAACTATATAATAATAATAATAATAATAATAATAATAAGTTAAAGAGGACTTTGAGATGTAAGATTAATGTGAGGATTAAACATTGATAAAAACAAATGTCAAGGTTAGAGGATCCATTAATGGTATTTCAAACAAGTATAGTATAAACTCTTTTTATTACTCAACTGAAAATCACACACAAAGGAGGTTCCAATCGGATGATTTGTCATTAATAGCTCATTATAAATTGTTAACATGATCATATTAATTATCTTATTTAAGTAACACCAAACTTTTAAATATTGTCAGGAATTCATGATGCTAACTTACGTTAACAACAAATCAAGTTCCTTTCATAGCACAGGTGTAGGTTATACCATACGGTTGGGCTATGAGAGTGCCAAGCATTTATTGTACCAAGTGTTATACAACACAGATCTAGATTAACCATTTAACAAGCAAGGTATTAAGACTTAATAAGATAAAAATGATAAGACATGTTAATAGCAAGTTGTTTAGGATATAAGCATTAAAGTCCATATTGAGTTTATATTATACTTATTCTAACACCATTAGTGTAACTTTTTCACATTGACATAATAAACTTAGCTAAACATAATGAAGAAAAGAGACATAAATAAACAAGATAAGAGCATAAATAAGATACAAGTTAACTAAGTAAAGGAAAGAAAATGAAAAGCATAAACATGATATTAATGAAAGCAAAACTTAAGCATTACAAAAATATAAAGAGAGAGAGAGAGAGAGAGAGAGAGAGAGAGTAAGAGGAAGATCTTGATCTGAACAACCCAGCTCCTAAATGCATGGCAAATGCCTCCTTTTATAGGCCAAAATTTGGAACTATTGATTTGATGACTAATTGTTGAGTGGGTGGCCAACTCTTGACTTGGTGACAATCCTTATCTTCTTGTCTGAACAAAACGTCATTGCTAACGTCAGAATTCAAACAGACTTCAACATGAAAGTTATAGGAAATTGTCTCAGCTTTCTAGGAAAAAAAATTGAGGTTATTTGGACTTCTAGAACTCGAGATATGGGCTAAACACTTAACAGTGTCTGGGCTGCATAACAGATTCGGACTTCTCCGTTGTTGCTATAATTTGGACTTGAAAATGGCCTTTTTAAATCTTGGACTCCCATGAAAGTTTTAGGCCTATGTCTTAGCTTTCCGTCCATATAAAGCAGACCTAAATCCAAGATCTACAGCTCTAGATATGACCCGATGATCGAACAATGTTCTAGTTTGGACTGAACCAACATCTCTTTTCTAAGTTTGGCCCTCTCTTTGTCCTTTCAATTTAAGTACTTAAACTCATCAATTAATCCTTTCATTTATGTAATAGGCCTGTATTTAAGATGAACATTTATCATAAATTAAAGGTATCTTATGGTATCAGATTTGTTATTATAAAACATGCTTTAGTTAAAGAGTTATTGATACTTAAAGTGCAAAATGATGATATAAAACCTTGATAAAAATACACTTTTAAGTACTAATCACTTCACCGATTACCAACACGATGTGTGACAAGTACATATAAAAAAAAGATTACCGTTGTTTTGGGCTTGAAAAGTCGGGTTGTTACATTTATATAACACAACTCCGATTTTGATAGCAAACTTAGCAATATATTGTTTATAATAATAACTTAGAGCCTGCTTAACAATTAAAATAAACAATCATGAGAAATAAGCATAGGAAAACAAGCATATTCATCATATAAACTGAAAAGAAAAGGTGAAATAAATCTTACAGTTCTTGAAATCCGAAGGTTTCTATGTCCTGTAACCAAGAAAAAAGAGCTTAGCCTTACATGTCTATTAAACAACTAATCAAAAAGAAAGAAAAATGGATGATTTTGGGTTTTTGGAGGAAAGGGTGCGTTTTCTTTCTTTTATGGCCGCCCTTTTTCCTTTCTCTCTTTCTTTTTATTTGATAGGGAACCCTAATCCCCCTTTCCTATAAAATAGTTATTTTCTAAGTAGACAATTTACATTTAAGTATTTTAATAACTATTTTCTAAAAAAGAAGAAATAACCTTGTATAAAATCTTCAAGCTTTGACTTTTGACTTGGAGGAGCTAAATTGTCGAAATAAAGATTTGAATATTGGTTTGGATGCTTTGAGAAGTACTTTGGACTTGTTTCTTCACAAAACCTGTTTGCTGGCTAAATTTATATGTCATCTTAGAAAAATCATATCTCTCTCATATGAGCTCTTTTTCTGCTGAAATTTGGTAGGTTGATAGGTCTTCGAGTTAGGAAGCCAAAAACATTGAGTTTGCATATAATGGATTTCTCTAGTTTAAGATATTCAAGTCGAAATGGTCGAAAGCAACACTGGCAGAATACGAGATTTGTCTTTAAATGCTGTGATTTCCATGCTTTTTATCTTTTTATTTTTCTTACGATATATTTATATAAAGGTATGGATGTTGGCTTTCTAATGCCACTGGAATCACTTTATTTCGACCTCTAAAGCTTAAGCTCTACATAAAACATCAATTGGAGGTCAAATCTGTCAATTATCTCCAATTCACTTCTTTTTGAATCTTACATCCAAAAGTGCCTTCAAAACATAAAATAAAGAAATCAAGGCATTATGTGTATAAAACATAGGCAACATTCTAGGTAAATATGGGTAAAACTATTGAATAATATGGTTGCATCAATCCATTACCTCGACAACCAGTTAGAAACCGACTTAAGATCTCTGAAGAAATATTAATAGACAATGCTGAGCAATGGAATAGATATATGATAGGTTTCTTCCCAAGTTACAAGATGCTTTACCATTTGGTTAACACTAGAGCATCAAGAGCTTAGAAGCACTATGGTCTAGAAGATGTCATGACCACATCAAATGGCTTCATGATTTTTCACTTTAAAACTAATGTAGAGATGTAGGCTGTGATGGAGAAAGGACCACGGATGTTTGGAGGAAAAAACATCAGCTTGCAGCAATGGCACCCCCGCTCTAGTTTGAAAAAAACAAGATCTTTACACTCCCAATCTGCATTCATCTCCATGGATTGCCATTTCCATTATGGTCCAAGCAGGGTCTGAGCTTGGTAGCAAGCATGGTTGACAAACAATTATCCGATGATGAATAAACATACAGGTGCACAAGATTGGAGTGTGCTAGAGTGTGTGTAGAGATTGCAACTTCCTTCCTCTTTGTCCACAAGTTTAAGATTGAAAACCCTCTCTCCACAAAACCAATCACCATCGAGGTTGATTATGAATGGAAGCCTCCTAGCTGTGACCAATATAAGTTGTTTGGACACTCTTGTCCCCCTAAAGTCAACCCCTCATTCCACAGGCAAGGGCCAAACTAGTGCAGATGCTACCTTGCCTCAAGTCCCATTCTAAATAGAAAATTTCCTCATACCTTCCCTCCTTTAGATTCCTCCTCTTTTACCATAGTTGAACCCCATTTCATATAACCTTTCACCAAAGACACGACCACAAGCCCCCCCCCTCCACAACCACCGGAAACTCTAGCCAACCATGCCTCAAACCCTTAATACTCATAAAACCACACACACCAGCCCCCTGCCTTCCCAAGCAACTTCTTGTTGAACACCTAGAGATAAAAGATTATGGATTAGAACAAAGCTCAAGTAATGATCCTCTAGCCATTGAACAACTCCAACTTCCCACAATTGGCCTTACATCATGTATAATGAGCAAAATGGAACCTCTAAGAAGTTATAGTGCAACCTCATCTACAACTAAAGAGGTCTTCATTAAGACCTCAACAACCCTTGCCCCTTCCATGAACAACATGTTGATCCCCCACTTCCCCCTATCCATCAATAGCAAAAAAAAAAAAGGGAAGGAAACATAAAGAGGCCTGTCATAACCTATTTTTGGGTTATTCCTCAAATTCATCTATTTTTTTCAAAAATAAAAAAAATAAAATAAGGACTCATATTTTAGCAAAAAAAAAAAAATGCAACCTGGGAGGGTTTCAAATTAAGCTGCAATTTTGGAGCCTAATTGTACCCCATTTTACCCAAAACTAGAGAGACAATGCAGATTTAAGGATAAATTAAATTATTATCAGATGAATCTGCTTAAAAATTAAGCCTAAAGAAATAATTAGATTTTTAATAGGCCAATTTGATTTAATCATAAGCCAAATTGAAAATTAATTATGTCTAAGAATTAATTTGGATCCAATTAAAGGATTTAATTAGGTGTAAGGACTTAATTATACTTTAAATAAGTCAAATTAATTTTATTAGGGGCTTCATTGGTGAAAAAATAAGTTTGGGAGCCTAATTTGGGCTTAATTAAGAATGAAATTTTAAGAGACTAAATTTAATTTTTACCAAGTCAATTGATTGAAATCAGGGGCACGATCGCAAAAAAATCAAAGTTTTGGGGTCAATTAAGGGTTAAATTGAAGAAATTCATAGACAAGAACCAATCTGCAAAAGGCATCGAACTATAGGGGCTCAATTGATTGAAATCAGGGGTGAAATTGAAGAAATTTCAAAGTTTAATGGTCAATTTAGAGTCAAATTGCAGAAATCTGAAACTAAGGACTATAATGAAAAAGGCGCGTAAATCTGGGGCTGGAATTGAAGTGTTTTCAGGGATGAAATTGCATAAAATTAAAGTTTGAAGCCAATCGGAGATGTATTTGAGAGAAATAAAAAATTAAAGGGCTAAATTGAACTTTACCAAAATGATGTTGTTTTGGTTACTGTTCATCTTCTTTGATTTCTCTGAAAAAACCTGCTTAGGAAACTACTTTGCATATACATTTAATACCTCTACCCTTCACCAAATTTGACAAAATTTGCATAAAAATGATTACTTGACATTTCTCTACACCCCAGACTATTATTTAAACGTCATTAATAACATCAAATTACAACCTTAAAACAGTAATCTATGCCTCAAAACCAAACTTCAACATTCATATGTATATTAGTTTAAATATGAACAAATGCACCTAATTGCCATAGTAATAAAAAAACATTAATAACCAAAGCATAATGTATGAACCAACAATCAAACAATAGTTTAATAAAGCATTGAAAGAGGGAGAGAGGGTGTGCATATTAAACTATAACCCCCTATCAAAGTTTGAAAGTTTACCTTGTAAAGACAATGTTGTTTTGTTTTATAGATTATTTGTTTCTTTCCTCTAGATTTTCAGCTTGTTTTCGATATGATATTAACCTTGATTCTCTTTCTTCCTTTTTTCTTGAATTAGCACACAATTATTGTATCTTCTCTTATAATCAACTCTAAGGTTTTCCTCTCAATCCTTTCTATGTTTCCTCTCTTTTCTCTTTGTAATTTCTTCTAAAAAAATCTATCTCTCCTTTTTTATACGAACCTCTTGATTTCATAATCAAATAACCCCCAACGAAGATGATACTTCCCCAAGAAAGCTGAAAATCAGCTTTAAGAAGTGTGACATAATGGAAACTTATCACAAGACACCAACACTAATGGAATTAAATCAAATAACGCCACAATATCAATTATACCTTGATAAGTCAGATTTGATCTTTGTTAGGGCAAAGATAACGTGCTGCATCACATAAAACACGAGTTTATTTTATAAATACATGGCTTCCTACTTTTCAGCATGCAAAACACTTATATAATGCTTTACATAACCCTAATGGATCCCCATATATTTGCTGATTTGAGCCCACTTACAAAATTGACCCATAAGTAAGAATAAACCAAAAACTAAGAAGAAAATAATAAAAATCCAAAATTAATATCCTAAATATGCTAGAATCAGATTTACCACCCCTAAAAAGTCCTAAATAGGCTAGGAAATCTGATCTGAATGTTGAATTAATTATGAAGTCTTCTTACATTCATGTGCTTAGTTTCCTTGTTTTACATAAACAATTAATGAAGGAAATCTCCCTCTTTTATAATTGTCAATTTAGTTTCCTTCCTACACTAGGAGCATCATTAATTAATTCGTCCTATCTTAAAAAATCAAATCTGACAGCCCTCTTAGCATCCTTTCTTGACTACGAAACTTCCTCTTTTATTGATAAATATTATCCTAAATAATAAGGAAAATAATAAATAAAATTTCCTTGAATTTCAAGAGAATATCTTGTTGATTTAAATCCTTATAGAATTAGAAAATCAACCCCAAACAAATTTGATATGATTAATTAACCCTAGCCAACTTTGGACCTCACGTGGCCTAAACCTATATTCATTAAGAAGGACCAAACCAGACCTAAAATACACTCTAAATAAACTTTCTTTGTTGCCTAAAAACATCACATGTATAGCCTGTCCTTATATGGTTGAATTACCTACCAAAAGAATTGGGTCGAACCCATCATCCATAAGAACATCAATCTGACCGAATACATCCATAGGTAAAAACTCATCATGAAAAAACCAAGGTTAAACCATATATTGAATTGTATCAACAATCAATCTCAAACACACAACTGAATGCTTACAATAAGGAATCCAAGGCTGAACTTGAACCGTATCATTCCCTCCCTCTTCAAGAAGATTCGCCCTCGAATCTTGAATAGGATTAATAGCAACTTCATTAGCCTTTTGTTTAAGCATTTGGAATTCCCTTATTGCTAACACCTTTCTCTAACAACATTGAATGGAAGTAGTGACTGATAAGAATTTCAAATAAGCACGTCGTACTAACCACTTATATACTTTTAAATGATAACCATAATGGCTCTCCTTTATCTTTCATTCTTTTAGGACTGTACCTTCTTTTTCTATAAAGCTTGAAATTCATAGAATAATCTTCTACACTTATCAACTTCTCGTTCTAAAACCCTCAAATCATGACTTAGTTTTTTGTATCCTTGAGCTAGAATCCTTCTTTGTTCCCTCTCCCTTGCTGAATACATGAAACAAATACGAAAAAAAAAGAAAGAAGAAGAAGACAAAGACACAACAACAATATAGTTTATGATAAGAAGAACATTGATTTAGACTTGAAATTGCAAATCTGACTTTTGTTTGGACCAGAACTGATTGAAAACAAACAGATGCAAAAATGACTTAAACAACAACCAAATATCCCAAATATAATGATAATATACTAGTAGAAACGGAATCAACAGAAACAAAACAAGTTTTGAAAGCTAACGCAAAATAGACATGTTACGGCAAGACAAAACCCTGTTCAAGAACCTAAAGAAAACTATATCCAAATGATCTCAAATTTAATATATTTTGCGATTAGGACCCCAGTAAAAAAAATATAAATTTTAAGCTAATTCCGAGTTGATTTGATATATGGACACGAAATAGCCTCTTTAAAACCCGAATTTAGAACCTAGGCCTAACAATGTCCAAATGACTTGAAACTTGATATTTAGTGTGATTTCACACTAAATAACCAGAATATCAATTTTGAGTTAATTAAAATAGGTTTTGAAATGCTTCCGCTTAACAGATGTGTTGCAGAAATGTCTTAACCCAAATAACGTTTTTTGATTGCTTCCTTTTTTTACTTTAATTAATACACAATAAACAAAAAATAACAAGAATAAACACAAGAAAGAAAACAAATACTAACCCGAAATAAAATGAAGACAGACGAAGAAAAACTGACGCGAAACAAATAGATAACGAAAACAAGAAGGATATAACTTGATTCTAGAGCTTAGCTCTAATACCAACTAATACGAACCTCTTGATCATGTGATCAAGCAACCCCCAACGAAGATGATACTTCCCTAAGAAAGCAAAGTTGAAAATCAGGTTTGAGAAGTGTGCATAATGGACCTGTCTTAGGGCATTAACACTATTGAAATTGAAACGAATGATGCCACAAGGTCAATTATACCTTGATAAGTTAGATTTGATCTTTGTCTCGACAAAGATAACATGTTACATCACGCAAAACACAAGTGTATTTTATAAATCCATAGCTTCATGCTTTTTAGCATATAATGCTTTAAATAACCCTAATGGATCCCTATGCGTGGGTTGATTTGAGCCCACTTACAAAATCGACCCTAATAAATAAAAACAAATCAAAGAGTAAGAAGAAAATGATAAAAATAATAAAAATCCAAAACTAATATCTTAGATATGCTAAAATCAGATTTGTCACCTCTAAAAAGTCTCAAATAGACTTCTTGTGCTTATTTTCCTTGTTTTACATGAAAAATTAATGAAGAAAATCTCCCTCTTTTATACTTGTCAATTTAGTTTCCTTCCTAGAATAGAAGAATCATTAATTAATCTGTCATAGCTTAGGAAATCAAATTTGGCAGCCCCCTAGCATCCTTTATTGATTAGGAAACTTTCTTTTTTGTTGATAAATATTATCCTAAATAATAGGGAAAATAATGAGCGAAATTTCCTTGAATTTTAGAAGAATATTTTACTGATTTAAGTCCTTGTAGAATTAGAAAATCAACATCAAACAAATCTGATCCGATTAATTAACCTAAGCCAACTTTGGATCCCATATGGCCTAAATTTATATTCATCAATTGGGACCAAACCACACCCAAAATACATTATAAATAAACTTTCTTTGCTGCCAAAAAATTATCGTACATAACCTGTCCTCATCTGGCCGAATTACCCACCAAAAGAATTAGATCGTACCCATCATTTATAAGAACATCAATCTGATCGAATACATCCCTAAGTAAAAACCCATCATGAAAAAAACAAGGCTAAACCTTATACTAAATTATATCAACAATTAATCTCAAACACGTAACTGAATCCTTACTATAAGGAATCCAAAGCTAAACTTAAACCGTATCACCTTTACTCAATAGGAGATGCCCTTTTATAAGGAAACCAAAACCAAAAATTTCAAAATCACGATGGTTTTTTCTTAGAGGTTGTTAGGGAATATTCCTCTCTGAAATAGGTGGTGCATGATCCCTTTCTTTTTTTCCTTTTATAAACCAAAATCACATATGAAAAAACAATTTTGGAGTCTTTTTTGTCATGGTGAATTTTTCTTCAATCATAGATGATTAGGTTGGGTATTTTGTCAAGATCATTGTGAAGATTGAGCCATAAAAGTATCATTTATTGACATAAACCTTGTATAGGGGATGTAGATATGTCATTAGAAACCAACCATATTGGATTTAGAGGTCTAAAACTCCACATTCATTGATAGGAAGGTGAGCTCTCAATCAACTTGAATTTGTCAATATAAAGATGGCTGATCAAGGACAAAATATTATCGAGCTCATTGAACCGAATGAGGTATAAACATGTGATGAGAATAACCGATCCTTATAAAGGAGATCTTTCCAAGTCATGTAGTGGTCGGAGCTTGTGGGGTGGTCGGAGATGCAATATTCATTCGCCTGAAAGTAACAATTCAATCAACCTTCTAGGCTGAAGGAGATTATAAGATGGCCAGACAACGTGTCACTTATTTCTTCATTAAAGTCTGAGTAACGCGTCGTTCATTTAAATCCTAAAAATTAGGGTTTTTAAATAGCATTTTAAGAAAATCTCAATTTAGTCCATGTCTTTCTAACTTAAGCATATGAATCCTCAATTGACCCTAAAACTTTCAATTTTAGCAATTACACACCTAGAAACCTTGATTTAAATCCTTTAATTTGATCATCGTTTTCCCTTTGGTCCTTGTCTTCCAGGTTATTCAATTTCACCCTTATCAACCATTAAACTTTTAATTTCTTTCAAGTAGACCCCTAATTTGATTAATTTCAGTCCTCAAACTCACTCGCTTTATGCACTTTTGTTCTTGGTTTTTGAAATTCTTCAATCTAACCCTCAACAAGCCTTCAATCTTTAAATTTCTTTCAATTCAACCATTGATTGCACCAATTTAGCCTTTTAAAGTTTCTATTATGTCCTTAATCTTTCAATCTTTGCGAATTGATTCGAATTAGGTCTCCAAACTTGATTTTTCTTCAATTCAGTCGTTGATTGAATCCATAAAACCTATTAGAAGTAAATTAAGTCCTTAAACTTAATTAGTTCTTTCAATTTTGGCCAAATTGACTTTTAAATTTAATTTTTCTTCAATTAAGTCTTTCATTAAGCCAATTAAACCCATTAAAAGTTTAATTAAGTCCTTAAACTTAATTAATTCTTCTAATTTTGGTCAAGTTGGATTTCAACCTCCACTTCCTTCCACTTCCTTTCTATCAAGTCTTTATTTAGCTCGTCGAGTCAAAACATCCCAGTCTAGTTTTTTTGGTCTTTTGTAGCTCGAGGACTTATCTCCTTGTGTCTCGAAAATATTTTTGGATTTTAAATTTTTTATTTTTTTAAATGTATTTTTTATAAAATGATTTTTGGGATCCAAATTAGATTATGATAGCATGCATCGCCCAAAAGGTGTTGGTGCCTCTCATCCGCTAGAGCGTGGAGAGTACGCCCTAGCAACCTTTTGAATTTAAAAATTATTAATCAACGTAACAAGACCAAAAATTCTGCCATGAATTTGGAATTAACAAAAAAAAAATCTCCTTGAAAGGATGAAAATGTACTTGGGCATATGAACTATTGTTTTATGATTCTAAGGGTAAAAATGTCTTTTCACTATTTTATAAATAATAAAAAAATTAAAATACCTTCGGTTAATAATTATAAATTTTTTATATTTAGAGTAAATTAGTCATTTTACTGTTTTAAAAAATAAAATAAATAAATATACTTTATAATAATCTTTTAATGAGTAATGAGTCATTAAAAAAAATTAAATTATTTCAATATAAAGGTAACAAAATGAAAAAGATGGAGATAACTCATGATAATTTTTTAATGAACAATAAGTTATTAAAAATATTGACTTTCTCTTATACAAAGACACCCAGTTTGTTTTAGAAAAAAAAGAAGATGATTTAATTATAATAATTTAGAATAAAATGTATCTAGTGTTATAGTAAAAAATTCATGGCCGGTAAGTTTTTTTATAATATATATGTTGGAATAAAAAGGAGAATATCACCTGCTATAGAAAAATTTACGCACTAAGTTTTTATATATATATATATATATATATATATATATATATATATATATATATATATATATATGTTGGAATAAAATAAGAATATCACTGAGCCGTGCAATTGGGGACCAAAACTCCATTCTACGGAACAAAAAAACCTAACGTTACATCACCTCACTATTTTTATATATTAAATAAATGTATAAAAGGAAAGGAAGAGCTACCCTACACGGCGGCTCCAGCGAGAGCTACAATCCCCTCCCTCGGCTTCCACTTTCCTCCGCAGACATCAATCAATAGGATGTCGAATCCAAACACTACCAATTCTTCCTCGGAAACTGTTTCTCGGATCCTTACGGAACACGAATTACCTTTTTAATTTCTTTTGGGGTTTTGACTTCGAGAGACAACAAACAATTATACAAACCTTAAGAAAACATTACACGGCATGGAAATCGAGGTTTCGAGTTCGATACCGCCGTCAACTGTGGATTTAGAGGAGAGAAACAAGGATCAGGTGCGCGTGAGGAGAAAAACCTTGAAGGTAGTGCTGGAGCAGTGCCAGAGAGCTCTTGAATTGCTAAATAACGCTGACGGAGTTGACGATGACGGGTATACCAGCGGAGAGGAATCCAAGGAAGTGGAGTCGTCGCCGAGCCGAGACAGCTCATCAACTTCCCTTGGCGATCAAGAAGCCGATGAGGTAGAGTTTTTGGCTAATGGCCTTGTTTTCTAATTGATGTTATAGGTTTTCGATCACAAGAAAACTTTATTTAGCTAATAACTACCTTAGATAATTAATATTTGGATGAATTTAGAAGGAAAAAGAAGGAAAACAAACTGGATGCTGTGAATTATTGGAGTTAAACAAATAAAATGTAGAAGAGAGAGTGTTGAAGTTTGCTCCTGAGATGTTGTCTTTTTTCTTTTATCTCTCTCTCTCTTTCTTAAACTGCATAATTCAAGGATACGGTTAGTATTTCATAGACAACTGATTTATTTGGATAATATGGACATAACTGATAATGTGGAAGAAGCTAGAACTTAGTATTTCCTGGATGGAATTTGTTTGGCTGTTTTATTTGGTTAATTTGCAAAATTGAGTGTTATTTAAGCTATCTGTGGTTCAATGCAATCACTTCGTTTTCCAAGTTTTTTTTTTCTTTTCATATTTTGATCTAGTTATGATTTCGGGGGCCAAATATTTTTTTTTTCCTGATGCAGTTATGCGACCTCCTCAAATCGAGAGTTGAATGCCCTGACTTCCTTGAGAAGCTTGAGTGTGCTCAACTCTCTGTTTCACAAAACATTACTGGTAAGTGCTGAGAGATGCTTCCTGCCATAATATAGCTGATCTGTTGTTACCAATTGCATGCAGATTTATTTGTATGTTGGAGTTTATATGTAGAACATCAGTGCTTAGATATTTAGGATTGTAGTTTCCTCATTATATAGCCTAGATGTTAATGAGCTCTTGTATGGTGGCAGAAGAAGGTAGTTCTTGGGACATGATCAGTGAGAATGATCTCTGGGAAGCTGAAATTGATGAATCAGATCAGGAAGATTATGTCCTTGTCCGGGAAGAAGATATAGTAGAGGGTATCGCGTGCTTCATGGCTGCCTATTTGTTGTCTCTTAAACAGACAAAGGTATGTGATGTTATTAGTACATGGTACCTTTTCCATAATTGTTGAAGTAATAAATTGTGCTAATCATTGTGATCTTCTTTGGCGTTTGTGCCATCAACCCTTTTGCCCTACCTGTTATATCTGTGATCCACAACTGTTAGGCGAATTCTCCAGGCTGGTTGATTCCCAAGAATTTATAAAATTAGTCTCATCTATTGCTTGTATATCAGCACAATAAAATACATGGATGTATGTGCATATGCACAGAGGCACTACTGCACACATGGATACACTTATAAATACAGATCATCGAGGGGTAATCATATTAGTGAATAGGAGCTGTTGGAATCTACAATTTACATCTTTTTTGGAGGAAAACCTTATAACATACGTGTCCATGCAACCAATGGATATCATTAGAATGAAATATCCTGTTTGACCACTGTTTGCAGCTGTTTTATTGCTTGATGCAAGATGTTTTGAGTACTGAACTGTGTTTGTTGTATCACCACAATGAGTTGGCTTTTAATCCGCTACATGTGAGATGCAAGGAAAGTTTTTGGTGTCTTTAGTGCTAACAAAGACATTTTGTCTGAGATTCTTATTTGGGTACTTTCTACTTGCAGGATTTGGCCCCTACGCAACTCCAGGAAGGTCAGTTCAAAGCTTTTATAATAATTTCCAGTCCTGTTCCGAGCACATTTTATTCTTCATCTGAAATAAGCTTCCTTTTCAGCACTTAATGCAAAAGAATTCTGACATTTCCTGTTATATTTCTTTTAGCCCTTAGCAAGACATTCTCAGTAAAAAAGAAAAAAGGAAAGCTTCGGAAGGCCTGGGATGGAAGCAAAGTCATTTATAATGTAGCATCTTGGGGAGCAACTGCCATTGGGTAGGCTATCTAAGTTAAATTGTTATTAATTTAGGGGTTTTTCTTCTTGCATTGGTCATCCGATTATCTTTATGTGTGGTTTTCTTGTACACAATATCCATTAAGTCTACATTTTCCTCTAATGATATTTGGATATGCATATTATCATTCAAACTATAACTGGAAAGAAATTTTTGCTGACATTCTCCTGATGTTTCTGGTTTCTCTACTTAACAGGTTATATCAAAACCCTGTTCTCTTCGGGGCTGCCTCAAAAGCCTTCTGGACTTCCTGTCATGTTATATCCAAGCTTCTCTGATGTCCTTGGTACATGTTGGGATCCACTGTTGTATTCATGCTTGTGCTGCCATTGCAGCTTGGAGTTTCACCTGTGAGTCATTCTTTTCATGCTACAGACGAATTGATTTCCCTGACATGATTTAATCTGTAAATATTCTTCCTTGTCAAGTATTTCCGAGTGCCAATTCAAATTCATTGGTAAGATGAGATCTCGTTAGTTGTCCCCTGGACTCCCCTTCCAAACTGCACAATTGGCTTTAATGAACAGAAATGTATCTACGGTGTTTCAGTTGGAGATAATGAATTTTCATTTTCCATATTTTCTGGCGTGATGAGTTTGCTTGGTGGTAAAAAGGAATGTTTTGGACGTACAAAATTGGTTTGGTGACACAACTAAGCAAATGTTGGCGTCTACCTATCAGAACCATTTTACGTGGAATCTAATTCAAAGTTAGATTTAAGAAAATTTGTAGCTCTTGCTCCTGCCAACCCATTACTAAGAAGCCCGTTTGATAAGCAATTGGTGAAGACCTCTACAATTATCCTTTATCTTTTTGGGTATAGCTCCTATAGTTTTGCGTCTAAGCAACAGATGAAGGATATTGTTTTTTTTAATATTTTTTATTTAAAAATATATTAAAATAATATATATATTTTTTATTTTTTTAATTATTAGCATCAAAACGAATTAAAAAAAAATTAATTTGAAGATAAAAAAAAATTCAAAAAATTTTGGTAACGTGATTGGATTGCAATGTTAAACAGGGATAAAGGGTTTGAAAGAATGGTGAGAGTTGTTTTTTTAAATATTTTTTTTATGGAAATATATTAAAATATTATTTTTAAATTTTTTTTATATTAACATATTAAAATATTTAAAATATTTTAAAAATATGATTTTATTAGAATAACAAATAGGACCGAACACTTGATTGCAGATGAGCCATTTCACTATTCCATCTTGGATATACGTTTAACTTTTTGGAAGCATTTTTGCTCCCTTTTCTTCCTATTTGTTTTTTCTTTTTTCTTTTTTAATTTTCTGAGTTAAGTTGACCAAGTATATTTTAGAGCTAGGCATTAAAATTAAAATTAAAATTAAAAAAAAACCTAATAGGGATTCATATTTTCCTGTATATTGTGAGAGGGAAAACCACCTAAACATTTGATCCTTGTTAGCTTAGAATTATTTTATCTATTTCACAATTTTCTTTTTACAAGTTTATTACATTATAAAAAATTATTTGATTTTAAAAAAACATCAAAACCAAGGATTAAGTTTGTCGAAGTTTATATATATATATATATATATATATATATATATATATATATAATTGTTTAAGATGCACTTTTTTGAATAATTTTTACAATTTTATTTTTAATCCTTGTTTAAGATATGATTGAGAAAGACATTAAAAAATGATGAATAAAAAAGAAAGATGTTGGTCAGTTATATTCCGGCTACAAAAAAATATTAATCTTAATGTCAATGAGTTAAATTTGATGAAAAGAATTCTATTAAAGTGTTTTTTTAGCTATAATCTTGTCTAAAAAAAGATAGATTATGGTTGAGGAAAGTTTTTGAATACAAGTTGATTTCTAAGTTTTAAAAGATTAAATGCTAGAATAGAAATAGATTTATTAAGATTATTATGATATTTGCATTAAAAAAAAAGTTTGAAAACAACGCTTTCTAAAACCTAGAAGTCGAAAACCTAACTTTCCAGCTACTTAAAATGGCAGGAGTTTGACAGGTAGTGCCCGTTTGGTAATGTGGCTGCGGGTGAGGTTCATCCACAGCCACACTTTTTAATATTTGGTAATGTTCCTACCAAATTTTTTTACTGTGGGTCCCACCATTAAAATGTGGCATAGCCGCAAGTACAAGAAGCAGCTCTTTGCTGCTTCTTGTGATGAGAAAATGGATGAACAGTGGAGCATGCTCCACTGTTCATCCATTTTCTTCAATGAACAGTAGAGCATGCTCCACTGTTCACGTGAATAGTGGAACATGCTCCACTGTTCCGGTCGGACTGGTCTAGTTCAAAGCTAAAAATGCATTGAACTGAGTCCGACCCAACAAAATTAAAAAAAAATTATTTTTAATTTTGTTTTATTCAAAAAGCTAGTGTTAAACATTATTCAATGACTACATAAATTAGACAGAGATCGCTTGATGACGCCGCATTTACAGAATTTGATCGCAATCTCAATTTTGTTCCTGATTATATTTTCCCTGATGTTGTTACGCTCTTAAGAAATTTATGAAAACTGTTGTCCTTGTCGAATATATTTCATACGTGATGGAATTGTTGATAGTTTAATGGAACAATAAAAAATATTTTATATAAAATATTATTTATTTCATGATGTAATAGCAATAGTTAAATTTACAATATTTAAATTAAAAACCGTCAATATTAATATATATGTTTTAAAATTATTTTATTACTTCAATTTCAAAAGCATTCTTAACCAAACATATTAAATTACTTTTTGTTCAACCTCAATTTCAACAACAGTTTTAACCAAACACCTATTTTTTCAAACCAATGTCAATTAAAAGTATTTTTTATAAATTTTGTTTTTTAAACCACAACTATAACAGCTACCACAATACAAAACACACTCTCATCTAACTAGAAATAAAAATTACAGGGGAGACCCGCACATGCTTTCCCTGCTATTTTTAAGCCAAAAATTGACATAGTGATTCAAGGCTACTAGGTTGTTTTTATTAGCCTTTATTTGTTTTTTAATTAATTTGAATTCATTTATATAAAATTGTTTTTGTGATGTTATTCCATTAAATACCATTTTAGATTTGTTTTCAAACTGGATTATAACTTTTTTATTATTATTATACTAGCAAGTACTTTTTTTTTTTACCGTCTTTCCTGATTATTTTTTCCTATAATTAAATAAATAGGATTATATTTGACATGTTATTTCAAAGTATTTCAAACAATTTGACATTTATTTTTAAATAAGAGTCCAGCATTTTTTAATGTTAGCAATTATTATGTAGATTATTCTATGCGAATCTGTTATGGAATTTTGTTTTTATATTTTTCTTCGTGAATATTCTTTGAAAATTAATTTCATGTCATTATAATTATTGAAAATATTTTTATCGAATTTCTATTGTTTTTTTTCTATTAACTATGTTTCTTATAAGAAATATATTTCCTGGTTAAAAAAATAATTCAACCACAAAAATAAGTTTTAAAAATAATATTACACTTTTGTACTATATTTTATTCATTGTATTGCATGTGAATATCTATTTTTATTATCGTATGATTTCTTAAAAATAAATTCTATAAAGTTTTAAGATATAAGGGGTTCTAATTATCCTTATTTATCCTTATTTCAAATATTGAGAAGGTTTATATATATATATATATATATATATATATATATATATATATATATTTATTCCATCTGCTTTTCTTTTTTATTGAACAAATAACATATCTTGAAAAGATAAATTTTAAAGAAAATAGTGATAAGAAAATGAGGAATTATACTAGAAAAATATTTTCTTATGGAATTTAAATTAGTGCTTTGCTTGAAAAACTTTTGACATATAATTAGATGAAAAAACTAAAGAGCTCTTTACCACACAAAATCAAATATTTTAATATTCATCTATCTCTCAATTTTTCTTTTTAGTCTTTGTTTATCATTAATGTATCTTTTTAATATTTATTGATATGTATAAATCTTGAGCAATTTTATTAAGTGCATACTCAATATATTTAAATCTATCAAGTCGACCAGATCAATCCTTATATAGTTAAAAAATAATTTCTAAAAAATACATTAATAATATTTGAATATTATATTTTTTATGATAAAAAAATTAATCCAACACACAATATAGCGCATGAAATAATCTAATATATTCTAGAACAAAACAATAGGTAGTAGAGTTGATTTACATAGGAAAGATTTTGAACATTCCAGACGATATATTTCCTCATCTTTATTTATGGTTCATTTTAAGAGATCTTGTAGAAACTGGGGAAGCCTACAGGACACTTTACTACACAAAAATCATGCCTATGATGTGAAGACGGATTATTATATTTGCTTATTTAAATGATATAAAAGCCAGGTTGTTTAAAGCCTCGTAAGACAATAGTTTGAGGACAATAGCATTAAATTAAAACTTAAAATTAATTAAGATTAAGATTAAATCAAAATAATAAAATCTAAAACAAAATAATTGTGAAAAGAGATGACACCCTTAGTTTTTTTGAAACATATAAACGCAATGAAAATAATAATTTAAATTTTTGTGGGAGTCTTAGTGATCATGTTAGATAAAGAAAAGTTGTTTAGGATTTGTGCGAAGATTACTTAAAGACCAAAATTTTTTTTAAGGTTTGATCAACTATTCAAATCTAGGTTGTCGCAGACCACAAGTTATCCAATTGGTTAGCCTCTAATTGTAATCCACACGAACCATCAGATTAGAAATCAACTGAAACATTTTTAGGAGAAAGAGAATTATGCCTTAAGTGCTAACTCTTTTCTTGTGTATTTTCAGATGTTTATGTACGGTATGTTTTGTGTAAAAAATATATGAGACATAACATTTTATTTATAGAAAAACCTAATAACTCATAAATAATAAAATATTATTTTGCTCCTTCAACAATATCATAATTATTTCAATATAGATTTAGAAATTCATACAATGAAGTCCCTACTTGGATTTTCTAGGTCTAGAACTATAATATCTTATATACGTTACATTTTTATCCTCAATTTCTAAAATTTATTTACAATTAAGTCACACTTGATTAATGATCTCATTTTAATTTATTACTAATGGTTTTTTATATGTGTGACCCATTAAGTTCCCTAATATGTTTGCCTAAATATAAATCAGAATCTCAAATAACATAGGAGTAAATAAATGAAATAATTTGATTTACTATCAACTCAATAATAGATTGATTTATATTTGAAGATCAAGTGTAACATCCAGAAATGTGTCACAATCTTCAGAATATTTGGAAAATCATATATGATCTGGCTTAACCTTTTAGTAACTAAGTTCGCAGTATAATTATTATCCATTCATAAAAAAATATATTTAAACTTAAACATTGGAGCATAGAGTATG
This sequence comes from Populus simonii, assembly GCA_007827005.2. Lineage (NCBI taxonomy): Eukaryota > Viridiplantae > Streptophyta > Magnoliopsida > Malpighiales > Salicaceae > Populus > Populus simonii. The sequence goes on from CM017468.2 coordinate 10,788,710, forward strand.
TTTGCTCTGTCAAATTATGTTTGTTCTCAATATTAGAGTCATTGATTTTTTAAATAAGATTTGAAACTATTTTCAAGTCTCTTTCTACATTCCTCAAGGATTTCATATTATTCGAGAACACGTGGAACATTTTTTTTTCAATAAATCTAAGGTGATGAGTCCTCCTTTAGTCACTCAAATACCTTTATATAGTTCATGTTATTCCTAATATTTATTCATTTGTTATCTTTGATGAAGGCAATATATAGTTAGGATTAAAGAATAACATTTCTTATATAAGATAATTAAGTGATCTTAAACTTACATTAGCCTTTCTATAGACAAACACGATCTCTCCATAAAAAGTTTTCACGCAGGTCAGTTCAGTACATATGTAATCTGACAAACACCTATATATTAGTTTCAAGTATCCCTTATACATCAACTTATATGAATACCTGCTTCATTTATAAGTCTTAATATCTCTAATTAATGTATTGTCTTAATAGAGCATTCACCAGAAATATTTAGAAATAATGTTTTAATTCAATAAGAATCTTATAATCATAACCACTTCTTATAATCATAACCACTTTATAATTTTCTTTGTAAAATATTTTTGTCCTAATGATTTTATTTTTACTTTAGATTCATTAAAAAAATATAAATACATAATAAAGATAAAGAATATATTTATTATTAATAAATATATTTTGCATGAACAAAGTTCTTGTTGTGTGTAACCAATCGATTAGCTTCAAATCATATACACTAACAGACATATCATCGATCATATTTTTTCAAAAAGGCTAGGCGATTCCAAGCTTGATTTTCTTGACCCTTCAACCTTTTTTTATAATTTTTTATATTTTGTTATTTTAAAATAAAATTCATTTTAAATAAAATAAATACAATGATATTTTAAAAATTACTCGATGATGTCATACTTTTCAAATAAGATTAGAGCTTTTTATGATAATATCAATAATTATTTTATGAATAATTATATATGAACATAATATGCAATTTTTTTCTTAAAACAAATTGTATTGATGACTTCTTCTTCAAAAGCAAGTACCTTAGCTCTTTGTCCTTTACCATCCCAACTTCTTCTATGGTGCAAGAACAGGACAATAATCTCATAGGACTCATATCTTATTGAGAAGTACAATCTGTATTCAAGGAAGTAAGAGAGTCTGGCTATAACTATAAGACCTATATGCAAAGTCAAGAGCATTCTAGTTTATTGGTTCATAGTCCTACCCCTGTTGAAGATAAATTGCTCACTAATTGATTTAGGCGAGTCCATAGAATCTGATAGATCTAAATAGTCAATTGTGGATCTTTACTAGTAAGTCATGCAAAAAGCCTAGTAGACTTATTTATGTTAAATAGTAGAGCCATCAACAAGATTATTATGAAATATAGCTACAATATATCACAGTTAGATGACATGCTAGATCAATTAGTCGACTCTAAGGTGTTATAAAAATTGAACTCAAGAGCGGCTACCATCGCATCAAGATCAAACTAGAGGATGAGTGAAAGACAAACTTTAAGGCATAACATGGGCTATATAAGTTGATTGTGATTCCGTTTTGGATGTCCAATACCCCTAACATTTTCATGAGATTCATATGCCAAGTTTTCAGAACTTTCATGGTAGGTTTGTAGTAGTTTATTTTGAAGACAATTTGATCTATATCCCTTCTCTATAGTCATGTTTGGAGATCTTGTATGTTGTTTTCAACACATTTAGGTAAGAGAAATTGTATATGAATCGTAAGAAGTGTATGTTCTTTACCAACACTATCATATTTTTGGATTTTGTGATTTATGTTGAAGGTGTGCATGTTGATTAGTCCAAAATGGCAAAAATTATGAAATGGCCTACTCTAAAAAGTTAAGTAGACACGGGTAGGTTTTCTACCTGGTCTCAAAGGGTCTTAAATTTTCCTAGTGATGGGCATTGTAAAGATAGTATGGGAGCATTGTGAGGACTTCTTGACGATATTATTTCTAGACATGTTAGGGCATCGCAAACAAAAAGGACAGCTCAACAAGAACAGACAGTTGCTCCTCCACCAGCGACACCAATAGGAACTCCTGCCTCGTATGCAAAACCTACTTTTATAGCACAGATAGTAAGGGCAGTGATGGAGACCATAGGTAGTGCCCCAGCTCCTGTAGCCCTAGTAGTGCCACTAGCTCCAATGATTACAACATTTGTAGACAATGTAGTTGCCTTGGTATGAATTGTGAAGAGCATAAGAGAGATAGGTTGTGAACCTTGTATGAGAGATCAGGATGCAAAAGTTGCAGGTAGATGGATCAAGAAGATAAAGAAGATCCTGATACAGATAAAGGTACCAAATGAACTGAGGGTAGACTATACCACTCAACTACAGACAAACAAAGCCTAGTCATGGTGGGAGACAATGTAGTCAAGGAAAGTCATGCGGTTATGGATGTTTGTTGGGAGATTTTAGAGTTGAATTTGAGAATTAGTTTTACTCACAATATCACCATAAAATAAAGAAACAAGAATTCTTAACATTGAGGCAGGGTGAAATGTTTGTGTTGGAGTATGAGAGGAGGTTTAATGACCTTTCAATGTTTGCCCCACATCATGTGGCCACTAAGCAACACATGATAGAGAAATTTAGAGATGGACTTAAGTAGGAATTGAAACAAAGGTTGATAGCTCTGCAATTCGAAGATTCAGCTACAAGAATTACTATAACAAGGGTTAATACGCCCAAGTAATTCACCCTATGGAGCTCTAGTTCTATTTATGAAAAAAAAAATGATGGAACCTTTAGGCTCTATATAAACTATAGACAGTTGAATAGAGTGACGATGACAAATAAGTATATGTTACCATGGATAGATGACTTGTTTGATCAATTGAAAGGGGTTAGGGTATTTTCAAAAATAGATCCGAGATCAGGGTACCATAAGTTAAAGATCAAGAAGCAGAATGTACCAAAAACTACCTTCAGGACTCGTTATGGTCACTATGAGTTCTTGGTAATGCCTTTTAGATTGATAAATACATCGACAGTGTTTATGAATTTGATAAACTGAGTTTTCCGACCTTACTCAGATAGATTTATAGTGGTGTTTATAGATGATATTTTAATTTATTTTAACTCCTATTTGGAGCATGAATAACACTTGAGACAGGTGTTGCAGACCCTAAGAGATCACCAGTTGTATGCCAAATTAAGTAAATATGAGTTTTTGCTAAAAGAGGTGGTTTTCTAGGGCATGTTATATCTATAGAGGGGATATTTATAGACCCGAGGAAGGTTGAAGTGGTATTAAAATGGGAAAACCCTACAAATATGACAGAAATCCATAGTTTTTTGGGATTGGCAAGGTATTATAGATGGTTTTTCAATTATAGCCACTCTATTAACTCAACTAACTAGGAAGAAAATCAGGTGGGAATGGAAAAAAGAATGAGAAGAAAGCTTCCAGGAGTTGAAGAAAAGGTTTAGTACCTCCCCTGTACTGATACTTCCTTCAGGAACTGAAAAGTTTGTGGTGTATAGTGATGCATCCTACAAAGGGCTTGGTTGTGTCCTAATACAACATGGTAAAGTCATCGCCTATGCATCTAGACAACTCAAAACTCATGAATTCAATTATCTTGTCCATGATTTAGAGCTAATAGCTATGATATTTACATTAAGGGTATAGAGACATCACTTGTATAGGTCTTGTGTTGAAATCTTTACAGACCATAAAAGTTTGAGATATTTAATGACACGGAAGGAGTTGAATATACTACAGAAGAGGTGGATAGAGTTAATTAAGGATTTTGATTGTGTAATAGATTATCACCTGGGAAAGGCCAATGTGGTTTTCGATGCCCTCAGTCATAAGAATAAGTCAGTAATGGAGACAATAAAGGCGAATGATAAAAAGGAATTGATAAAGTTGAAAAAGATTGATGCTAAGATTGAGCTTAGGCTTGAGGGTTCATTGCTAGCTCAATTAAAAGTACGATCTGTTTTGTGAGACAGAGTTTTAGAAGTTCAACGAAAAGACACTAAAGTGAACAATGTAAGAGATAAAGTGAAACTGGGGGTTGAGACACCCTTCCGAGTCTTGGATGATGGGATGGTAGTGATGGATAGACGAATGTATTTACCTAACAATAAAGCTTTGAAATAGGAAGTGCTAAGAGAAGCCCATGAATCGAGGTTTGCAATACATTCAGGAAGTATTAAGATGTACATGGACCTAAAGGAATTCTATTGGTGGCCAAACATGAAGAAAGAAATTATTGAATTTGTGGCCAAATATGGAGTTTACCAGCAAGTAAGCATAAAAAATAGCTAGGCCAAATTATTTTTCTTTATTGATTTCAACCTTCAACATTGGATCTGTTGAAAATGGAGCTTCATAATTTTCTTTTCATTAATCCATCTCAGCCTCATAATTTAGGTCGCAAATTTAATAGGTTAGCTTAGGTTGACTTGAGTTTTTTTTATTCTTTTTTAATTATTATTTTTATTTCACCTTTTAACATTTGGTTGGTTAGAAATTGGGTTTCATATTTTTTTTTAATTTACTTTCTATGAGATTATCTTTATTTCATGATTATCTTTTAACATATCTTGTACATGTATGAGAGAGAATTCTCATACTTTTAGTTTTTCATTGTATTGTCTTGATGATTAGTACTTAAAAGTGCATTTTTATCAAGGTTTTATATCATCATTCTGCACTTGAAGTATCAATAACTCCTTAACCAAAACATGTTTTATAATAACATATCTAATTATATAAGATACCTTTAATTTATGGTAAATGTTCATCTTAAATGCAGGCTTATCACATAAATTAAAGAATTGATTGATGAGTTGAAGTACTGAAATTGAAAGGACAAAGAGATGGCCAAACTTAGAAAAGAGATGCTGGTGCAGTCCAAACTGGAATACTGTTCGGTAATTGGGTCATATCTGGAGTTGTAGATTTTGAATTTAGGTCCATTTTATATGGATGGAAAGACAATACATAGGCCTACAACTTTCATGTGGAGCCCAAGATTTAACAAGGCCGTTTTCAAGTCCAAATTGTAGCAACAACAGAGAAGTCCGAATCTGTCCTGCAGCCCAGACACTGTTTAGTGTTTAGCCCATATCTCGAGTTCTAGAAGTCCAAATGACCTCATCTTTTTTTTTTTGGAAAGCTGAGACAATTGTCTAGAACTTTCATGGGATAATCTATTCAAATCCTGACATTATCAATGATGTTTTTGGCAGACAAGAAGATAAGGATTGTCACCAAGTCAAGATGTGGCCACCCACTCATCAATTAGTCAACAAATCAATAGTTCCAAATTTTGGCCTATAAAAGGAGGCATTTGCCATGTATTTAGGCATCTTGGTGTTCAGATCAAGATCATGCTTTTGCTCTCTCTTTTGTAATGCTTAAGTTTTATTTATATTAATCTCTTGTTTATGCCTTTTGTTTTCTTTTCTTTACTTAGTTAACTTCTTTCTCATTTATGTTCTTATCTTGTTTATTTATGTTTCTTTCTTTCATTATGTCTAGCTAAGTTAATTATGTCAAGGTGAAAAGGATACACTAATGGTGTAAGGATAAGTATAATATAAATTCAACATGGACCTTAATGTTGGATACTAACATGCTTTATATTTGTTATCTTGTTCACTTTTAATACTTTGCTTGTTAAATGGTTAATCTAGATTTATGTTGTATAACACTTGGTACAACAAATACTTGGCACTTTCATAGCCTATACTGTATGGTATAACCAACACCTGAGTTATGAAAGGAACTTGATTTGTTGTTAACATAAGTTATAATCATGAATGCCTGACAACATTTACAAGTATTAGCATTATTCGAATAAGATAACTAATGTAATCATGTTAACAATTTATAATCTGATTGGAACCTCCTTGTGTGTGGTTTCCAATTGAATAATAAGAGTTTATACTATACTTGTCTGAAATACCATTAGTGGATCCTCTAACCTTGACATTTGTTGTTATCATTGTTTAATCCTTACGTTAATCTTCCATCTCAAAGTTCTCATCGACTTCTTCTTCTTCATCTTTATTATTATTATTATCATTATTATTATTATTATTATTATTATTATTATTGGCATTGTTATTGTTGTTACTATTGTTGTTGTGTTATTGTTGCTTATAATTTATACAATTAACCTCCCTGTAGTTCGACCCCGGTCTTGCTGGGTTATTTATTACTTCGACACTCCTGCACTTGGGAAAAGACATCAATCTTTTGGTCGTGTCACTTGACTTCTTGAAAAATAACTATTTTTATGGTGTTTTTTTTTTTAATTTTCTCATTAGTGATTCTTTATAATTATTAGATGGGGGTTTCATTCCAATAGTTTTGATGTCTCGATTTAGGTAATTGTTGTGTTGAGGTTCTATTAACCAAATCTGATTTTAGATTTCTTAAGTTTTTTTTTTGTGGGTTTTAAGGCTCTTACCATCCGGTTTCACATCACTTCAACATTTGATTTGTTGAAAATGAAGTTTCATAAAAAAATTATTTTTTTTAATGACATTATTATGGTCTCATAAGCTAGATGGCAGGACTAACATGTTAACCCAAGTTGACTTGGGTTTTTTTTTTTGTCTTTTTTTTCATTATTTTTTTGTTTCATCATTTAATAGTAGTTGGTTGGAAACTAAACTTCTTAATTTTTTTATTTGTTTTATATGGAATTATCTTAATCTCATGACTCGAGTTATGAGTTTGACAAATTAACCAGGTTGATCGAATAGTTTTTTTGTCCTTTTTTTAATTTAATATTTTGTTTTTCAATTACATCCTTCAATATTGGGTTAATTAGGAATTAATCTTTATAATTTATTTTGATTTGCTTTCTAGAAAGTTATCACAATCTCATGATTGAGTTGTAGATTTGATATGTTAACTCATGTCGATTCAATATGTCGTTATCTTAATATTTGAAAAGGAGTGTCTTCCAATACGTTATCGTATCAATATTTTAAAAAATATCATCCAATATGTATTATATTTTGAGTTCATGATTAATTTTTTTTATTAGAAAACATGTCAACAATATTTGAATATTTTTTATTTAAAAATAAAATTGATGTGACCAATAATGTAGCGCGGAGCCAATAGTCTAGTAATTTACTAAAAAAGCATAATTTCATGAACTACAGTACCTATCAAATATCTATCGGCTTTTTACTTGTTATGTGTAAACATGAATAAATTCAAAATTTATTTTCAAGAAAATCATATCAACCTTCCTTATAGCGTCCTAGAAATTTGAAACATAACAGTACAAACACTTATTAAGTAGATATAAAAAGTAGAGACTTTTATTTTATTTTTTATATATAACCTTTGTAATTCTTTATTTTCTTATTACATTTTATTATTTTTATATACTAATATTTTTCTCATAACAACTTCAATTGTATTCAATACTAAATAAGAATCAAACCAATGTGTAATATTTTCAACATGTTTTAATTTATGTTCGCATTACTTGATCTTTTATCTATAACAATTCTGTATGTTTCCATTCTATAATTTCCTTTCTTGGTGATATCCATGTTGTATTTTCTACTATCAACTAATTATATGATCAATAATTTTTTTTTTTTAATTTCAGCAAAGTTTCCTAACTTTACCTAAAATCTCGTCCCACTAAGCCTATATAAAAACTCAACCCAACAGGGATCATATGGTAGCCTCAGGCATATCCCACTTCATTAATCATTTTCTCATAATTTTTAGGTAAAATATTTCTCAACATTCTAAAATGACATACTGAATTCTTCGTTTATCTAATTGTGTAGATCATGTGGCTTACAAAAATATATAAGGATAAGGAAAACAAAACATAAAAGAACTAAATTTAAGTAATTACAAAATGATTAATTGCGGATCAAAATAAGTGATTCAAACCAAATATACGTAAAGAAGTGTACATAGATAACAAAACACCTCGATAACTAAATATTACTAAAGACTGTATCAATATTGTCCAACAATACACGATGGACCTGTAACATGTATAACAATAAATATATTAAGATAATTTATAATCAAAATCTTAATGAATCATACTTATTTATTCTTAGGATAATTCCATACCTCTTTACTATTTGTATTTGTATATAACTTCTGCTTTTTAAAATCTTCATAGACTCCCTATAATTTTCAATCTAATCATATTCATGTCCTTACTAAAGATCATATACTCACACCCAAATATTCGTAGATACATTTACATGTCTAAAAATAAGAACCATTCATATCCAACATATAAGGACTATTCATATCCAACATTTCCATCCAAGACGGCAGACTACTCAATCATTGGTCTCCATCTACGATGGTAGATTGCTCAATCATTGGTTTCCATCTACGATGACAAACTACTCAATCATTGGTCACCATGCATATCATTTCTCAACATTTCATCTTATTACTTAATTATTATACCATTTCTCTCTCGTTTTAACATGCCCTTTCATGTTTCTCTTTATTCATATATATCACACTTTACACATAACTCAATTGAAAAGGAATAAATGCAGTAAAATTAAAGAATAAAGTGTACAAGCACTTACCTGCTTTTCAGTCATACAGAATCCACCAATAATCGATCTTATCCTCGATGCCTCTCCTAATATTAAAAAAGATACCAATATCAATATCACAGTACTTTCATCATATAAATTTTCACATTACTTTAATCTCACATATAAAATTATCATCATTATTTATTATTATTCTTATTTCCTTTCATTTGACACATTATTACATCAATATTGAACTATATGATTTCTTAATTTATGAATCCTATTATTTTTTATAGGAGACATTTACTTTTTATCAATTTTTTTTGTCATCCTTTATTCATTTCTTATTTCACTATTTATTTACTAACAATTAACCTACATATTCAAATACTAGTTCTCAAATTCCTAAATTTTCATGTGTAATCCTAACACTACCAACATTCAAACACATTATTTGAATCATTCATATCTTAATCTACCCCAATTTCATTATTCTACCACAATTTCACAATTTCCTCAATTTTCATCTAAGAAACCTAATTGAAATTTAAGAATTTCGCACAAAAATCCATTTATCTCTACTTAAACTTGCAAATTGAGTTTACAACTCCTTACTCAACAATCAAATGAGTTTCGAACGCTAACAAGTCAAAATTATTTCACCCTTTCTCCTTCTTTTCTTACTTTGTCGTGACTTCTCTCTTTAACTCCCTATTCACTTGATTTTCCTTTTAATTTTTATGTTTGATTATGTTTAAACACTCATCCTCTCACCTACCATGCCCTAAATCATGATTTGTCCTAAGTTTTCTAAGTAAAAATCAAGAAATATGAAGAACTCTTTTTTTTTTTCTCTTCCAGTAGAACTGGTTATTTCAAAGAGAGGAAGTTGTTGAAATTTCCAATTCATTCAACTTATTTAAAAAAAATGTCATTATTAAGTCTATATGTTATTTTTTTATTCAATTGTCGACATTATTATATGGCTTTACCGAACTTCGATCATCCTAAAATTTTATACTAAGATATAACAATAATCCTTATCAAAATATAGCTCGATTCAACAGTCAAATTGAGAGTTATGTTTGAAAATATAAAACTGGTTAGTAGGTGATTTTATGCCAAAAATTTGAATTTTCTTGTGTTATCCTTTCCTGGATCGTATCATTTATTCCACTAAATTCTCATGACCATCTCCTTATTTTAAAATATATTTATTCTACTTTTTTCATCATTCAATTCTTTTATGGACTTATTACCATTTCACGGCAACGTTACTGATTTTTAATTAGAGTTTTCACCAACACTTTTTTCATTTCACTTTTCATACCTATTGATTATATATCTAAACTCATTTTAATTAATAAATTTTTTTACTTACTTGATATTTATTTTATTTTCAAATTTCTAGGGGTTTACACTCCTGTAGTTTAGTCATTTTTATTTTATTTTATCTATATTCTTTTGAAAATTATTGTTTACATCCTAAGTCAACATAATTTTTTATTTTGGATGGAAAGACCAAGTTGCCCTCGAATATAATGTATCAGTAACGCCCACAAATGACACATCAAAATTTTTCTCTTTTTAAACACATTTTCTTTCTCTTCATTCTCAATTTCTTTTTCTTCTTGCGATGATATGAACCCAAATCCAGACACTAATATAATATTTTTGATCAATTTGTCTTTCTTTTCTTATCTTGAACCAACCAGATACTTATATTTTCAGTTACAAGAATTCATTTTTTTACAAAGATTTTGTTTGAAATTTCCAATCACAAGGTTTTTTTAAAAGCATTACTTTCTAAATACTAACCTAACCCTAAATTCTCAAATAATCTCTTAAATCATACCTTCTACCATAACAGTAATCTAAGGTAGCATTTGGTTATTGTCCTAAGATAGAAGAATATTTTTTTTTTATTGTGAACTATAAGGTTGGCATATTTTTTAATCAAATAAATCAAGAATTATATACATAAGTAAATATTAGAAATAGATGTTGATGCAAATAAAATATTAAATTAAGAAACTTAGAGATAAATGCAGATTAAGATATTTGATCTCGTATCACAAGGAGCTATTCAATTTTTTTATTTAATTATCTATCATTAATTTTTTATAAGAAAAACAATAATTTAAATTCTATCAAAATAAAATAATTTTTTCATTATTATGCCACAATGTATTAAAACAATATAAGAATAATACACTAAAACTTTTTTGGGTCTGTTTTTTTATGTAACCTTGTGATAACAAACAAAAAAACTTACGCAAAAATCCAAAAATAAGAATTTAAGAAATAAATACAAATCACAAAGGGTTGTAAAAAAGCTCTCAATAAATTTATTAAAAAAAACTATAATCTTATTCTTAAAAATGATATTTTTAATATATTCTAAAGCAATTTATTTCCATGAAATTTAATCAGAAAAAAAAAGAAACAAGAAAAATGCATAATGAACTGAATATACAAAGACCAGTCGTTTAGGCCTAGGTGGCTTAGGGCATGTGACCCATTTAAAGAAAGTCCATGCAGGCAGTCATGTTTGCTCACACAACCATATTGTTTCTTTGGCATAAGTTTCTCCACCCTTTTTCTTAAAAAAATAAAAGTAGACGACATGTTACCTACTTGTTTAATTTCTAACAACTGGAGATGTGGTCAAAAAATCAAGCAAGAGTTTTTTTACCCAAAAATTCAATTTTTACCCCATTTTCACCTAATAAGCATCCTTATCGTGTCAATATATCAATCTCTCAACTTAAAACACCTCAAAATTAGTTCAAAATCAAAATCAAATTAGGAAAAAACCTCTCAACCTTGATCTACCTTTTCACGCATTATAAAGGTTTAAAAACACCTTAATAAAAATCATCTCTTCAAATAGAGCCTGTTGACACCAAAATCATTCTTTTTTATTATAGGAATTTAGCTAACTTACAACTCTCTCTCCTTCACCTTTTTTTTTTCAGTGGGTTTCTCTCTCCTCTCTCAAACTAATAATTAAAAAAAAAATTTAGATCAAAATTAAATTCTAAACACTACAGGGACTAAATTGAAAGAGAAAGGAAAATAAATGGTTTGAAAAACTCTTTTTTTAGAATTTTAAATTGTTCATGTATTTTCTCTGTGTTTTACACTCTAGCCTTACTATTTTAATTTTGTCTTTCTATAACAATTTCAAAATTTATCTCATGAAATCAAGTAACAAAAGTAAAAATTAAAGCATGAAAAATAACTAAAACAACCAGGGAACAACTTCATTATTTATATGATCAGTGACATTCACCCTACTTTTTTAGTATATTTGTTAACTAGTCAATGGCTTGTGTGTTACTACAAGCTTTTTCCAAAATTGTTTAGAAACCCCACCAAACATGTTAGGTCAATATGGTGACTAATTGACTTGATTTTTGGGACTGGGACGAGTTTCAAGTAATCTGGATGGAAGTTGACCTAGTGTGGCCCAACCAACCTTGTAACCCAACCAACTCGACCAAAACTCAATTTGAATTTTTTAAAAGAAAATTATAAATGATGTTGATTTAATTTTTTTTAAATAGAGCAACAATGTATTGAATTGACCCAAGTCATATCAGGTTAATTGACCCAACGCATGACCTAGGTCATTGTCCTAACTGAGTTTATTAAACTTGTTTGTTTGAATCCATTTTTTTATTTAATTAAATTATTATAAAAATAAATATTTTCAAGAAGGACAATGGAAAAAATTATTGAGGAGAAATGTATTTCTTTAACCTAAATTCTATCTATTTATCAATGTATCTCTTAATTATTTGAACGAAAGCATATTTTTTTTATTATAAGTATTTTTAAAAAATAAAAACTTATTATGATCTCAAAAGTAAGTTTTTTTTTTTAAAAAAAAAAATTTCAAGACAATGTCTCAATACTTTGCATGTGATTGAAGGGACAAAATATTTAATAAACGGGATAAAATAATGTAAAAATCCATTAAAAACTTAAAGAAAAGTTATTTTATTTTTATTGAATATTCATGAGCAATATTTTATTTTTATTTTTTCATATTAGGTACATAGTAATTGATAAAAATGTTAATACTCTTATAAGAACCTATAATATTATTTAAAAACTATGATAAAATCGAACATTAATTTTAATATCATGTTAAGCTTTTCTTTCATAGTGCATTTCAATGAAAATAAAAAAGAAACAAACTTTTGAAAAACAAACATGGAAAAGGGGCTAGGTGTACGGGTCAATGATGTAGCAGATTTTTTCCCTAACATGCAGCCTTATATTGACATGCATAAATTTTGACCTGACAATTGGATTAGGGTGAAATTTTTCTAAGAGATTCTAAAGACCTTACTTCATTTAGGGTTAAAATTTTATAGTAATCAAAGATTGAGAAGACCTTCAAATAAAGCCTGTAAATTACTGTTTGGGAATTGTCATACTTTCCTAGTTCATTTATGATTTCTTTTCTATTTGATGTATAACATTTTTATTATTTTTTGATATTTATTTAGGACATTTCTCCCAGTATAAATAGGGTTGTTTATATTGTATTTTAGTAGACTACTTGAAGAGAAATATCTAATAATATAATTTTAAATTAGGGTTTTGATGTGATGACTATAATTTTATATTGTATTGTTTTTGTTTTCATCAGTTAGTATTAGAGGCCAACGACTCATGGCTGTTAGTTTCTATGTGTTGTTAAAAAACCATGGCTAAAATAAAAATAATTGCAAAAGAAGACGTGCTCGTGTATTAGAGGATGAAGAGATTTTCTTTTATAAAAGAGACAATCAAGAACTAGTGCTAGAAGACATGTTGAGATAAATTACAAAGTTAACTCATTGATTAGTAATAATAAACATGCAGAGGTAAGTTGAAAAATTATCATACAGATTAGTGATGCAGATTCGTGGAGATGAAGAAGAGAAAATTGGAGGATCATAATAAGAGTGATCACGAATCCATGTCTAGATTTGAGAACTCGTTTAAGAGGTATGAGTAAAGGAGACAACTTCTTGATCGAGATAAATATGCTATTAAAACTGATATTTTTTATGATTCTAGTTCTTTTCATCATTAACATAAATATCTTTTGCACACTCAGGGTCATCATAGACAAAGATTTATGCATCACAATCTTCTCCTTCAACATCATCTTAGACTTTAGAGACAAAAGATATTCATGCCTATTGACTTTAATCTTAATAATGAAACCTTCAAAAAGAAGAAAACGAAATTAGATCAAATGTATTTAAGTAGAATTCTAAAATTAATAGGGTTGAAGTTGATGTACTTAGACTTTAGAGAAAAGTTGTAAAGTAAAAATTTAAAAGTTCTCCCAATAAAAAAACCGTCACGCATTTTATTGGTAATGATATAAAAGATAAAAGGGTATTTTATAGTTATACTCCCAAGTCTATAATTGAGTTAGAATTTGAGAAGACTGTTGTAGGAGTTGCCATGGTAGAAATGGATGATTTTATATGAGCACGGTCCAAGGCTACCAAGGGTTCCATACTCTAAAGCAGTTGAGCATCTTCTTCTTTTTTAAGAAAAAAAAAAACAAGTGAGGGAGCTAGGGAAAATTCCATTTCTTAATGAGATCTTCTATAAAAGCCTCAGCGATCTTGAAGCTTTCTTCGGCCTCAAAAGACAAGGAAATCTAGGATGAGCCCCTCAAGTCAATTTATGCACTTGTCGGATACGTCTAATAGAGCTGAGACTACTTACACGGTGGACAACATGTAGATCCGAGGTAGAGAATAAAAACAAAGTGTAGAGCCACGTTCTTCCCTGGCATACATCGACACATTCTGATACAGAATAAAAAAAAAAGGCACCTAAATACATCTAAAATGCACCCTGATCAACTTCTTAAAAACCACCAAAACGATCTCACCCATTCCGGTGTAATTCGCTCACACACAAGTTATTAAACCTGAAAGAGGGAATACACACACAAGGATTGCTATATCTTATCCCCTATAGGGGACAACCTCTGTTTTCTAGCTTATCCTCTTAATCTTTCAAGGGATGAGGGCTTCATACCTATTGCAAGACACCTTGATCAACTCGGCTATGGTAAAGAAAATATAAATAATTTTTTTACTTTAAATTAATTTTGATTTTTTGATTTTTTTCAGATTTTTTTATATAATAATGTCAAAAATAAAAAAATTACTTTTATGTATTTCCAATAAAAAAAATATTTTGAAAAACAATAACTTCTATAATACTAAACAAACTACTATAATACTAAACAATGTTAATAATATATTATTGTTTTGATGTATTTATATTAATAATAAATTTTAAAAAATAAAAAAAATTATTTTAATATATTTTTTATTAAATTAAAAAAAAAAACAATTATCAACCGGTTCTAAAGTTCGAAAGCAAAGTCACAGGTGAGAATACCTAAAAGTCTTATATAAAGTTAGACGCCTCATTATTGAGGCGCAACCCCCTTTTTAGACCGAATTGTTTGAAAGATGCGTAGCTGAGCATCGTGGCTGATTTTGAAATTAAAAAAAAATACTAACCTTACTGTCACTCACGCTAAATAATCATTAGACTAGCCCATAAGCTTGTGCTTTCCTATTATTCAGATTAACTTTTAGAGTGAGATAATGAAGATTGAATCAATTTCTAATTATTTGTATAATGAACTATATTATGTTTAATAAATTTTTTTATAAAATATCTTTTTTAATTATATAATAAAAATATATACTTATATAATTAAATATTAACATAACAATTTATTTCATAACCAGTCTACAATACACAAGTGTGAAGGCTTGATCAGTAAATGTTAATTATATATATATATATATATATATATATATATATATATATATATATATATATATATATTAAAAATCTCACGCCATTTAACTTTTACCGTGAGAAGCAAATCAACATTTACTGATGAAGCCTTCTCACCATTCCCTTCTTCAAGGCTTTGTACAAGGGACAAATGATGAGGATGAACAACTATCTAGTAAGTAGTTTAGTAATAAGAATTTGAGATTAAAAAATTTATATTTCTTGTAGTCTTAAGTTCGAATCATGTGTTGCTAATATAATGGCCACTGGAGGATTATATGATCGTTAACTTTAGAATTCATATAATTAGCTAAGATATATACAAGTTAGCTGAACACCCATATTAATAAAAAAAAAAAAAAATAAAGCTTAATAAATACTAAAAAACCAAACCCCTAAAAGGTTTCATGACCTTCACAAATCATTGACTTTTTGTTGAGACGGGGTTAAAATAGATCGGCAATTTGACATTGAAAGACGAGGTGATAATAATAATAAAAAAAACAAGAGCAGGAAGGAGTACAAAGATTATGTTTTAATATCAGACGTTTATGCTATAAAAAATAAAGTTACTATGAATTATAAGTACTAGATATTGTAATCCCAAACAAATAGGTTAAGAATCATATTTAAAATTGCCAAATTAAAAGAAAACTGTAAATAAAAAATAAAAAGCTCAGCTACCATGCACATTCTCCTTCGTCTAGCAATTTCGTTTGCTTGGACTGCATGTAGCCTCAAGGAAAAACAGAGAAACAAAACAAATACGCGGCACGCCGATACATACATGATTGAAGATATATACGTATCAGAGCACCGACCTGCTTGCCTGTTGCAGAGGTCTATCCTTAAGAGAAGCAATTCAAAGTTTTGGTTTCTCACGTACGATGCTGTGTTTCTCAAGCTCCACGAGGAACATGATGATGTGGGACGATTCTCAAACCCAGCAGCAGCAGCAGCAGCAGCAGCAGGACTCTCATTTTAATTTCGACATCCTTTCCCTTCTCAATGAACCCCAAGGTGGTTACATTTCCTAAATTTCTTTTCGTATTGTATCTGTAATATTAGGGTTTGTAACTGGCAATGTATGCAGGATTGTTATAAAATACTTGAATTAAGTTGATTATGATGCTACGGAGGATCGATGCTACTCGGTCCAATTACAGACGCCTAGCACTTGTCTGTATTCGAGACTTCTCTCTCTTTTTGTTGTGTCACCGGGCTGTGATCTTTTTGTTTTTCTTTTCTTTTCTTTTTCTAAGATGTAATAATTGGAAGGTTCTTAAACCCTAAGCTGTTGTTTTGTGCAGAAATGGCATCCCGATAAGCAAAAAGACGAGGATAGCGCCACTTCAAGATTTCACTGTTAAAGAAAAATCTTAACCTAATAAAATTTTATAATATAATTTATATTATTTGTGGTTTTTTAGGATCAGATTTTTTTTTTAATTTCTTGTTTTTTCCCCTTCTCAATTAGGTTTGCCTGGAAGTTCCCCTAAGTTCGTTCTATGTAAAATTTTTTGAGCGTTCCAAGAATACCCATTTCCTTTATTCTACATGCAGACTTTTGTAAATTACCTGCTTTAAGCCTTTTGGAAGTGCATGTTTTAGTTACGCTGTTTTTTAATTGATTCCCCGGATATGTACTCGAGTTAACACAGATCAAATATTTTTATTTTTTTAATATATATATATATAGGTTTTTCAATGTATTTTTATAGTTAAAAAAATATAACAAATCAAAAAGTTTATGTATACATATAATTAAATAAATTAAAAATCCCTCTCTCTCTCCTCTCTTAACTAGGGATTAAAAAATAAAATAAATAAATTTCTGTACCAAAATAGAATTGGAATAATTTCGAGGGACCGCAATTGTATAATTTGTGTGATTGTTTAAGTTGGAGGACAAAAGTGAATGTTTTCAAAACTTATGGTGCGTCACCTATGTTTGCAGCGTTTTTCATTTCAGTCCCCCATCTTTCAATCCCACCCTTTCATAAGAATTTAAAATCAATTGCTCCTTAAATAAAACTTGATCGTCCAAAAACAAAGTTTGAGGATTAAACTGAAAAAAAAAATTACACAGTGACAAATATCCCGAGTATGATATTTAAAACACTAAAGTTGCATGTAGTAAACAAGAAGACACGGCGTGATAAACCTATTTTTTAACGGGTCTAAAAAACTCTTATGACCCTCCTCTCATGGACATGCCCAAGGGAATGAGCATGGCCTGAGTCATACGGGGGCTTGGTAGTGTGCCAAGCCTGGCCACGCGGGGGCTTCGCAGTTTGCCAAGCCCCGACACACTGGGTCTGGCGCCAACTATACCCAGACGCTATTAGGCTTGATAGTGTGTGCCAAGCCCCAGACACGCTGCCAAGCCTCTATCATATGTGTGAGAATGCGTATCCTCCCTTGGAATACCCAAGGGAATGACCATCCTTTCTTGGCACTCCCAAAGGAATGAGGTAATGTGGGTCTAATAAATATACCAGGCTCAAGGCACCTAAACTTGACAGTTAGCCAAGTCCACAATAACGTGGGTATGATAAACATGTCAGACCCAAAATACTTAGACTTGACATTAAGCCAGGTCCAAGGTAACGTGGGTTTGACAAACATGTTAGACCCAAGGCACTTGGACATGACAGTCAGCCAAGTCCATTACATTTTGACTTGGCAGTTAGCTAGGTCCAAGATAACGGGAGTCTGAAAAACATGTCAGACCTAAAGTACTTGGACATGATAGTTAGCCAAGTTCAAGGTAAAACGTGTCTAGAAAACACGTCAAATCCAAAGTACTTGGATTTGAAAGTTAGCCATGTCCAAAGTAACAACCATCTTTCATTGGCACGCCCAGGAGAATGAGATAATGTAAATCTGGCAAATATGCCAAACTCAAGACACTTAGATTTTGTAGTCAGTCAAGTCTAAAACAACATGGGTTTGACAAACATGTCAGATCCAAGACACTTGGACTTAGCAGACAATTAAGTTCATTGCACTTGGATATAGTAGTTAGCCAAGTCCAAGATAACATGGGTCTAATAAACATGCTAGACCCAAAGTACTTGGACTTGACAGTTAGTCAAGTCCAAGGTAACGCATTTCTTGGACTTGGTAGTTTGCGAAGTCCAAGGTAATAACTATCCTCCCATGGACATGCCCAAGGGAATGACCATCCTCCCTCGAGTATGCCCTAGGGAATGACCATCCTTCCTGGACATGCTCAAGGGAATGATGTAATGTGGGTCTGGAAAATATGTCAGACCTAAGGTGTTTGGACTTGGCAGTAAGCCAAGTCCAAGCAATGTGGGTCTAGCAATCATACTAGACCCAAAGCATTTGGACTTGCAGCTAGCAAAATCCAAGGTAATGACCATCCTCCCTTGGTACGCTCAAGGGAATGAGGTAATGTGGGTCTGACAAACATGTCATACCCAAGACACTTGAACTTGGTAGTCCGCCAAGTCCAAGACACTTAGACATAGCAGTCAACCAAATCTAAGACAACATGGGTCTAGCAACAATGCTAGACTAAAGGCACTTGAACTTGACAATTAGTCAAGTCTAAGGTAACGACCATCCTCTTTTAGACATGCCCAAGTGAATGAGATAATATGGGTCTAGCAAACATGTCAGACCTAAGGCACTTGAACTTGACATTCTGTCAGGGCCAAGGCACTTGGACGTGATAGTGAGTCAAGTTCAAAACAATGTGGGTCTAGCAAAAATGTCGACCTAAAGAACTTGAATTTGACAATTAGTCAAGTTTAAGGTAATGACCATCATCTCTTGGTGCGTCGAAATGAATGACCACTCTCCCTTGACACGTCCAAAGGAATGATTAACCTTCATTAGGTCTAATCTCGAAGAAGAACTCAATCTCCATAGGTTTAGCTACATTTGATGTGAAACCCTGGAAATTTATAATTTAAATATGCAGATGTGTAAACCCTTATGTAAACGTAAGACTGAAAGTGGTATGATTTCAATGAGTGATGGAAACCAAGATTAGAAATAATAGATAAATAATGATATATAATGAAAAGGATGACCTCCATAAAATGAATTTTGGTTTAGAATTCATAAGGATAGAGAAACTGGTAACGTGTTTTAATGGATAAAATAATGAGAAAAATGACAAAATGTTTCTAAGAAATAGGGGAGACTTTATCAAAATTTTGGTGGAACCTGTAAAAAAATAATTACCTGAAAATTTCCAATGTATCGCGGAAAAAGATGTAGGAAATCGGGGTTGTTACATTTGACGTTTTGGACCTTAATCTCCCTACACCTTTTAGGTGTATAAAAGTCCTCCAATGACTCACCATATTCTCATTGAATATTAATATAGATGTAAGGGATATTTATCTCTCATTAAATGCTATCAAGGTAAGATTACACCTTTTAGATGTATAAAAAATCTTTCAAGGACCCATCATATTTCCATCAACTATTAATATAGATGTAAGAGATATTTATCTCTCATTAAATGCTATCAGGGTAAGATTACACTCTAAACCCTTTTCTTCATAAAAGGATAAGACTTATGGGTTATAAATACACCATGAGACCTTTATAATAAAGGTTCACAATCTTCATTCTCCATTGTATATATATTTTCAGAGCATCTCTTTTTAGAATGTTCTTGTATTTTCTCTCTCTAAAAAGATACTTATTTAAGTATCAGAGAGTCTCCACCTTCACCAAATGAGACATTTTTAAGGTACTAGCCATAAGTCGCATCAGTCTACCAAACACCAAATGTGAGCTATCAATTACTTTGGCTAAGGAGAATGGATGAGATTGCTAGAATCAATTGAATAACCAATTATCCAACCTAAAAACCCTATTACTAGCCTAGTTGGATTTTTAGAACTTCATCACAAGGACAAATCTCTTCCTTGCTTAAATAACCTCGCCACTGACTTTTGTATCCTTAAAAACTAAGAATTATTGCCCTTTGTTTCCAATGTTAACTAGGAGAAGTAAATAATCCTTGTGAGATTAGGATGTAGTTGTCGCCCTTACTAACTTCTAAATCACAATAGTGTTTGTAATTGTAATAATGATTATTTTTTTAAATATTTTTTTAGAAATATATTAAAATAATATATTTTTAATTTTTTAAAATTTATTTCTGATATCAACATGTCAAAATAATCCAAAAACATAAAAAAAAATTAATTTAAGGAAAACAATTCAGATTTTTTAAAAAGCACAACCACACCGCAATAACAAACACTCCCTACATCCAATGATGTCTCTTAAAAGTGTTTTCAATACTGAAATTACCCTTGTCCCCTTTCCTACCAAAAAAAGAGACAAGAAAGCAACAATAATACACAATGTCCCATAAAATATCTCCAAAATCCAGCCATTTTTTAGTTTTCAGCACATTTTTTTACAATATTAATGAAATAACACAATTAAAAAAATTAGTAAAATAACACAATTTATACATATCGCAATGGAAAAACACGATTTTTATAGCTTGTCATTATATTGAATAACGATATCTTTTAAAAAAAATTAAATGAACAGGAGAGAGGAGAGGAAAAAAAACTCTAGAGAAATACCAAAATTTCAATTACAACACCACTAGTATTATTAAAAAGATTTCAACTAAGGTTGTTTCGTTCCGTTTCATCTGGAATGACCGAAACATTTCATACCAATTTAAAAAACGAAACAAAACGGAACAATTTTCACTCATTTCAAATCTCGATCCGTTCTGGATTTTTCAGCTAAATTTTGGCCGGAATGTTCCGGTTTCATTTCACATGTTCCGTTCCGGTCTTGAAAAGCTATTGAATCAAATTGAACCTGGTTCAATTTAATTAATTAAACCACCCAAGTATAAAAAGTTCTTTTTCATTACTATTTCCAATAACAATGATATTAATAATAATATTGAAAATTATTATTACTATTTTCATTAACAATGATATTAATTTTTTAAAATTAGATTTATCACTAATGTATGGTTTATATTCATGTTGTTTTTGCCATGTTTATACTTTGTAGGAATTTGAGCAAAATAAGGGATGCTTTAGATCCCATTAGCCTTGATAACATTGACCTACATTTATATTTAAAATATTTGTGTTAAAACATTTTACTTTCATAATATTTTGATATTTTGTTTAAGTTGAATTATTTTAAGTTAAAGATCTATTTAATCTTGACTATTTAGAAATATTTTAAATTTTAAAATTATATTTGTTTGACATTGTGTTTGTATTGTATAATTTATAATTAATTTATCTTGAAATTGAATTATGTTTGTTGAAATATATATATATATATATATAACCCCGAAACGGCACGCCGAAACACTTCAAAATTGAAACATTTCATTTCAATTGAAAAAACAAAACACTTATCAAAACGAAATTGACAACGAGATAAATTTAATGACATAAAAAAATATCACAAACAATAAATGGACTATACTTTACACTCAAAAAAGATGATTTATTTGTTTTTAGTTATAAATATGATTTACTAGAGTTATTGTTGATAATTTTTTTTTAATATTGTTAATTTTATTTCATTAAAATCTTTTGATATTACTTTTTTTTTTTTTTATCTCTTTTCTACCATATTTTTTAATTTTTTTCTAAATGATGTCTATAAAATTGACGTTCCCAACCGCAACTTGTCCAAATTATGCTATTTGGCTTTTATTTTTTTTCTTTTTAAACTGTACTATTCTTTTAATATTTTTAATTAGTTTTCTAATTTTGTTTTTAAAATCACAAAATCCAAACCAGCCAAAGAAAAACCATTGTCCTCTCCTCTCCTAGTCCCACTGAAACACAATCTCTCTCTCTCTCTCTCTCTCTCTCTCTGAACAGAATGGTAACCACCACCACTGTCCCAGACAACCTCACTAGAGACCAATATGTGTACCTCGCCAAGCTCGCCGAGCAAGCCGAACGCTACGAGGAGATGGTCCAGTTCATGCAAAAGCTGGTCCTCGGCAACACACCTGGCGGTGAACTCAACGTTGAGGAACGCAACCTCCTCTCTGTCGCTTACAAAAACGTGATCGGCTCACTTCGTGCTGCCTGGAGGATTGTTTCTTCGATTGAGCAAAAGGAGGAAGGCAGAAAGAACGAGGATCATGTTGTGCTTGTTAAGGAATATAGATCTAAAGTCGAGAGCGAGTTATCTGATGTTTGTGCTAGTATTTTGAGGTTGTTGGACTCGAATCTCATACCATCTGCTACTGCGAGTGAATCCAAGGTCTTTTATTTGAAGATGAAAGGGGATTATCATAGGTATTTGGCTGAGTTTAAGGTTGGTGATGAGAGAAAGGCTGCTGCTGAAGATACTATGTTGTCTTACAAGGCTGCTCAGGTATCAGTATTAATAATCTTCGATTTTTTTCCCTGTTCTGTTCTGTTTGGTTTGGTTTTTTGTGGATTTATGCTTAATCTAAGATTTCTTTTCAAGTGTTTGGATAAATAACTGGGTGGGTTTTTAGCTTTGCAGCAAGAAGCTATAATCTCTAGCTTTCAGTTCTTAATGGAGTTGATTGGATTTATAGCGAGTATTGGAGATTTTTGTTTTTCAATTTTTTTTTGGGGGGGTTTGGATTAGGGTTGAGTGAATCGAAAGTTTGATTAAAGGAAAAGTAGAATGGAAGTGTTTTTATGTTTTGATTTATAAACGTTGGACGTGTTGCAATTATGAAGGATATTGCGGCCGCGGATCTTGCACCAACACATCCAATAAGGCTGGGTTTGGCACTGAATTTCTCTGTGTTCTACTATGAGATTCTCAACCAGTCTGACAAAGCCTGCAGCATGGCGAAACAGGTATGCTCTCTTTATTTTCCTACTTTGACAATAATTATGTCTATCTGTGAATAAATTATTCTTGTATGAGTGGATCGGAGTTACGGGCCTCTTGTTCTCTTTTCTTCTTGTTTCCTTTCCTTTTCCTCTTTTTTTGGTGCCTTCTAAAGTGAAGCCAAGAAGTTCTGTTTCTCAGCATTTACTACTGTGCAAGAGAAATGAACTGGAATTTCTGAATGGGAAAATGCTCGTACAAGAATCATTGTTTGATGCATGGATGAACATAAACATTTAGGACTCTCACGAGCTTTTCAAGTGGTTTCGATTGCTCAAGCTTTATAATGTGCTGTGCACACGTGCTACCGTATTCGCACTCATTTGTGTACACACACGAAATTTAACAAAAATTCCATTTAGTTCCTCAAGTGTTCCTGACATTTCTTCATTACCAATGCCTGTTTCCGTGTGTGTGGTTTTAGTAGTACACCAGTTATCAGCCATTGTCTTTTTGAAATGACCGAGGTCCTATTTCCCCTTTGGTGTATGCTCACCAGAGATTGCAACAAGTTATACAGTCCTTGTATCCATGAATAAATTCTTTTTACTTCTGCCCTGCCAACTCTTTGTGCAGGCATTTGAGGAAGCAATTGCTGAGCTAGACACTTTGGGAGAAGAATCGTACAAGGACAGCACTCTAATTATGCAACTCCTAAGGGATAACCTCACTCTTTGGACATCAGATGTCCAGGTTGGTGTTTCGCTTCCTCTCTAACGCTTATAGTCGATGATATATCTGCTGGAAGTTATGGTTTCTCTGTATCACTAGAGAACCAGATTGTTTGAGATCTAACCCTGGCTTATTGTTTTACTTCAGGACCAGTTAGATGAGCCATAGAAGGTCTCATAAGTTCGACCGGTCCTAGTCTTAGTCTTCTTCAGGAGGAGGTGGGCTTTGAATGTCATCCATTTTCCCTGATTGCAAAGTGTGTTAATTTAAGAGAATCGGGCATCACCCATTTGACATGATGGTTTCTTATTTAGACTATTTTTAACTTGCTTTTGAATTTCAAGTGCGTTGGAAAGGGTAGCATTTGATTTGGGTATATTTTAATTATGTAGCTTTTGTTTTTGTCATTATAGGCCAAACCGTGTTTGAGTTTGTTTTAAAAGTGTTTTTTAGTATGAAAAAATATTACATTAATATTTTTTTAGTGTTTTATGATGATTTTGACGAGCTAATAAAAATAAAAAAAAATCTAAAAAAATTAGTTGAATATTTTTTCAAGTGAAAAGCATTTTTAAAAAGTATTCTACGTTACAATACCAAATACCAAACACACTATGATCCTGTTTGGGGGTGTGGTGCAATCTGTTTTTTTATCAAAATTTGAATTTATTTTTGCTTTAAATTAATATTTTAGTGTTTTTGAATTGTTTTATGTGCTGAAGTTAAAAATAATTTTTTTAAAAATATTTTAATAAATTTCTAAAAAAATATATTTTGAAAATTAATTTTTACTATTTTTCTAAACACCTCCAAAATCTTACTTATAA
This sequence comes from Populus simonii, assembly GCA_007827005.2. Lineage (NCBI taxonomy): Eukaryota > Viridiplantae > Streptophyta > Magnoliopsida > Malpighiales > Salicaceae > Populus > Populus simonii. The sequence goes on from CM017468.2 coordinate 10,813,479, forward strand.
ACTAAGCATTGAAGATTTACATTTATAGGCAAGGAAATGTGTAGAGTTAGTGCACTATGCTCACTCTTCTGAGCCAAAATCTTCCTTGTAAACTAAGCATTGAAGATTTACATTTATAGGCAAGGAAATGTTTAGAGTTAGTGCACTATGCTCACTCTTATGAGAAATATACCCTCTCTTCAATCTCTTAAACAACACAAATACTGATGCAAAGAGGCACTGCTGTTCCTGCAACAGCTTTCCTTTAAACACTAGCTTTGCTGTTCCGTTCAGCAGCTGTATGGATTTTGCTTGCATGGTTTTTGTCAAGAATCTCACCAAAATAGCCAGAAAAGGTATGTCATATATGATCTGAAACAATCATGTTATTCCCAAACTCAGACCTACGGAAAGCTTCTTGTTTGAAGTTCCAGACCTGAAAGGGATGGAACCGCTGCTGGCAATGAACTTCTTATGAACCCCATACCCGTAGAATCACCGTACCTGACTTCATTATATAACCCTAAAACATCTTATATCCATGAGCGCAGCGTAAGTGCACTTGTACTCTTGTTGCCAAACAAGGTTGGCTTTGGACATAAGCACACCATCTGGGAGGCTCGTGGTAGACTGCCTTCATTCAGACAGGGGGTTTCATACAAATTAAAGTGGTTGTTTAAAGTATTTTTTTTATTAAAAAATATATTAAAATATTATTATTATTTTTTTAATTTTTTTTAATATTAGCTTATTAAAATGATTCAAAAATTGAATTGCAATATCAAATACTGCATTGCCTTGGGAGTAAAAATCAATGAAATAATTATCTGGTTATATTACAAATAGTCAAAAGTGTTTTTTTTTTAAATAAAACGAAGAGTTATAACAACACAAGCATTTTTAACAACCATCAGATACACTAAGAGGACCCTCGGCGGCAACAAAAAGAAAGGATGGTATGCTGTGTATTTAAAATATTTTAAAATAATATATATTTTTTACATTCATCTAAACAAATAAAAAAATATATTCAAGACTTTTCCAACCACACCCGTAATAATGATACTGGCAAATCAGAAATGACCAAAAGCACATGCAAAAAATTTCCTACACGGGGGCCCAGCCAATGACCACCACACATGCTTACGGCCAGCTGAAAACACTCCAATGGAATATACAAGTAGCGGAAAAGAAAAACTTCATTTGACACAGCGTGCACTGAATGCTTAAATCATACTAGCAAGGTGGTGGATGAATGTCTTGATTAATTTTTAAGATATTTTTTATTTAAAAATATATTAAAATAATTTTTTTTTATTTTTTAAAATTATTTTTAAAATCAACACATCAAAATATTTAAAAACACTAAAAAAAATATTAATTTAAAGTAAAATAAATAAATAAATAAAATTTTAAATTTTTTTTAACATATTTTCAAAATACAAAAACAAATAAGTCTAGTGTGCAGTCTTTGATCCTTTTTAAGTACGGAATGCTGTCACCAGTTATGGGCAAGGAGATTACTTCTGGCACCCTGAGTGAGCAAAGGAACAAAATAAAACGCAAAGCAAATCTCACAAACACTTCAACGGCGGGGAGTTAAAAGATGTTATGGTGGGCTATAGCCTAACTTAAGTAAAAAATATAGATTACAAAAAATTCAATAAATAAAAAAATTAATGACCCATCCACCTTGATTTTTAATAATTGGTTATGAGATAATCACATAAACTTTTTAATAACCTGAAACTCAATAAAAAACTTTCTTTATCCTTTACCAAAAACCACATAAATCCTAAACACAAATAACTAATCGGTGAGACAATCAAATTTGCAAGCCTTTGTAAGTTGAAGTTTTAGCTACTGCAGAATGTAAGACTGGTAGATGGGCTAATCAAATCGATAATTTACACGAAAGTGGAACTACTCGGTGGAGCTCTCATTTTGATTCTATTTGCAGCTTAATAGATATATATGATGCAACTTATGCTTGAAAGGATGGTTCAAAAAAGATCTTCTAACTCTATATACGGAGAAGCAGGTGGTTGTTTGATCATGATGAAATCTTTTGAATTTATATTTATCTTATATTTGATGCATTAAATAACAAGGATTATTTATTTACTTTGTAGAGTTTTGCAGCAAAAATCTCTTGACATCTTAAATGCAATGGATCTTGTATCAACTACTAAAGCATTGCTTTGAACTTTGAGAGATGTCAAATTTGATCTTCTCTTTGCACATGTGCAATATATTTGCACATAATATGAGATTGACATACCACATATGAATAATTCATATAAAAAGGCTATAGGTCGTTCATATCAGCAACAAGAATTAGTGACAGTTTACCAACATTATCATTACGATATATTTAACTCAATAATAGATTTTTAGTTGGAAGAATTAAATTTTAGAGTCAGGATGAGATAGTGAAACTCCTTGCACTTATCTTTGTTTTAGAACTTAAGGACAATTTTAAATCTTTACATTAAACGAGAACTTGCTAAAGATATTGATTCGAATTAGATCATAGATGAACTCTATTCCACAAAATATCGAAGAGTACAACTTTAATAGTGTAATTTTTTTTAAATTTTATATATTTTAAATTTTATTTTATTTTATATTTTATATTATGTATTTGGATTGAAACTTTACTGTAAACTTGATAAATTTATATATATAAGTTAATGATTCATCTTGAAAAATAATTTATATAGCTCAGGATAGAAAAAATTACTGACTTCGGCATTAAACCCTTATTCTTCTTTTGCGATCATTGTTTCCGCCTTCCTATTCCTAACATTTGTTCTTCTCGGTCCTTGAGAAAATGCGAGCATATGGGGATCCTAACAGGTATGGTGGCAACATTCCGAGTACATAAGAAGTTCAATCTTCTGTGCTCTCTTTAAAATGAATCACCACGTCCTCCATGTGTTTTCTTCACATCTGTAGCTTGCAACGGGGATTTTCTATGGAAAATTTGTTACCATATTATGTGCGTGCTATTGAAGCTTTATGCTTACTCCTATTCATGGTTTGCTTTGACATGCTCTGTTACTGCTTCCACCGAGGATTGCCTGGTCTTGATTATCAACAATTCCTCGGCATCTGACTGGATCTACACCCCAAAAAAGCAGCGGCTTTAAACGAACATAAGGTCTTGAATGCCCAAAAGACCACACGAGCTATCTAGACGGCACACAAGCTAGAAGGGTGCATATACTATATTCTTCAAGGGGGAAACTGATTTATACCTCTCCCTGCCATTGATACACTGATTCAATACCTATATCCACAAGAAACATTGGTTTCATCAGCAATTAAAGCTATAAAATCATCAAATTTGCAAAATGCGAGGAGATGTGATGCATGAGAGATAAAGCATTACTTAGTGCCCGTTTGGCACTGCGACAGCGACAGAAAGCGAACATTGATTCGAAGTGTTTGGTTAATACAAACTATATTTTTTTTTCACATGGGCTCCACCCAAAAACTGAGGTCGAACCTCAGTTTATGAGAAGTAATTTTTATCAGCTTCTCTTGCGTTCTTCTCCTGCTTGCGTTAGAGTGAACTCTCCACTGTTCACGTGAACAGTGGAGACCGGACCCGGTCCAAAGCTATAAAAATGCATTGAATCGGGTCCGACCTAGTAAAAAAAATTAATTTTTTATTTTTAATTGTGTTTTCTTTGAAAAACTAGTGTTTCACATTATTCAATGACACTATATAAATTAGAAGGAGATCGCTTGATGACGTAATATTTTTAGAATTTGATCGCGATCCCAATTTTATTTTTGATGATATTTTACCTGATGTTGTTACCCGCTTACGAAACCAATAAAACTGTAGTTCTTGTCGAATATATTTTATACTTGATGAAATTGTAGATAGTTTAATGGAACAATACAAAATATTTTATATTAAGTATTATTCATTTCATGATGTAATAGCAGTAGTTAAATCTACAATGTTTAAATTAAAAACTATATATATATATATATACTTTTAAATTATTTTATAACCTCAATTTAAAAAGTATTCTTAACCAAACACATTAAACTACTTTTTATTCAATCTCAATTTTAACCACAGTTTTAACCAAACGTATATTTTTTCAAACCAACCTCAACTAAAAATATTTTTTATAAAATAATTTTTTTCAAATCAAAACTACAGTAGCTACCATAATATCAAACACATCTGTATGTGCAAACCATTGTATTCCTGGAAACTATATATTTAATGAATTTCTTTGAAAGGACATGATCTACGGTGAGGTGAGTTGCCACATAGAATAATTAAAGCAAAAGAACATAAGAGGAGACTATTTAAGGATATGTGTATGTGCAAACCACAATGCGTAGATAACTCACTTTTGCTAGGGAAAAAGTTTGGAAAACCTAAGCTCGCGCTTACTTTCAGGAAAATTGTTTTGCATTTACCATCTCTAGTTTTCTTTTTATTCTAAAGACAGCTTTCCATGAAAAGCACATTGAATATTGGAAGTGTAACGGATGATATGATCTCAATCTCCTGGTACTCATCTTTTATCTGCAGAACAGCTAAAACGTTCATTATTTTGGGAGAGAGGGAGGGACGAGGGATGACGGAGGTGCGGTGGTGCTCAGAAACAGAAAAATATCAGGTGAGAGTACATGTGTTGCAGGGTATAGGGCAGGATGTAAGGGAGGGAAAATCAGTTCACAATGCATCCTGTTGCCATGTTGCTGCATTCCTAGTGATGAGCTGACATTTTGGGCACACTCAGCAATTTCTCGTAGCAAATCAGCTTTGTCCAAAATGGAAACATAGATTTCCCCTTAACCATCTGACACTAAAGTAAATAATCCAATCATTTATTGCCTGGCTAAAAGGAGAGCAAAGATGCATAGCAAATAAGAAGACGAGGCACATGCCTGGTACTATGTTTACGCATGCTGCCAGTTTCTCTTTGACCATGCTGTTAGCCAGCTTCTTTCCTGCAGAGATATTGAGAATTACAAATGATGAAATCAAGCACTTCAAAACATCTGAGTCTTTCAAATGACACGACTAATTAGGAGATAGAAGCAACTTCTGCTACATGGGAAAAATATTGTAAAAAACTGTATAAAAAAACCAAGAAGTAACACAAATACAAAGGACGAAAACCTGAAAGCTATATATATACAGGATTGATCGTATCAATAATTCATTAAAAGGAGTATCAATAATTCATTAAAACGAATATCAATAAGCATACTTTCTCTAATTCGACGGGCAATAAATCCTCAATTAGTTATAGAGTAACGGGGAGAATAATACTTGATTATAAATAAAATTAATCCTTTTAAACTCCTTAGAGCATCTCCAACACAACAGCTAAAAAAATAGATAACATGCCAAAACTATACTTTTATCTTTTATTTTTGCTTTTAACCATTCCAACAGCTTAGCCATATGAATACCTAAAATAGTTATTTTTATTTTGAAGTGTCATTTCTACATTTCTCTGTAAAAAAGGCAAAAGTAAATGAAAGTATGCTATCTCTGTTGGCCAACGTTTTTTTTCATTTGTTTTATATTCGTTGGCCAACGTCTTATTTTGTATCTGTTGGCCAACGTCTATTTTTCTCTTTAAAAGAAGAACAGAAGGAAGAAAATTTACCTGTAAATTTCAAAACCTGCATTGTGCCTCACCCTTCTCTCTAATTTAGAAAAACAAAAATCAATTGTCCTTCGGTTAATTAATAACATCGGTTATGTTAATTAGCTGAAATCAAAAGGTATGCTTGCTTAAAGACTTTTTCTATTTTTTATTTTGCATCTCTTGATTCTTGAGACCTTTTGTTGTTAATTTGTTATTTGTGATGATTTTTATTTTTTTTGTTATTTTATGTTTTTGATATGGGTTAAAGAAGACAATTTTTATTTATGTTGTTTATATTTAACAAAATTGAGAGGAAGTAATGATGGCAACTGATATTGATAAAAACATAGAGTGACATATCATAAATTTATTTTTGATTGTCTATTTTAATTTGAGGTCAATTATATTTTGTCTTGTTAAAAATGCAACTAAACCAGTATATCAATTCTCTTTTAGTTCCTAAAAATAGTCAAATTGTAATGGTTGTATGATTAGATTAATGTTAGAATAAGTAGGAGGCAATACTTACTATTAATTCACATGTATGGAAACTACAAAATTGCTAGACATTGAATGTGAGCTTCCTTTACACCCTCTTATAAGGTTTTAACTTTAATTTTTTTTTTTTTTAATGTAGATGGATTCAAATTTTCCAAGCTCTTTTACCAACTTTCTTATGAGCGAGTTAGAAAATATTCTCCCTCAACCAAGTGATTCTAATAAATTAATTGATGACTTAACATACTCGAATTTAAATGTCCATGCAATAAAAAAATCATAAAGAAGTAAAAACTTCTCACCAGAGAAAGATTGTTTACTTGTCTCTGCATAGTTAAATACAAGCAAGGATCCAATTACAAGAGTTGAACAACAAACGAAACAATTATGAGCTCGAGTACATGCTTACTTTGTAGAGAATGGAGGAAACTTGAATAATCATTCACAAATAAGCATCTCTAGAAGATGGCAAGAAATAAATAGAGAAATCAGTAAATTTATTGGATTTGTTACTCAAATTGAAAATCATCACCAAAGTGGAATGACCGAAGAATCAAGGGTAATTTTAATATTCATTTCCATGTTAAATTGTTTAACACATATTTTAACATTATTGAATTTCTCTAATTTTTTACCAGATTAATGGTGCTCGGCAAATGTATACTTCTTGCGTTAGCAAACGATTTCAACTAGAACATTGTTGGGTTATCTTAAGAAAAGAACCCAAATGATAATTTGAGCATGCAAGTCGACATCAAAGGTCAAACAAGAAAAAAAAAAAGTCATGTTAATGCACGTCTGGCTTCATCAGCTTCATCTACCCCTGATTCTGTTAGTTTAGGGGAAGATAGTGAACCGTTGATTTATCAAGATAGACCAATTGGTCAGAAGGCTGCAGAGGAACGACTTAAACATAGACAAGGTAAAGATAAAGTTGGGGAGTTAACTGTAAAAAATCTCTTACAACAATTCAGAGATACTCTAGTTGAAATTGAGGATCAGAAGAAACAAGAAAAAAAAATTATATTAGAGCAACAAGCTATGATGATTCAACAAAGTCAAGAGAAACAAGAATTCGACAGGATTGAGAAAGAAGAACAAATTATAAAAATGAATATTTCTAATTTTGGATCCAATTTCTGCAACGTATTTTCAAAATAGAAAGTTAGAAATTATACAAAAGAGGGGTTTTTAATTTTTAATTAACTTAATTGATTTATTGTTTAATGTAATGTATTTTTAATTAAATATGTAGAAATTTCTTTGTTATTTTAAATATATTTTTATAAAATTGATATCAATTCATAATACTTTTTTGAAGTTCTTCTAACACTTAACAACAATAAGTAAGATTAATTAACTTAAAAGATAACAACCATAATGAAAAAAAAACATAAAAAATTTCAAAAATTATGATAACATCGTTTTTTCATCCTAGTATTGAACTGGTCCACGTACAATTGCAAAACAAGATTGGAGCACCCCAAATGCCCACTCCACATCCTTTCTTGTACACTCTTGCTTACTTGTAAAATATTTTCTCTTTGCTCTTAATGGTCTCGGGATTGTCTCAACAAAGGTTGACCAATTAGGATAAATCCTATCTGCTAAATAGTATCCCATTGTTTATTCATGCCTATTAATTGTATAATTGATAGGAGCAGTATGACCTTCAGCAAGTGCAACAAAGATAGGTGACCGATCAAGAATACTAATATCATTTAATGATCCAGGCATTCCAAAAAAAACATGTCATATCCAAAGATTTTGTGAAGTCACCGCCTCTAGAATTATAGTTGGTTCACAACAATGACCAATAAACATCCCATGCCAAGCAATTGGGCATTTCTCTCATTTCCAATGCATAAAGTCAATGCTCCCTAACATCCCTGGAAATCCACGCTGCTCTCTAATTGATAATAATCGACAAATATCAGCCTCGTTTGGTGCCCTTAGATACCAATCACCAAAAACTTCTACGATTGCTTTGACGAAAGCTCTAAGCTTTCTATTGCAGTGGTTTCCCCAATTCGAAGATATTCATTAGTAAGATTTGCATGAATACCATATGCAAGTATCCTGTGAGCTGCAGTTACCTTTTGAAGGCAAGATAAACCAAGGACACTAAGAGCATATGTCCCTTGTTTGAAATCTGGATTGTGAGCTTCCACTGCATTTGTGATTCGAAGAAAAACACGACAACTCATCCTAAATCTTCTTTGAAATTGACTTTCAGTGAATTTAGAATTTTAAGCAAAATAATCATTATATAGGCTTAACTCACCTTCCTTTCTATTATGATTGACAATATTGTGACCAAGAATAGAGCCACGATACTCTGTTCTCCACCTTTGATTATTCGATTCTTCTTCAGCAACCACTGCGGTAGCAACTTGAAAGGCGAACATGGGAGTGTCATCATCAAAATCAAAAGCATCATAAAAATTAAAACTAGAATGATTCATGATGAATTTTAATGAAACATAATAAAGATTGGAGAGAAGAAAATAATGAGAAAAATGTTTAGGCATATGAGAATATTTATAGATGAATTATTTTTTAAAATTTTAAAATCTTAGAATGTTGACAGTTATTTTTTTCAAAATTTGAAAATTTAAAATTTAAAATGTTGGCGGTCATTTTTTCAAAGTTTGAATTTTTTTTAAAAAAATTGAAAATCAAAATTTAAAATGTTGGTGGTTTTTTTCAAAATTTGAATTTACTTTTAAAAAATTAAAATTTTAACAGTGACATATAAAACTGAAAATTAATCATATAAATAAATTTTAAATTTAACTTGAAATTATATCTTTTAACTTTCATATTACTTCATTAATTTTATATTTACGTTTATAAATTACTCATATTAATTATATAATTAATAACATCATAATTATATTATATAAAAAATTTCTAAATTAGTTATATAATTATATTAAAATTAATTTAATATAAAATATATTAAAATATAAATAGCTCTTCTAAATAGTTTTTTACCATTGGAATGTACATAAAAAAAAAACTATATTTACACTATTTAAAAAATCATTTTATTAATTTGACTCTTTAATATAGCATTTCTTATTGGAGATGCTATAGGTAAGGAAAAAAACAACCGAAGAAAAAGACACAAACCTATTTCTCTATTTGAGACAGTAACATAAACAACAATACTTGGTACTAGGTGCTGCTTGGTTGCCAAACTTTGATCTAAAGAAGTCTAAATGCACCGATTCTTTTTTTGTTCGAAAGTTGAGACAATTTCCTAGAACTTTCATGAAGACTATATGTTCAAATTTTAACGTTAGCAATGATGTTTTGTTCAAACAAGAAGATAAGGATTGTCACCAAGTCAAAATGTGGCTACTCACTCAACAATTAGTCATCAAATCAATAGTTTCAAATTTTGGCCTATAAAAGGAGGCATTTGCCATGCATTTAGACATCTTGATTTTCAGATCAAGATCATGTTCTTGCTCTCTCTCTTTATATTTTTGTATTGCTTAAGTTTTGTTTATATTAATCTCTTGTTTATGCTTTTCATTTCCTTTCCTTTACTTAGTTAACTTATATTTTATTTATGCTTTTATCTTGTTTATTTATGCTTCTCTCTTTCATTATGTTTATCTCTTTCATTATGTTTAACTAAGTTTATTATGTCAAGGTGAAAATGTTACATTAATGGTGTAAGAATAAGTATAGTATAAACTCAACATGGACTTTAATGTTTGATAGTAACATGTTTTGTATTTGTTATCTTATTCACTTTTAATACTTTGCTTCTTAAATGGTTAATCTAGATTTATGTTGTATAATCCTTGGTACAATAAATACTTAGTACTTTTATAGCCCAATCGTATGGTATAACCGACACCCATGCTATGAAAGGAACTTGATTTGTTGTTAACATAAGTTATAATCATGAATACCTGACAACATTTACAAGTATTAGCATTATTTGAATAAGATAACTAATGTAATCATGTTAACAATTTATAATCTTATTGGAACCTCCTTTGTGTATGGTTTCCAGTTGAGTAAGAATTTATATTATACTTGTTTGAAATACTATTAGTGGATCCTCTAACCTTGATAATTATTTTATCCTCATTTAATCCTTATATCAATATCACATCTCAAAGCTCTCTTGAACTCCTTTTCTGTTATTATCTATTTCTTTATTTGTAGTTTATACAGTTAACATTCCTGTGGTTCGACTCCGATCTTGCCGAGTTATTTATTACTTCGATACTTCGATACTTTTATACTTGGAAGAAGACATCAACTTTTTGGTCATATCAATTATCAAGGTAACTTGTAAACAAGCTTGCCAAAGATGTATTTATACTAGCAGAAAGCAAAAACAAATCATTTATCTTCCACTAAAGTCGAGCCCCACTCATCACATTAAAATTCAAAAAACTTTTCTCTTAATTGTAGGTAATAATATCTTGTGAATCAATACGATATCTTAATCTATGCCTAAACTAAATTCAACAAAATTGAAACACGTGATTTCTCTCTTAGCTCGATTCTCAAGTAAAGCCCATCATCTTAACAACACTCTTTAACTCTATTGTTCAATTTATTTTGGATTCTGAGAGAATTAATTACAGCTATAATATTATTAGTGTCACTTATTTGGTATTTGGATCATCAGATTGTCTGAGGATTTAGAGATAAATGAGGAAAACACTGTAAAAATTGTAATATACATTACACAGGAAGCGAAAAAGTTACCATTGGTGGCGCAAAAAGGTCTAAAATGAAAAATATACCTATCTTTTGTTTCCACATGAGTGTTAAAAAATATTTGTATTATCTGATATGATATTACCCATCAAAGTTTAATAATATAGATATTATATATATGACAATGAGTTAAAAAATCTAAGAAATAAAATATCATAGGTCGGGTGGTGAGTCGAGATTTTTGACACCAGATCAACTCAATCCAACTCGCATACAATATACTCCTTTTGTTTTTATGTATGGTAGTTTATGAATTGAATATTTATTTTTATTTTATTAAGAAATATTTCATTTCAAAGTTATTGTTAATAATCTTATTATTAGATTTATTTAACATAACAATTTTTTTTTGTCTCCTTATTGGAGGGGATGTAAGAAGCAATTAAAATTTAATGGTGATGTAAGATATAAAAATTAAACATAAGATTGAGGTATCATGATATCTACAATTCATATTGTAGGTCTACTTCCAAACATAAACATGAACCATGAAAATTAGCAAAATACTTTAAACTTTTGAATATATATAATATTCATAAAAAAATAATTTCATCTCATGAATATATTTAATATTAATAAAAAATTTCACCCAACTTAATTATTTAACCCACTTGAATTTAAAAAATATATTAAAAAAATTAGATTTATATTTTATAAAATGTTAAAAATTAAATTAATATAATTATAAGCTAAAACACTACCTATCTATATTTATGGAAACCTTTAAATTCCATTTTAATATTGTTTGATATTATGGTATTGATTATATTTTAAATTATTTTTTAATTAGAAATGTATTAAAATAATATTTTTTTTTATTAATTTTAAAATTATTTTTTATATAAATACATTAAAAAAATTAAAAAAATTAATTTTTTTCTTCAAAAATTAAACTTTTGACAAAGTTGCCAAACGTTACCGTACTCTCCCGTGCCAGTTGTTAAAGAACTGTCCGTGCACATGCAATAAATCCCTACAAAATCTTGTAAGTGTCCTTGTATTGTGTTCTGTTTTGCTATTCCTATTCCTATCCCATTCCATTTCTCACTCTGTGATCCTTGTGCCTATATTGCCCCCTCTCCTGCTCTCTCTATCTGCCTTTTACCCTAAAAAGAGGCACACATTTCCCCCTTCACAAACCCCTGCTCGGAGTAGCAGTCTTTTCAGCCCCCAACTTCGATAGATAGTGAGTGAGAGAGTGACAAGCAGATGGACACTTCATCTATATAGGTTACGGATTTTTGTTCTTTTGTAAAACACCAGTCTTTGTTCTTCCATTCTTTGATCCAAAAATCACTTCTTTCTTCTAAAACACATCTAAAATCTATATAAACACACAAAAATCTGCGTTGATCCCCCCCGTTTTCTGTTTAATGAACTTTAATGCTTAGATGCACACCTCAGAAAGATAAAAGAGTGAGTTTTTGGAGAGGTAGCATTAAATATGGCACCAAGTTTTGATTGTACAGTTTCAAGCCTTCTATGTGCTGAAGATAATAATAGTATTTTTGATGATAACGATTGCTACGGTGCTACCGTGGAGGAGTTTGAGGCCACGTGGCCTGACGGGAATCATCAAATCCAGAATCAAAATAGTGGTTGGTGGTTGCCAATGCAGAGTGAAGAGTGTTTGGTTTTGATGGTTGAAAAGGAGTGTCAGCATTTGCCTAGTGGTGATTACTTGAAGAGACTGAGAAATGGGGACTTGGGCTTGGGGGCTAGAAAAGAGGCTGTTGATTGGATTGCAAAGGTGGGTTCTTTTCTCTTTCTTTTTATTTTTTCGCTGCAGTTTGATGTTATATTAGATGTTCTTAAATGATGATTTTGCTTGATTGGTTTCTCGAATATATGAGATTTGGTTCTCTAAAAGGGGGTTTTGTTTTTCAGTGCGGGTGTATAGGACTTCTTTTCATTTTTTGGATTGGTATATTTTCCATTCACTGGGGATGGATTTGCATTTTCTATATATATTTTGATTAATGTAAAGCCTTTTGTTCTAGTGTTGTGTGACCGCTCTTTGATATCGGTGTCGTACGTGACTTTGAGGTGTTTGATGAAATGGGTTGCGGTTTTGTTCTTTTTGTTTGATGTTCTTTTTCTACATCCATCCACTATTTGAAGTGGGTTTGGTGGGTTCTCTTCTTTTTCTCTATATTTCCTCGAATATTTTTTTGTGCATTTGTTTTTCCCTTCCCTGTTCCTTTCCTTTGATCAGCCTCGCACGAGTGTTGTTTATTGTTTATGAGGTGGTAGATTCTTTTTTGTTACTCGATTCCACAATTGAGCTTTTGTTGATGGTCAATACTAATGGCCTTGTTGCTCAACAGGTTCATGCCCACTTTGGTTTTGGACCACTTTGTGCTTATTTATCGGTAAACTACTTGGATAGGTTTCTGTCTGCCTATGAATTACCTGTGAGTCGAAACCAACCAATGATGGCGTTATTGTTTGGCATCTCTCTTACAATCTTTAACGTTTAATGGTTTACTGACCTAATTCCATTCTGGTCGCATTAAATTTAATCTTGCTGTATGTGATCTGCAGAAGGGTAACGCTTGGATGATGCAGTTATTGGGTGTGGCTTGTTTATCTCTTGCGGCCAAAATGGAGGAGACTGAAGTTCCACTCTCTCTAGATCTACAGGTCTTTAATCAGAATTTCTGTTTGTATCACCCGTTGAGTTCATCTAATAAATTTAAGGATTCTGATATAATAGGTGGGTGAATCAAGATTTGTATTTGAAGCAATAACTATACAAAGGATGGAGCTTCTTGTACTGAGCACATTGGATTGGAGGATGCATGCAATTACTCCTTTCTCCTTCATAGACTATTTCCTTGGCAAGATCAATAATGAACAAACCCCACCTAGGTCTTTAATCTTACAATCAGTCCTTCTCATACTGAGCACAATTAAAGGTCCATTTCTCTCTCTCTCATGCACACGTTGGCAATGTACTATCTACAATAATTTCTCCCCGAAGTTGAAACAGTATAAGATGAAGATATTTGAGAGATGGTGTCTGATGTTTTTGGTGGGTGGGAATTTAATACAGGGATTTACTTCATGGAATTTAGGCCTTCTGAGATTGCAGCAGCAGTGTCAATAGCTGTTGTGGGGGAAACCAAAACGGTGGACGTTGAGCAAGCAATTTCTGTACTTGCTCAACCTGTTCAAAAGGTTAAGATGGTGCCTTGTGGTCCAAAACCAGTAAAGGGACATAAATGATGACTCTTTTTTGGTTATATCATTTTGAATTTGATCACTTACCATGTGTAAATCAACTGAGACGTCCAATATATTATCCAGTGATTACGTTCTAATCGTTTTGTTATATATATATATTTGCAGGAGAGAGTGCTCAAGTGTTTTCAACTGATTCATGATTTGTCATTGGTTAGTGAATCTGTCAAGGGCCCAAGTGCCTCACTCCTATCAGCGCCCCAAAGTCCCATTGGGGTATTGGATGCTGTTTGCTTGAGCTATAACAGTGATGTTGGGCCATGTGCAAATTCTTCACACAATACCCCGGATGCTAAGAGGAGGAAGCCAGCCAAACCTTGCGAAGTGTATTTACAAAATGAAAGTTGAGACTTTTTGACACAGCATCTATTTCATTTTGTTACACAGGAGTTTTGGTGTGACTATGATGAAGGTGTTTCCAAAGAAAATACACCCCGAAAACCAACTAGAGGATGGCAGAAAAGGAGGGTAAAGAGGAAGTTAAAAGAAGAAGAAAAAGAGAGTTTTATGATTAGTGTGGGTCATGATTAAAGGATGGAGGCAAAACGGGAGCAAAATGTTCATGCACTTGGCGTGAAAAGGACAGTCACTGCTGTTAAATATTAGACTTCTTAACAGCTACAGACAAGGTCTAGAGAGAAGGAATTTTTATTTTTTTCAAAGAAGGGTTTTTGGTCAGAGACGGTTTGCCCGAGTAGGGGTTCTTCGGTGAAAAAGAAAATTTCAGAAAAAGAAAGAAAGAAAACAGAAAAAAGGTAAACTGTATGAGATATAAGGTTGGATAATTTCTTCTTCTTTTTTTTGTAAAAAAATAAAAAATATATTCTAACTTTTCAAGTGTGTTTTTTATTGTAATTTTAAATAAAAAAGTGTATTTAATTAAATATATTGAGAATTATTTGTGTTAATAAATATAAAAAATAAAGTGTTAATATGTTTATTCAATTTGTCTTGTTGCAGATTAAAATTAGGTGTTATTACTGACATCAAGTAAAAGATATAATCTTACATAAAAAAAATTAATGCTTATATATAATAAATTATATAATAAAGATTATATATATTAATAAAAACTTGAAAGTTTTCAATCTAATTTTTAAAGTAGCAGAAAAATAGAATAATATTACAATTGCTATAATGAGATATTATTTTTTTAGTTTTTATATAATAATTTTTCAAAAAGAGAAGTGAAGGAAAAAAAAAAAAAACTAAAAAACATAAAGATAAGATATAAAAATGATATAAAAAAGTAAAGTGTAAAGTAATAAATATTCAAAGTATATATAAAAACAAACTACAAAAAAATAAAGATAAGATATAAAAATGATATAAAAAAGCTAAGTGTAGAGTAATAAATATTCAAAGTATAAAAAGTAAAAAATAAGATTTTTTTAAAAAAAAATATAAAGAAAAAAACTAAAAAAATATTACAAATAAAATAAAGATAAAAATGATAATAAATAAACCAAATTTAAAATGATAAAAAAGAATCAAGTATATAAAAAAAAAATTATAACAAAAACTTGTTTTCTAAAAGAAAAAAAATATAATTTTGCTACCGCTACATTAAAAAACATAACAAAATCTACAATTTTACCATTTTTACAGGAAAACATTGTTTTTGTTTTAGGTAGGTATAATTTACAGGAAATTCAACTAGAAATTATTTTTCAATTTGTTTAATCAGTTTCCTTTTTTTTATATTGAGAAATGGAAAGAAAAAGGAAATATTAGGTACAAAACAATTATGTGAACTGATTGAAAGTATACAAAATGTTTTGTTCTGAAGATGAAAGATAAATATTGATTTTTTTTTCTCTAGGTTATTTTATTATTGTCTTTGAAGTATGAACCGATGGGCTTGTGACCATACTCTTGATTCACCATGTGTTTGGTCAAACCTTGAGTTTCAATAATAATAATAATAATAATAATAAAAACAATTATCACCTTCAAGATATTAGAAAGTACAATACAGCAATGGTTGCACAAGGAATATACAAGTTGAAAAATAATAAAATTGTATTGAATATATCTTGATCTAGTAATTAAACAAATATTATCCATTAGATTAATGATTAGGTCTTAAAATTCAAGATATTTAGGAATAAAGTTGTTGTGTTAAATAATTAGTTAGTCTTTTAATTTAAATAATATGATCCATTATCCCTAGTTAAGATATCTAGTGAATTGATATGAAAAACCTAGATAGTTGGTAGTTGGTAATTGGTAATGGTAACTGATGTTTCCTAATAAGCCAAAGTGTTTGGTAGGTTGTAATAGTAAAAGGTTTTTTTTTTTTTTTTAATGAATGTAGGGACTTTTAGATGCTTAAATCAGTAACTTTGTAAAGAGAAAATGCAATGATATTTTAAAGAGATAAACTCTAAAAATATGTATGCTGAAAATGCTAATAATAAATATATTATGAACCTTGAGTTTAAAGGATTCATGATATATTTATAATCCATGGGTCCTGTCTTCTTTTTTTTTTTTTTTGAGGGGAAGGGCTAAAGTGTAATTTTATCATTGTGATATTTTGAGTTGTATTCTACTTAAAACAATACGTATTTGATCAATATAAAATATTGAGCTACCCATGTGGGGTCCTAGAAAAATTTTCAAGGAAGAAAAAGGTGTTTGAGCCCATTAGTTGTGAAAAATGTGTTCAGAAATGTTGCTTGAACTTAAAGCACGTTAGATTCGGGAAAGGTAGCCCGAGCGTATATAGGTGTTGGGGTGCATGCCCAACACCAAGAGTGCTAGGCTTAACGGTACGCCTTGATAGGTGTGTGCTTAGCATTGGCTCGGGCTACCATGCCTAAGCCTATGCACCTTGGTATTAGTTGGGCTGGGGCTTGGTAGCTCGAGCCCACGGGTAATTTTTTTGGCCTTTAGGATGTTATTTGGGCTCGTTATGGTCTAAGTAAGGAGTTGCATTTAACTGGTGAGTTATTGAAGGTCTGGTTGGATAGAAGTGTCTATGGTAACGAGTAGATTTGTCTCACATCCTGGCCTAATTGTGTCTTGGTTGTGTGCCATAAAATGGCCTAGAAATGTCAAAAACAAGTTTTAGAAACCGATGGCTTTTTGATCAGTTTCTCAGAGACGACGTTAATTGATGAGGTCTTAAAATCCAAAATGCTTAAAAATAAAGCTAATGTGTTGGATAATCAGTTAATCATTAAGTTCAAGCAATTTGATTCATTCTCCATAGCTAAGGTTTTTAGTGGCTTGATATGGAAAGCCCATGTGGTTGGCAGTTGGTAGCTAATGATGCTTAGTAAGCCAAGATGACTAGTAGTCGATACCTGCAAAATACCCTCTTTGATGGATATGGGGAATCTCAAATCCTAAGTCAGTAACTTTGTAGAAAGAGAAAGTGCAATGATATTTTAAAAAGATAGGCTTTGAAAATATGTATGTTGAAAATGTTAAGAATAAAGAGATTATGAACCTTCAGTTTGAAAGATTAATGATGTATTTATAACTCACGAGTCTTGTTTTTTTATAGAGGGGAGGGCTTAAATTGTAATTTTACCCTTGTGATATTTCAAGTTGTATTATACTCAAAATAAAATGTATTGAATCAATATAAAATACTGAGGAACCCACATGGAATCCTGAAAAAAATTCTCAAAGAAGAGCAAGGTGCCTGAGCCTATTAGTAGTGAAAAAAAATAGGTCCAGGCACGTTGCCTGGATCCAAGCACATTGGACTCGGACAAGTTAGCCTGAGCCGATTTGGGTGCTAAGGTGATGGGAGTGACAATACACCTAACATTGGATGTGTGCCCAACATTTGGATTGATGTGATAAGCATACAAACTAGTTTTAGTTCTGATTCTTGTGAAAACTAGCTTATGAAAGAATTTTTTATTTGGATTGACGTCTCTTTATCTTTTTGAACAAAAAAGACAAAAAGAAAAAGGAAATAAACATGAAAATAGTGGAGACTTCTACGACTTAAAAGATAGAGCACTAAAACACATGAGTTTTTTTTTAATATAATTTAGAAAAAAAAGATTGGGAAAATGAATCAATCTAGGTAATATTTAGGAAAATAACACGGTTTGGTAAGTTGCACAGCTTATATATAACACACCAAAAAAATATGGCCATAATATTTTTTTTTCAGCCTCTCAACTCTCTGCCACAGAAAACCAACCCAACAATTCAAATATACAATTTACAATTCATCTCCTTAACACAATAAAAGAAATCAACAAACTTCACAATTTATCAAAATTAATAATTAACAATTCATAATTAAACATAATGAAAATTAACATAACATTTTATTAATCTAAACTAAATTCAAAATTCTTATAACATTAAAGCATATAATCTAATTTAATCTAAATATCACATGTGCTTGTGGATGGGCTTGAAGAGTTTATGAACAGGCTTACACCACTTAAACTCGTCCAAGTAAATGAAAGGCTTGCAGTGCTTGTGGAGGGGTGAACACCAAAATCATCCTAGCTTATAGATGAGCTTAGGATGTTCACAAGTGTGCCTGGATCACTCGTGCATGGACCTCTCTAACTATATATCTTTGTTCATGATAAACAACCTTATCATCCACTAAAGCCACTTTAAGATGCTCCATCTCTTTAATCTCTTAAAGTCTACCATGATGTAAATTGAATGTATTGTTGGCTAGGGCATATCCCATATTGACTTATTCACAAATAACGACTATTGCTTTTCGAGTCTCTCGTAATAACATGCACCTAATAAATACATTGAAATATAATTAGCACTCATAATCTATAATAACATTAATAATATTTAATAAATGTTATATATATAAAATTAATATTGCTTACCAATCGATTATATATTGGATATCGAGGCTTGTAATGCATCGGATTATGTGATGTCTCGGGAAACACGGCTATGTAAGTGTAGTAAACCATCACTTTATGGGCAAATACCATCTCATGTAGTTGTCTAGATCAATTTTCAAATGCTGCTCCATAAAGATCTAATCTCTCTTAATATATCAAAGATCTAGGTAAGTTGTATGAATCACTAGCCAATTTCCATTCTGCTTACCCTGATGACTTATATTATACAGCTTGCCACCGATATCATAATTCAAGATTTATTTGAATAAGCCAAACTACTACATTGCCTGATCATGATAATTCATCTTAACTATATTAAAGTCATACAACAAGACCTTACTAACCACAAATCATTTCCCTCACAACATATCATTGAAGTTGCTAATATCAAATCTTTGGTATATGACGTCCATATGACCTATCAAGACATATATTAGAAAATAAATTGAAATTAAAAAATTGACGCTCAAATAACAAAAATAAAATAAATTTATAATTCATATATGGTAAGATTGTTGTGCATCTGACTCATCTTAGTAAAACTTATGGACGTGAGTAGAATTTAAAATGAAATGTCTAGCCCAATACCATTTGACATGGCAAGCCACAAAATTAGTACATTGCTTGCATTTAATTTATATAAATTACATGTTATTCAAAATTCATTAAATTTTATTATTACCTAGATCCTATAGAGAGTTGCATCTGCGAGTGAGCTTCGAACATATTATTACCCCAACTCTATGGATAATCAATATAGAGATGCTTCAATGACTAGAGCTATATGAATTTACATTTATAGTTCTAAGTTAGTATTTAAAATGGAATTAATTCTAATAAACAAATAATTCTAACTAGAAAAATAGTATACACCCAACTATTTGAAATATGGCTAGACTAATATGATCTTCATCCTAAGATGACAATGCCATAGAGTTTATTCCTTTAAAATTAAATTAGATGTTCTCTTTATCCACTCTTTTTTAGCCTAATGATTTTGTTTTACAAAAATGCTTCTTTAAACATACTTTACATGGCTGACAATAAAGATATGCAAGCGTCTCCCTTCAGCTATAATTAGGAATGATCCAAAAGTCCTCGAGCATACATAATGCATATTTTTAGGGGCCAAATACTCACGAGTACTATAAGTAATGTAGTGTCAATGTTCTTCTTAATAGTGCTTAAGGACTTTTGGGTCATTCAACATACATAATCAATTGATCCTATGTCATATCCTCTAGAGGGTCTTAAAATTGGTGTCCAACCATGTTAGTTTGATGTTGTCATCTCTTTAAGCAATAGTCAGAGGCCATGTCATAGTAGATAACCATATAAATTATCTCTGTCAATCAACCCTTCACGTGTCACAAAGATTTAAAAGAATGCAATAGAATAATTGAAAATACATGTAAGTATAAAAAAGAGTAATACAAAAAGAGTAAATAAAAGGTACAAATAAGTGTAAAAAGTTTGAACACCTATTTGTTAAAGAAATGGAGAAGTTTTCAATTGAATTTCAGAAACTATTTGTGATGGTTTTTTATTCTCTCTGATATATTAGGTTTAAGTATTAATACATATTGAACTAGAGGATTCGATGCTAATTTTTTGTCAGTGTTAAAAGAAAAGGAGAATAGTTTTTCATGTGGTTGTATATAAAAAATGTTTTTTAATTTACATTATTATAAAAGCCTTTTGTTTTGTTATTTTGGTTTTACAAAAAATATGTTCAAAACAGCTTACACGTCAATTAAGACCAAATTTTTAATTGTATGATTTTGGAAAAAAAAATCTCACACATTAACTTGATGCATTTCTTGTATTGTTATAAAATAAAACTTCATATAATGTAAAATGTTACGAGTATATTCGTTTAGGAAAAATAATAATAATTATTATGAAATGGGAACAAATAATTAAAATAAAAGCTAAAAGTGATCAAGTATTTATTGTGCACACACTAATATTTCACTGTAGATTTGCTTATGAAATGGTCATTTTGACTTTTTAAAACAAAACCAAATAATTTGGTTTAAGAGGTAATACGGTCTTTTTCATAGAATCAGTTTGTTATTGTCAAATTCACTAGGGGCATATTTAATCCTTTTTTACATCAATTTTCTTTTTCAATTTCATCTTTCAACACTAAGTTTATTAAAGATGGGGCTTCTTAATTTTTTTTCAATTTTTCTTTCTATGAGGATAGTCTGACCTTATAACCTAGGTCACGAGTTTGTCATGCTAACTCATAATTATTTCAAATTTTTTTTTGTTAGTTTTTAATTTTTTTCAATTTCATCTTTTAACATCAGGTTATCTTGGAATTTAGGTTCATAATTGTTTTCCTTTTAGTAAGCATTTTTTTTCTGCATGTCATCGTTATTGCTTTTTCTCTTTAGATTTAGTATTTTTATTTTCATTGTTTTTTTTATCATCTTATTAAACCCGGTAGGGTCTATAACTTAAGTCTAAGGATTGTTTTTTGTTTTAAAATACACTACCAACGCTTGAGCATCATTTTTTTAAGTTACAAAAAAAAAATCAACCTAGCTCGGGGCAAGTGTAGGGCACCTCTTGTTTTCACTACACACACACATGTCAGTTCTCCAAAATTCCATTTTTGTTTCCAAATGTACAAGAAAGATTTGCTTCATATAACAAAAAGTGATAAAATGTTATTGTTGTAGAATAAAGGAGAATATGTTTTATGCTTGTCATCCACACTCATGCTTTTTATTTTTTAGCTAAATTCTAGCTAAAGTAGCTAAAAAGCCATTTTAGCTAGCTCTATAAAAAATATAATCTCACACATGCTCTTTAAAGTAAGGAATCATGAATATTTTATTGTTTTTGTATTACTCAAATTATATGTGAGATGAATATTCAAGTCTATGTCTTTCTAATTAATTAATAACACATTTAAAAATTAATTATTTTATTATATATAAATTAAAAAAATGCATACACTTAAAGAAATAATGAAGATTTAAACAATGCATACTAATTAAAATCATTACCATATCATTTAGCTAATATCTTAATTTGACACGTCTCATAGTATTCAACAAGATGTTGAGACATGCTTATCATATCTATAAACATTATTTTTGTATCTTCTTATTGTTGTTTCAATAAAAGTTCTTATTGCATAATAACAATTTTGTATCATTCCATCTTTGCCTTCTCATGTTTTGTCTTTTCTTTCTCTTCCTCCAAAGCAAATGATTTTTCAAAAAATCCTATCTTTTTACGTTCCATTTCTATTTCATGTTCTTTTTAATCCTATAAGATTGATCCAATATGAGAACTTATGCTACCCTTGTCTTTTTTAGCTTGTTTATTTGTCACCTTTCTACCTATAAATCTCTTCATATTGTCGTTGTCGCCAAATACAATATCATCTTCTTCTAAGTTGATTAAATTTTGAGTAAGAGGAGAATAAATTATGGGAGTTGCATTTCTAATATTTTGGGATTTTTTTGAATTTTCAATCATCCATTTAGATTAACTCTTTAATTTCTCCAAGAAATGTTGAAATAAGAATGGTTGATCTTGAATTTTTTGATATGCAATCATCGCTTTGTTGACCTAATATTAAAGCACATTGGAATGTATTACTTAAAAAAATTGATAAATTAAACAAATTTAAATATACAAGTTTTATATAATACCTTATCTTCATAGCCGAAACTACTTTGGTTTCTATTTTCAATTTGAGCATGGTGTGAACAAAACTTATTCACCGCTAGTTGAATGGTCAACCAACGATATATTAGACAACTTGATGCACGCTCATATACAAACTTGTTGTTTTCATTGTAGTTGTCATGAATTCTTTTCCAAACGCCTTATTTTTTTGGTTTATTTTCACATATTGAATCCATGCTAGTAAGTGTTGATCCATACCCCTACAAAGGCAAATATTTTCTTCATCACTAAAATTGCTTGATCGCTTTATCTTTTTAACTATAGGTGGATTTTCACATAAATCTTGAAATGACTTATCATATTGATTAGAGTATTGAATTGGTAGATCATAACCTTGTAAAAATTGTGTATTCAGACCGACTTCTTCATTCAACTTCATTCATTCATGAGATTATTAAAATAGTCATCACCTTAGATTCCATTGAAAAAATTGAAGTGATTGTGATTGAGAAAGAAATAAAGTTAAGCAAATATAATTGAAAGTGTAAATTTTCTATGGAAAAAATCCAATTTATAGAAGAACTAAATTGGGTATAAACCATACCGTTTATATTAAATGGTAAAATTGCAACGGACAATTAATCATTAAATGCAACGTCTTTATTTTTATTTTTATTTTCTTCATGCATAATATATAGAAGAACTGCATTTTGTTTTTATTTTCTTTGTACACGGTTATCTTAGTTTCATCACTCAAGTTATGAGTTTGGTTGACTCGGGTCATTTTTTTGTCTTATTTTTATTTTATTTTTAAATTTCATCCTTCAACATTAGAGTTATTGAGAATTATGCTTCATAATTTGTTCAGCTTGCATTCTATAAGATTATTTCGGTCTCATGACCTGAGTCAGGAGTTTTGACAAGTTAACCAGAGTTAGTCTAGATCTCTTTTTATGTTTTTTTTTTAAATTGATATTTTTTCAACTTCATCCTTCAATATTAGGTTAATTGAAAATTGAGGTTCATAATTTATTTTAATTTATTTTTTATGGTATTATCCTTGTCTCATGACCTAAGTCACATGTTTGAAAGGTTAATTCGAGTTGATGTGAGTTTTTTTTTAATCGGGTTTTTTTTTCAATTTTATCATTCAACATTAAGTTAATTGAAAATTCTGAATTATAATTTTTGCTTTGATTTATTTTCTATGAGATTATCACAGTTTCATAATACAAGTCATACATTTGATAAGTTAATTTAGGTTGACTTAGATCAATTCAAAATTTTATCATCTCATTATTTTTTAAAAAAGATATCATGTTGAATTGTTTATAGTCAAATTATATATTTTTTTTATCAACTATTTAAATTGTATTTGAACCTTTCAAATCAACTATGTCATATCAAATTAACTTTCACATGATTTAGCTTTTTTATATTAAAAAAATTAACTTAATCCGCAATATATTATGCACGAATAATCTAGTAAAATCTAAACATCACAATACTGTTTAGTAGAAGAATATATTAGAATATGTAATAATAGTGTGATTGATAGATAAAAATTAGGATTGTGATATTTCTACTCCACGAATTATTATTTCCACTCTATTATTTTCTATAATGACTAATATGTTTATATTTAATAAATGTCTTAATTACTCTATGATTTTAAATTATAAAATCATTCCTTTCTATGTTGCTTTGAGAAAAATATTAATAAGAAAAAAAGACTATACACAAAAAAACCTATATTTCAAGATATTTATTATGTTCAATTGGTTGAAATTTTATAATTTATAAAATATATTTTTTAATAATATATTTTGAAGGATCTAACTTGCAAAATAGAAATTGTTATCTATAGTTACTACACTTTCTGGTTCCTAAATATTTCTTTGATAGTGAAATCATTACAACATAAAATAATATCAAATTAATTTTAATAATTTCTGATTTATAGTATATGATCATTGGAAATTAAAAAAAAATCATGATTCATTGAATGATTATTCACAAAACTCAAACTTAATTTTAAGTTTGTAAGAAAAATATTATATATGACTTATATTTTTAGAAAATAAAGTCATGAATAATTAGGCATAATTTACTCTTTTCTTTCTCTCTTTTTTGAAAATAAATAAGGGACATTTGAAAATTTTGTATTTTGAAGAATATATTTAAATAAATAAATATTAAAAAAGGTTATTCTTATCTTTATAAAAAATAATTATGTGAGAATAAGGGACATTTAAAAAAAAAATTCACTCTGCATTTTGTACTTTCAAATAAACAAGGGCTTTGGATTTCTTATGCCTCCAATTTATTTCACTAATCCCTGCCTTTTCTTTCTGGTACAATTGCTACCTTGCACCTATAGATTAATGGTTACAATCCAATCATCCTCTTTATCAATTTTTTGATATATACTTTTCTTTCTCATAACCAAGTATAACGAAAAGTATGTGTTCTCAAGGAAAGGAAAGTACTTGCTTGCAATATTAACAAATATACTAAATGGTGTGGGGGAAATCACTGTTTCCCCACACACATTTCACTGTGGATTACAACAGTAATCCATAGTGATTCTTCTCTCGGTTTTTGTTTTTGTTTTTGTTTTTTTTGCTAATTTGCCCTTTTTTCCTTTTTTTTTGTTTTTTTTTTCAAATTTTTTTTTCAACTTTCCTATTTTTTTTCATTTATTTTTTTTTCCAAAATTATTTTTGTTGATTTTACCTTTTAAATATTGACCTGGTTAAAATTTTTGCTTTATAATTTTTTTTCTTTAAAATACTGTGAATTGCTGCGATGTTTTTCCACATAGTTTTTCTATTTTATTTCTTTATTTTTTAAAATTATATTTGTCCATTTTTTTCCATATTGAGCTGATTGAGAATTTGATTTTGTAATTTTTTTTCTTTAAAACATTGTTGATTGCTACAGTGTTTCTCCGCATGGTTTTTTTTCCTCCAAAATTATCTTCTTCTTTTTTTATTTTTTAATATTTAGTTGGTTAAAAATTACAGTTACAATATGTTAGGAAAGCACTGTAACTTTTTTTGAAAATTACTGTTGATTGCTACAGTGTTTTTTCCCACATGGTTTTTTTCTGTTTTTATAATGTTTTTTCCTAAAATTATCTTTGTCAATTTTATTTTTTAAATATTAAGCTGGTTAAGAAATGCAATTATAAGTAAATACAAATTTTTTCTCACAAAACACTATGGATTGATACAGTTTTTCCTCACATGGTTTTCTTCCAGTTTCTTTTGTGTTTTCTTTTTTTGTGATATTTTTTTCCAACATTATCTTCGTCATTTTTTTTTTAATATTGAGTTGGTTAGAATTTAACTTTGTAATAAAGCTTAATCATGTGGGGAAAACATTGTAGCTTTGCTCATAAAACATTGTGGATTGCTACAGTGTCTCTTCGCATGGTTTTTTTTTTATATATTTTTTTTCAAATTATCTTTTTTTCATTTTATTTTTTTAATATTGAGTTGTTTGTAAATTATAATTACAAGTCATTACAAATAAGGCTAAATCATGTAGGGAAACACTGTAGCTTTCATCACAAAACACTATGAATTGCTACAGTGTTTCCAACATGATTTTTTTTTCCTTTTTTTGGTGTTTGTTTTTTTTTTTCTAAAATTGTCTCTGTCGATTTTTTTTTAATATTGAGCTGATTAAGAATTTAGCTTTGTAATTTTTTTCTTTAAAACATTGTGAATTGTTGCAGTGTTTTCCCATGTGATTTTTTTATGATTTTTTTCAAAATTATCTTTGTCGATTTTTTTTTTAATATTGAGTTGGTTAAGAATTATAATTACAATAAAACTAAATCATATGAGGAAAGCGTTGTAGTTTTTCTCACAAAACATTGTGGATTGCTACAATATTTCTCTAAATGGTTTTTTATTTTATTTTATTGGGAAAAGCGCTATAGTTTTCCTCATAAAACATTGTCAATTGCTACAATATTTTTTCTCATGGGTTTTTTTCCTTCCAAAATTATCTTTGTTTTTTTTTTAATATTAAGTTGGTAGAGAATTTAGCTTTGTAATTGTTTTTTGTTTTTATTAACTGAAAAGTTAAATCATGTGGTGAAAGCACTGTATTTTTCCTCACAAAACACGGTAAATTGCTACAAATCATTTTGTTCAGTCTCTAAGTTTTTGATCACCAACACAACTTTTTTTTTCGTCATGAAATATTTGCTCCATCATACATTTAATTTCTATTACTTATCTAGCACTGATTCACAATTATAACGCTATCAAATACATTTGTTTTATAAGCCCGCGGCAGCGCGCGGCATGTCATCTCGTATATATATATATATTGTACGGTGAAGGGATCATAGAAACAAAGCCTAGATACGTTGGGTCTCTTGAACAAAGCCTGGATATATTGGGTTTAGGAGACCATAACATGAGGGTACCAACTACCAACATCAGCCTACAGCTAAAGTCCATTTCATACCTTAAATTGATCTAGAACCAACATCAATTGAGAGTGACTACGTGCCACGTATGTAAATTATATGGTTTTTTTTTTTTTTGCCAAGTTAGCAAAGTGAACTTAAAAATTTGGGGAATGATATCATTTAATTTTTTTTTAATAAAATGGCATATTTTGATCTTATCACGCTTCTGAAACGCGATATTCACTAAAAATCATGCTTCTAGAGCACAATATTAACTGAATATCATGATCCTGAAGCGCAATATCAATTAAAATTTTAACATATCAAACACCAACAACACACAGATGCTCCCTCTTTATCTCTTTTAAAAAACTCGTTAATCACTTAGATTTGGCCCTTAAACAACTAAAAACCGAACACATCCTAATTTTAAAGTATCATTTGATGTTTTTATGCTGAAAATCCACCATTCTTGTAGTTTTATAAGCAAGATAAATATACTACATTGCTATTAATTTGTATTTGGTTTGGTTAAAATCAAATAATTATTTAAGTTGAATTTTGTTTTTTGAATTAATGATAAATTAGTTAAAATACATTTAATTAGAGTTTATTTGATATAGTTGAACATTTAATTAAGTTGAATTAATGATGAATTAATTATTTCAATTAATTATTTATCGATGATTACTAAGTATTTAGCCCTTTTATGTGTAACCTTGCTAGTATAAGTCTTTGTTTTTGTCCTTCAATTGTGTCTCTTCCTTTGATTTACAACCAAAATATCCTGAAAGGGGTTCCCTCTAAAAACTCACAAATACACTTTTGAAGCCTCGCGTGACCTCATAGACGCAATTCATCTCTTTTACCAAAATCAGTTTCTCTATTTGAGTTTTGAAAAATTGAACTTGCATGTATGAATAATGGTATGTAGTGAACTCATTGCTCATAGACTCACAAAATGCATCTCTTTGCAAAGACCAAACCATCATATTGGACGAGACCAAAGTTTATTGATCTTAACTGCTTGCGTTTGAAATGAGGAAAGGCTATCTTTGTTGTTCCTTTCACATTCTAAAAAATATATCCCTTGCAGTCCCTTTTTTAGCCTGAATAATTTTTTTTTCATGAAAAAAACCCGACTAGGATCACACCCCACACTGGGGGGGCAAGTGAAAATTTCAAGGAAAAAAGATGAAAAAACCATGAGAAAGCTAAAAAGACAAAAGAGCCCAAGAAACTCAATGACTAGAGGGCATGCCCAAATCACAAGAAAGAGTGATAATCAAGATAAAGTGAGTATGCCCTAACACAACAATGAAAAAGCAAATCAAAGAAGAGCGGCAAAAGAAAAGATGAACGACACAAATAGTTGAATTGCTAATAGTAATCCTCAATCTTTGAAACCCTGAAACACTCTTTGAGCCTTATGATCTTTTCTTTCATAACCAAAAACCTCAGCCTACATTACGTGTCTGTAAAAGTCCTTTCTAATCGAGCAAGCAAGCAACGTGGGTTAATAATAAGCAATGCTCTCAAAATGCAAAGAGTGCTTCTTTATTAGAGTCATGACATTGAGAACAAGTTATTCATTATTATTCATGCTGATAAAATAAGTGTTCAAAAAGAGACAGTTTTTCTCAAACAAAACCTCGAGCTGTTTCTTGAGCTCTTCACTTTGGAAACCCATAAGAAACAGAAGGTCACCTCATGACATACTTTCACCAAAGACAATATCACCAAACACAAGAGCAAATAATCTTTTTTCTAAGAAAAAAAAAAACAAGGAGTTGCAAGAATTCAAGAGCAAATTGTTTCAAACTTTACATCAAAACAATTTTTGTTTTCAAAATGCAAGATCAAGATTTCAAGATTCATTCTGAACAAATATTCCTTCACCAAACTAGAAAATGAGAGAAATGAGAGAATGGTCACTTAAAACCATTATTTGTCTGAGTCGTTGACAGAACACACTTAGAGGCAATGACCAATACAAGGGGGCAACATCGTGTTTAGAAGGAAAATCGATCCCTTCTAGAAAAAAAAGAAAAAAAAAAGAGAGGAACATTTCCTACAACAAGACAAGGGGGTGTTGTGGTTTATAAAAGACAGCTTGATCCTTTCAGCAATTGACACCGAATGTTTTTAGTAGTGAGAAGAGGAGTAATGAATGATCCTCTCAAACTATTTGACGAGATAGAAAATCTCTAGCAAGCAAGTGGGTCACGATGGGCACCATGAAGCCTGAGTTGTGTAAACAAATCTGGGAAAAGACTTACATGGGCCAACTCGAGTGGGCTAGAAGCCAAATGACGACAATGACCCAAATTAGAGGTAGCAAGCTCTCACCAATCAAGCAATAAGAAGATTAAGGAGAAATGAGGGCCTATATTTCAAATTAGGTAAAGATGCATGCATATCATCTAAACTTTGAGACATTGGAGAATGAGTTTTGCAAACTTCACAAGAGAAATCTCTAACGAGATCCATCAAATGGAAGGCCACCTTGAAATGGCCAAGTTTGAAATTGCTTTTGAAAATTTTTCACCTTTGAGAAATTTTAACTTGGGCAGGCAGCCCACAAGAAATAGGCCGCAATAATAATAATAATCTCTCTTTGTATTTTTCCACCACCTTTTCTCAACCATCCAAGATAATGCGTTTCCTAACCCTACCTCCTTTCGAGCACACCTTCGAGCCCTCAACCATTTAAAGGTAGTGTGTTTCCTAACCCTACCCCCTTTCGAGCGCGCCTTCGAGGCCTCGACCATCCTTTTGAGTGCGCCTTTGAGCCCTCATTTTCCATTCTCTTGTTACTTGGGTAGGTCACCCATTACAATGAGACCATTTCTTTTTTCCACATGGGTAGGTCACTCAATACAATGAGACCACTTCTAAAAAAAATATTAAAAAAAAATCTGTATTTTCACCATCGGGCAGGTCGCCTGGAACAATGAGACCACTTGCGAGTTTCCTCGTATTTTATCATCGGGTAGGTCGTGCCTGGAACAATGAGACCACTCGCGAAATCCTTCGCGATTCTTCTTCCTATCGGGCTGGTCGCCTGGAACAAATAGACCACTCACGAAACCCTTTTCACGTTTTATTCTTCATCAGGTAGGTCACTTGGAAAAATGAGACCACTCTCGAAATCCTTCGCGTTGCTTCTTCCTATCGGGCTGGTCGCCTAGAACAATTAGACCATTCGCGAAACCCTTTTTACGTTTCATTCTTCATCGGGTAGGTCGTTGATTAGTACTTAAAAGTACATTTTTATCAAGGTTTTATATCATCATTTTGCACTTGAAGTATCAATAACTCCTTAACTAAAGCATGTTTTATAATAATAAATCTGATACTATAAGATACCTTTAATTTGTGGTAAATATTCATATTAAATGCAGGCCTTTCACATAAATAAAAGGATTGATTGATGAGTTGAAGTACTGAAATTGAAAGGACAAAGAGAGGGCCAAACTTAGAAAATAGATGTTGGTGCAGTCTAAACTAGAACACTGTTTGGTAATTGGGTCATATCTGGAGCTGTAGATCTTGGATTTAGGTCCATTTTCTATGGATGGAAAGCTAAAACATAGGCCTACAACTTTCATGTGGAGACCAAGATTTAAAAAGTCCGTTTTCAAGTCCAAATTATAGCAATAACGGAGAAGTCTGAATCTGTTCTGCAGCCCAGACATTGTTCAGTGTTCAGCTCATATCTCAAGTTCTAAAAGTCCAAATGACCTCATCTTTTTTTTCCTGGAAAGCTGAGACAATTTCCTAGAACCTTCATAGGATAATCTGTTCAAATTATGACGTTATCAATGATGTTTTTGGCAGACAAGAAGATAAGAATTGTCACCAAGTCAAGATGTGGCCACCCACTCATCAATTAGTAAACAAATCAATAGTTCTAAATTTTGGCCTATAAAAGGAGGCATTTGCCATGCATTTAGGCATCTTGGTGTTCAGATCAAGATCATGCTCTTGCTCTCTCTCTTTTGTGATACTTAAGTTTTGTTTATATTAATCTCTTGTTTATGCCTTTCATTTCCTTTTCTTTACTTAGTTAACTTCTTTCTCATTTATGTTCTTATCTTGTTTATTTATGTTTCTTTCTTTCATTATGTTTAGCTAAGTTAATTATATCAAGGTGAAAATGATACACTAATGGTGTAAGAATAAGTATAATATAAACTTAACATGGACCTTAATGTTGGATACTAACATGCTTTATATTTGTTATCTTGTTCACTTTTAATACTTTGTTTGTTAAATGTTTATCTAGATTTATGTTGTATAACACTTGGTACAACAAATACTTGGCACTTTCATAGCCCATACTGTATGGTATAACCGACACCTGAGCTATGAAAGGAACTTGATTTGTTGTTAACATAAGTTATAATCATGAATGCCTGACAACATTTACAAGTATTAGCATTATTCGAATAAGATAACTAATGTAATCATGTTAATAATTTATAATCTGATTGGAACCTCCTTTGTGTGTGGTTTCCAAATGAATAATAAGAGTTTATACTATACTTATTTGAAATACCATTAGTGGATCCTCTAACCTTGACATTTGTTGTTATCATTGTTTAATCCTTACGTTAATCTTTCATCTCAAAGTTATCATCAACTTCTTCTTCTTCATCATCTTTATTATTATCATTATTAATAGTATTATTGGTATTATTATTATTATTACTACTATTACTATTACTATTATTATTATTATTACTATTACTATTACTACCACTACTAGTATTATTATTGTTGTTGTTGTTGTTGTCTTGTTGTTGTTTATAATTTATACAATTAACCTCCATGTGGTTCGACCCCGGTCTTGCCAGGTTATTTATTACTTCGACACTCCCGCACATGGGAGAAGACATCAATCTTTTAGTCATGTCAAGTTTTTGGCATCGTTGCCGGGGAGGTAAATTCTTGTACAAATTATAGTATTTATTTTATTTTTACTTTTCACTTTTCTTGTATTTAACTTTGTTTCTTTTGTGTTGTTTCTTTTGCTTTTGTTTTCTTCTTCCTTCTATTCTCTTCTTACACATGCATGAGAGTTTGGTCACGTACATTAAGTGATAGACTTTGTAGGGTATCCTCATCATTTTCAGAAAATATAGCCGAAGAAGATAATCAGTCACTTCATAATGAGAATAATGAGAATAATTGAGTTAGAACACTTAGAGACCACATGAATCCCACAAGAACATGTGCACCCTCATGCATAGTTTTCCCTCCTGATGCATCTCATTTTAATTTTAAGCCAGACATTATTCAACTTTTACCATCTTTTCATGGATTAGATTTAGAAAATCCATACTTGCATTTAAGGGAATTTGAGGATGTCTGTAACACCTATAATGACTCAAATTGTAGCATGAACACCATTAGATTAAAGCTTTTTTCTTTTTCATTAAAAGATAAAGCTAAAAAATGGCTACAAAATTTGAGACCTGGATCCATTCGTGCTTGGGATGAAATGCAACAACAATTTTTAAAGAAGTTTTTTCCATCTCACAGAACAAACTCTTTCAAAAGACAAATAATCACTTTCACTAAAAAACCAAGAGAAATATTTTACCAATGTTGGGATAGGTATCGAGACTTGCTTAATACTTGCCCCATCATGGTTTTGAAATATGGAGATTGGTTTCACATTTTTATGAAGGGTTAACTCCTAGAGATAGGCAAATGGTTGAATTGATGTGCAATGAAACTTTTGAGGATAAAGACCCTAATGAAGCAATGGAGTACCTAGACTTGCTAGCTAAAAATGCACAAAATTGGGACACTACAGGCACCTATGAGGCACCAAGTAAAACCCAACCTCATACATCTAGTGGAGGTATGTACAACCTTAAGGAAGATCATGACCTCCAAGCCAAGTTTGCATCTTTAGCTAGAAAAGTCGAAGCACTAGAATT
Organism: Populus simonii; assembly: GCA_007827005.2. Classification (NCBI taxonomy): domain Eukaryota; kingdom Viridiplantae; phylum Streptophyta; class Magnoliopsida; order Malpighiales; family Salicaceae; genus Populus; species Populus simonii. Next base: position 10,846,471 of record CM017468.2, read on the forward strand.
GAAAAAGAATGGTCAATTAAAATCTGTTCAAGACATTATGTGTCAAATTTATGAAACCAATGAACATTCAACCAATGACTGTCCAACTTTGCCTTCTTTTAAGGAATGTCTCAATGAACAAGCCCATGCTTTAAACAGTTTCCAAAGGCCCAATCATAACCCATACTCGCAAACATACAACCCTGGTTGGAGAAATCACCCAAATTTTAATTGGAAAAATGATAACAATAATGCACAAACTTCACAGCCACCATTTCAAGCACACCATAATTTCTAAAATTCTCATGGATATAGACCTCCTTATGCTCCACCTCCTAGAAGAAATCTTGAGGAAACATTGAAAAGCAAGAGACAATCAACACTCAACTTGCTCAAAGCATGACAGATTTTAAAGATACTCTTGCAAAATTGACATCTGCTCCCAGTTTACAACAGAAAGGTAAGTTTCCATCTCAACCACAACAAAATCCCAAGGGGCAATACAATGTGAATGCAAGTAGTTCTGGAAGCCAACACTTGGATCAAGTTAAATCATTTATCACTCTTCGCAGTGGTAAGGTTATTAAAAAGCCCATTCTTGAACCTTGTGAGAAAGATGATGAGTCAATCTCTGAGGGTAAGGAAGGGGTTGAATCTGAACATTGCGAAGAAAAGACTGATTCCCTGCCAGCACTTCCATTTCCTCATGCCATGACCAAACAAAGGAAAGTCAATCACAATTCTGAAATCCTTGAAACTTTCAAATAGGTAAGGATCAATATACCTTTACTAGATGCTATTAAACAGGTTCCTTCTTATGCTAAATTTTTGAAAGATCTGTGTACTGTGAAGAGAAAACTGAATGTGAAAAAGAAAGCCTTTTTAGCCGAACAAGTAAGTGTTATTCTTCAAAACAATAATGCTTTGAAATATAAAGACCCTAGTTGTCCTACATTTCATGCTTTATTGGAGAACATAAAATTGAAAGAGCTTTACTTGATCTTGGAGCTAGTGTGAATTTACTTCCATATTCAGTTTTTCAAAGTATCAATCTAGGTGAGTTAAAACCAACTTCTGTGACTCTTTTACTTGCCGATAGATCTGTAAAAGTGCCTAGAGGAATAGTTGAAGATGTGTTAGTACAAGTCGATAAATTCATTTATCCTGTGGATTTTATTGTCTTGGATACACAACCTGTTGAAGCATGTAATTCATTTCCTGTTATTTTAGGACGTCCATTTCTTGCAACTTCTAATGCATTGATTAATTGTAGGAATGGACTGATGAAGCTATCTTTTGGAAACATGACATTGGAGATGAATATTTTCAACATTTGCAAGCAACCTGGAGATGATAATGATTTACAGGAAGTGGACTTTACTGAAAAATTAGTTCATGACCAATTTCAAACCACTTTCAATGAAATTGAGATTGATGAATCTGATGATTTGCAAATGGTTTATTTTCAGGAAGAATCAAAGGCAAATAGTTGGCGACCGAAAATTGAGGAATTGCCACCACGATCAATTAAGTCCATACCTTCAAGTGTTCAACCACCAAAATCGGATTTGAAGCCGTTACCATTCAATCTCAAATACTCATTTTTGGGAGAAAATGAAACTTTTCCGATAATAATCTCTTCCAAACTTAATGCACATCAAGAAGGTAAGTTATTACAAACTCTGAAAATGCACAAAAATGCATTAGGATGGACCATAACTGACATAAAAGGAATTAGTCCTTTGATTTGCACACACAGGATTTATTTGGAGGAAAATGCTAAACCCTCTAGAGAAATTCAACGAAGGCTTAATCCTAATATGAAAGAAGTAGTGAAAAATGAAGTCATTAAGCTTCTAGATAATGGAATCATTTATCTTATTTCTGACAGCAAATGGGTAAGTCCTACCCAAGTTGTACCCAAGAAGTCTAGAGTCAATGTGATAACAAATGAGAAAAATGAGTCAATTCCAACTAGGACAATTACTGGTTGGTGCATGTGCATTGACTATAGGAAACTTAATTCAATGACTAGAAAAGATCATTTTCCTTTACCTTTCATGGATCAAATCCTAGAAAGAGTTGCAGGTCATGAATTTTATTATTTCCTAGATGGCTATTCAGGTTATAACCAAATTGAAATTGCATTGGAAGATCAAGAGAAGACTACTTTCACATGTCCATTTGGTACCTTTGCATATCGAAGGATGCCTTTTGGATTATGTAATGCACCAGCCACGTTTCAAAGATGCATGCTCAGTATATTTAGTGATATGGTTGAACGTTTTCTTGAAATTTTTATGGATGATTTTTCTGTTTTTGGCGATTCATTTGATGATTGTTTGACTAACTTAGAAAAGGTTTTGAGCAGGTGTGAAGAGAAGAATCTTGTACTGAATTGGGAAAAATGTCACTTTATGGTAACAAACGGCATTGTATTTGGTCACATTGTTTCATCAAAAGGAATTGAGGTTGACAACACCAAAATCTGTTAAAGATGTTAGATCACTCTTAGGACATGCTGGTTTTTATAGAAGGTTCATCAAAGATTTTAGTGTGATATCTAAGCCCTTGAGTAACCTTCTAACAAAGGATAATATTTTTGAATGGACTGAACATTGTGAAGAAGCCTTTGTTAAACTTAAAAACTTGCTTACTTCTGCTCCTGTCATTCAACCTCCTGATTGGTCATTACCTTTTGAAATAATGTGTGACGCTAGTGGTTATGTCATGGGTGCTGTCTTAGGACAAAGAAAAGATAAGAAACCTTATGTGATTTACTATACAAGTAAAACTTTAAATAATGCTCAAATGAATTACACCACCACTGAAAAAGAATTACTTGCAGTAATATTTGCATGTGAAAAATTCAGGTCTTATCTTGTTGGCTCACCTGTTGTTGTTTTTCGTGATCATGCAGCATTGAAATATCTTCTTTCTAAGAAAGATTCTAAGGCTAGATTGGTGCGGTGGATTTTGTTACTTCAAGAATTTGATATCACAATCAAAGACAAGAAAGGCACCGAAAATGTTGTCGCTGATCATTTTTCTAGATTGACAACAGATTCAAAATCTGATATCACACCAATCGATGACTACTTTCCTGATGAATCTTTACTTTCTGTCTCTACATTGCCTTGGTTTGCTAACGTTGTTAATTTTCTTGTTTTAGGACAATTGCCAGCTCATTGGAGTGCCCAAGATAAAAGAAAGTTCTTAAACGAAGTGAACTTTTATTGGGATGACCCTTATTTATTCAAATATTGTCTTGATCAAATATTTCAAAGATGCATTCCTGACAATGAGGTAAGTAGTGTCATTAAATTTTGTCATTCTGAGGCATGTGGGGGTCATTTCTCATTAAGAAAGACCACTGCAAAAATCTTACAAAGTGGATTTTACTGACCCACCATGTTCAAGGACTCACATGCATTCTGCAAGACTTGTGAAAACTGTCAAAAGTTGGGATCTATTTTAAAACTTCACATGATGCCTTTAAATCCTATTCTTGTCATTGAGATCTTTGACTATTGGGGTATAGATTTCATGGGTCCATTTCCTCCTTCATTTGGTTTCTTGTACATATTAGTTGCAGTAGATTATGTTTCAAAATGGATAGAGGCAATTCCAAGTCGAAACAACGATCACAAAATGGTGATAAAGTTTTTGAAAGAAAATATTTTGAGTCGATTTGGAATCCCTCGAGCCATGATAAGTGATGGTGGAACACATTTCTGCAACAAGCCATTTTAGTCTTTAATGAAGAAATATGGAATCACACACAAAGTTGCCACCCCTTATCACCCTCAGACAAGTGGACAAGTAGAGTTTGCTAATAGGGAGATCAAACAGATCTTAGAGAAAACAGTGAACCCTAATAGGAAAGACTGGTCTTTAAGACTTAATGATGCACTTTGGGCTTATCGAACTGCTTATAAAACATCATTAGGTATGTCACTTTATAGACTAGTCTATGGAAAACCTTGTCACTTGCCTGTAGAACTTGAACATAAAGCTTATTGGGCTATTAAAGCTTTCAATTCAAATCTTGATGATGCTAGTCAGCTGCGAAAATTACAAATAAAGGAGCTTGAGGAAATAAGAAATGATGCATATGAAAATTCAAGAATTCATAAAGCAAGAATCAAAGAGTTTCATGACAAGACAATACTGAGAAAAACATTCAATGTTGGTCAAAAAGTTTTGCTTTATAATTCTCGACTCCATTTATTTCCTAGAAAACTAAGATCAAGATGGAGTGGTCCTTTCATTGTGAAACATGTGTATCCATATGGGGCCTGTGATATCGAGAATCAAAGAATGACAATGTTTTCAAGGTAAATGGACATCGTTTGAAAGTTTACTTTGAGAATTTTTCAGTTGAAAATGACTCTATTGAATTGAGTGATCCAGTATATAAAGATTGATTCTTTTTCTCACATTGTTTTGTGTTTTGTTTTGCTAGTTTCTCTCACCCCCGGTCAAATAGCGAATAACGGTACTCCGTGACTTAAGTCGGTTCCTTCAGTTTCCTATAATAACTGATATCTGTGTACATATTTGTGCAATTCTTTGCTCTTTCTCACTTCTTTGAATCTCTTCTCCAATTCTCATTTGTAAATGGACACCACTCTTGAAAAATTGAAAAAGTATTTTCCCGCTCTGCCTCAGAATGCGATTATAAAAATTTATCGTGCTAGATGTGCAAGATTAAAGTTGTTAATGAATCATGGAATTCCTGAAGATATTCAATGGCTGATTGAAGCAAAGGTCTGATTATCAGGTGAGTCCTCTAATTCTTTCATTTCACACATGCCTGGAACAGGTAAAAGCACTTTTACAAAGAAACGTCGTGCAAAACGACTGAAAGTCTGTCACCGATGTGCCAGATGGACTTGTAATGCAACATGTCGTTCTTTAGGAATGGTATCTATAAATCGTGAAGATAAAATACAATTCATTAAAAATGGCCTGAGTAAGGGGTCTTTAGATAATCTTTTATTGACTCTTGAGACGCATCCTAGTGGAGATGTGCATCGTGCAATTCATGATTTATGGCCACAATTCCATAAAGAACATAACCGACTTAGTCTTGAGAATCTGACTATAAGAGACCTTGTTTGCCAGTTTTTAAGAAAACTGGATAGGAAGCCTATCCCCGACCCATAGAGGGCGTTTAAGCCATTCTTGGACGTAAAACCAAGGGAAGATGTGAGCCACAATCACAACTACCTGTACATACACATGCTTTTTCAAAATAAATAAATAAATAAATAGAGAGAGAGAGAGAGAGTGAGACTCCAGCTGGCCTACATATAAGTGATATTATTGCATTTTCAAATTCTCATCTATAAAATCTTCTCTTCCTTCCCCTCATTTCTACTCAACCCTTACATTAGAGAGATATAGAAGTATGTAGAAATGGCAGGATCCTCAAGTTATCACATAAAAAATATTTGTGTTTTCGATGGATCCAGTCCTGGAAAGGAAATAGCGTTTTTAGAATCAGCAAATCATCTTGGTCAGGTACTAGCTGAGAGAAAGATTCATTTAGTGTATGGGGGAGGCAGCCTTGGGTTAATGGGGGGTGTGTCAATAGCTGCATTTTTAGGAGGAAGTCAAGTTTTGGGGGTCGTCCCCAAGGCTTTAGCAAAAGGGGACATCATTGGAAAAACAATTGGAGAGGAACTACAGGTCTCTATAATGTTTGATCGAATGAATGCAATGTTTAACCATGTTGACGCCTTCATTGCCTTACCAGATGGTCTGGGCACATTGGAAGAAATCTTTCATATTTCCTCTTGGGCCCAACTTCACATTCACCATAAACCTATAGGTTTGCTCAATGTTAATGGTTTTTATGATAATTTGTTGTCTTTTCTTGATCGTGCTGTGGAACAGAATTTTCTAACATTTTCGGCACAACAAATCATAATCTCTGCTGCTACTGCTGAACAATTGATTAACCAACTACAATCTTTCATCCCTGTAATTGATCCCGCTATGAGTCGCATAAATTGGTCAACTAAGGAAAGCCGTAAAAAGCTTAGATTGGATTTGAGCCTTCATTTGTAAAAACCTTGTGTCTTTTGGTTTTATTATTGTGTTTTGTTGTTTCTTATATTTGTTTAAGTGTGTTTTAGGTTTGTCAGTGTTCGCCCTTTCAGATGATGTCTTCTATACTCTATCTTTCTACCTTAGAACATTAAGGACAATGTTTCGTTTTGGTTAGGGGGAAAGGGTAGTAATTGATATTAAAAAAAAATTAACTAACTGTGTTTTCTATTTCATAAACCATTTGCAAAAAAAAAAAAAAAAACTGTTGTTACTAGGATGGCAGAGTAAAGGAGTTCTTTTCTTAAAGTGACTCTTGAGACGCATCTTAGTAAACATTCTTAACAAGGTCTATCAGAATACTTCTTGAAATATTCAGGTTTACAAACTCTCGCATTGTTATTACTTAATTCTGCTCATATACTCATTTAACAAGTATTCTTAAACCTTCATTTTCACACACACTTTAATATATGATTGTGGGTTGCACATTGGATTATTACATTATTTATGTTCTTTTGTTAAAGGTAACAACTAAGGGAAATGGATAGTATATAATTTGCAAAAAAAAAAAACAAATTGATAATATTGATGATAATAAAAACGTAGATAAGTTTGGTTTCGTAGCCTCCCTAACCTGAGCAATTAAGCCTGAAGGGGTGTTTTAACACCTAATACCCTAAAGTCAACTTACTTGGGAGCTGTTGGCCCAAAGCTTGTTACATGGGTTAAGGAGAAAAGCTTAAGGGAATCAAACATTGCACTATCTACGTATCAGTATCTGCAACTCGAGTTACTAAGCTCGTAGGGGTGTCTCAACACCTAATGCCCTAAGACCAACTAGTCTGGGAGTCATTAGCCGAAAGCTCGTTATATGGGTTAAAGATGCATTGTGTTTTAAGTTATATGTATATATATTAAAAAAAAAAGAGGGAAAAAAAAAGGAAAAAAAAAGATAATAATCTCAACCCAAGGAAGTTAACCTTAAATATTAGAACAAAATATTGTTTTCTTCCAATAAAAACATCATCATCTATGTTTTCATACATTGAGCACATAAAAAGGAAGGCTTATTAATATTTTGTTTAAGAGATATTGAGTAGATATATAAAATTTAATGAGATTTTTTTATCTGGATAGATTAATGGAAGTTGAATGATGAATGCCTTGCTTTGTGGAATTTGCAAATTGTTTTTCTATTTTAACGCTTTGATTACTAGGGACTAGTAATAAGCTGGTTGGAGGATGTGATTAGTACTTAAAAGTGCATTTTTATCAAGGTTTTATATCATCATTTTGCACTTGAAGTATCAATAACTCCTTAACTAAAACATATTTTATAATAATAAATCTGATACTATAAGATACCTTTAATTTGTGGTAAATATTCATCTTAAATGCAGGCTTATCACATAAATAAAAGGATTGATTGATGAGTTTAAGTACTGAAATTGAAAGGACAAAGAGAGGGCCAAACTTAGAAAAGAGATGCTGGTGCAGTCCAAACTAGAACATTGTTCGGTAATTGGGTCATATCTGGAGCTGTAGATCTTGGATTTAGGTCCATTTTATATGGATGGAAAGCTAAGACATAGGCCTACAACTTTCATAGAGACCAAGATTTAAAAAGGCCGTTTTCAGGTCCAAATTATAGCAATAACGGAGAAGTCTGAATCTGTCCTGCAGCCCAGACACTGTTCAGTGTTCAACCCATATCTCGAGTTCTAGAAGTCTAAATGACCTCATCTTTTTTTTCCTGGAAAGCTGAGACAATTTCCTATAACCTTCATGGGAGAATTGGTTCAAATTATGAAATTATCAATGATGTTTTTGGCAGACAAGAAGATAAGAATTGTCACTAAGTCAAGATGTGGCCACCTACTCATCAATTAGTCAACAAATCAATAGTTCTAAATTTTAGCCTATAAAAGGAGGCATTTGCCATGCATTTAGGCATCTTGGTGTTTAGATCAAGATCATGCTCTTGCTCTCTCTTTTTGTGATACTTAAGTTTTGTTTATATTAATCTCTTGTTTATGCCTTTCATTTCCTTTTCTTTACTTAGTTAACTTCTTTCTCATTTATGTTCTTATATTGTTTATTTATGTTTCTTTCTTTCATTATGTTTAGCTAAGTTAATTATGTCAAGGTGAAAAGGGTACACTAATGGTGTAAGAATAAATATAATATAAACTTCACATGGACCTTAATGTTGGATACTAACATGCTTTATATTTGTTATCTTGTTCACTTTTAATACTTTGCTTGTTAAATGGTTAATCTAGATTTATGTTGTATAACACTTAGTACAACAAATACTTGGCACTTTCATAGCCCATAATGTATGGTATAACCAACACCTGAGCTATGAAAGGAACTTGATTTGTTGTTAACATAAGTTATAATCATGAATGTCTGACAACATTTACAAATATTAGCATTATTCGAATAAGATAACTAATATAATCATGTTAACAATTTATAATCTGATTGGAACCTCCTTTGTGTGTGGTTTCCAAATGAAAAATAAGAGTTTATACTATACTTATTTGAAATACCATTAGTGGATCCTCTAACCTTGACATTTGTTGTTATTATTGTTTAATCCTTACATTAATCTTCCATCTCAAAGTTCTCATCAACTTCTTCTTCATCATCATCTTTATTATTATCATTATTAATAGTATTATTGGTATTATTATTATTATTACTACTACTAGTATTATTATTATTATTATTATTATTATTATTATTATTATTATTATTGTTATTATTGCTACTATTGTTGTTGTATTGTTGTTGTTTATAATTTATACAATTAACCTCCCTGTGGTTCGACCCCGGTCTTGCCGGGTTATTTATTACTTCGACACTCTTGCACTTGGGAGAAGACATCAATCTTTTGGTCGTGTCAGTCGCCTGGAACAATTAGACCATTTTAAAAAAATAATAAAAAAAATAATAAAAAAAAGGGAAAAGAGGAAGGGTTTTCATATTTATTCTTCTTTACAACACTTACTATACAAAGTTAAAAGAAAATAAATTTCCTAATGCATTTGCACCATAAGCATTGTAAAGAGGGGGCAACTGTTGTAACCCAATTTTGGCCCATTGGCTTTTAATTTAATTTTAACAGGGTTTAAAATGAAAAATTAAAAGATCAGAGATTTATTTCGATGAAAACTGTGATTTGTCAACTTCCGTGAAAATTAAGGACTACAATGTGCTTTTGTCATTCTATCTTTATCTTCAAGATAATCCCTATCTTCGAGATAATCCCTATCTTCGAGATAATCCTTGTCTTCAAAATAATGATAGTTATCCACTTTCAAATTTCATTCTTAATCAAATTCAAACTTCAAAGAAGAGAATGAGTTTGATTGAAACTTGGTTTCTCACACGCGAAGGGACTCTGGCACTATAAATACAGATCTCAGGGTATGAAAAAAAGAAGGAGGGGGGGACGATTAGAGAGAGAAAAACCCTAAAAGAAGAGACCCCAGAGGAGGCCATTACCAGAAACCCTAAAAGAGATTAACATAAAAATAAAAGAAGGGGGCGGCGAACCCTATACTAGCCGCTGCCCCCCCAACCCTTTTTTTTTAGCCCAATCTCCCTCAACTTCGCCTCCAGCAGCCGCACGCCTAGGTAAGTTTCCTTCTTTCCTTGGTAAAATAATTAATTGGTTACTGTTACATGCATGCATGAACCTTTCATGCATGGCTGAGCTAGATCCAGCCTAAAAAAAAAAAAAAAAGAGTGGCCCGGGTCTGGGCTTTAGGCCTACCCGACCCAAATTGTGTTTGTTATGGGTGTGCTTGGCAAAACACACCCTTATGCCTTGGCCATAATTTTTATGCCCATTCTAATTTGATATTTGGCCAAACGAACCCCTTTTCGATAAAATAAAATTCCAAAAATATTTGGGGCCTTTGTCGATTTATTTGTGAGCCCCTCGCACTTTGTTTTATTTTTTGTCTTTGTGTTTGTATTTTTTGTAGATGTGCTCAATCTATGGACTATTACTGTTAAATGCAAATATGTCGTGCAATGTTTTTTTTTACTTCCATCTAAAAAAGGGAAATAATAATAAAGGATAAACACAAAAAAAATGACATAGAAAATTTCTTCTTCAAATTCATTTTTTGCGAAAATATTCATTGACGCCAGAGTCAGGAGTATCGTATTTTTTGGATTTGTGCGATATTTACCAACGCTAGAGTTGGAAATATTTGTAGGAATTGTTCACTAACACCAGAGTCAGGAACATGAAAGGAAGAATAAAAAAAAGGGAAAAAGGAGAACAAATTCTTAGCAATTTTAGACAAAACCAGCAATGCAGCCTGCCTTAGGTAGGACGCTTAAAGGGTGCTAGCATCTTCCCTTTTGCGTAACCAGTCCCGTACCATAAAATCTCTGTTGACCAGTTATGGTTCTTAGTGACCATAATACTAGGTGGCGACTCCTCGAACAAGACCTTTTCCCCTAAAAGAACAAGATGCCAGATATCTGTTCTTTTTCCAATCGAGATATTTTTTAATCAATCACCGCGATGTCCGGGTGTGACAATGATGATGTTGACACAACGAGATAGGTGCAAGAGAAGGTCATGTATTATAGGTGTGGCATATGCAATGACATAAGACATAATAGAAAAACATATCCTAATCGACAACGTATGTATAACAATTTATTTGGTCATGTTATGATATATTACAATATTTTTTTAAGCATATTAAACTTATATAATTTCACATCAATTATAGGTACTATTACATAGGATGCCACGCACTTAATGTTGTAGATTGTTTGCTCATGTTGAGCGTCCATATTTGGACGATGATCAAGGTGAACATTACTATGAGCATGAAGAGCATGCCTATGATATTAATGTAGAGCATGAGCATGAGCATGAGTCACAGATGCCTATTGGACCCGCCAACACTTCTATTCCACGGTTACAGGATCGACATCGATCAAAAGATGTATTCATTGGCATTGTAAGTATATTTAATATTTCAATTTGTGTTTTATTTAATTATCATTAAATGTTATATTTTCAATAACTATAATTAAATTGTTGTTTAGGATGAGACTACTATTTACTTTTTGTACACATAGGCTGATGTGACTACATGAGCGAGTCTAGCCATTTGTGGTCTAAGCTGGTTTTTTGTATGTCAGTTGTCTTGGCCACATCGAGCTTGACCATGGCTTGATCCATGCACTAATTGAGCGATGGAGATGTGAGACATACATGTTCCGTCTTAGGCATGGAGAGATGACATCGACACTATAAGACATGATGATTTTGCGTGGATTGCCTATTGATGGACGAGCAGTCATATCTACTGGTGTTCATAATAGGATTGTGCTATGCGAGCGATTGTTTGGATTAGCACCCCCTTCTTCTGAATTAAAGAGGGGTAGCATACATCTTAAGTGGATTGAGGAAACATTTTCGACACCACCAGATGATGGTGACGAGGAGGTCTTGCAGAGGTACAAAATAAATTATGATTTAAATGTGTTGATTATTTGTTATGATTGCATTAATTATTATGATGATTTTAATTCTTTTGCAAGTATACCAGAGCATATATACTCCATCTGTTTAGAAATGTATTATTATTCATTGACCTCACATGAAGATATATTCCTTTGCTTTATCTGACGCTCCTTGAAAATTTCGATGCTATCCTTATAGCTGAGGATCTGATGTATTGGCATCCTTATACAGACATTTATGTCTTGCATGCATGAAGGGGGCCCAAGAGGTTGGGGAATGTTTGCTACTTTTACAAGTATAAATAAAAAAATTATGAATAACTATTTAGATTTGAATGTTTTCATGCACAACAAAATTAACAAAATGTTTTTATTTAATAATAGTTATGGTCATGAGAACATATCCATGTGGAAAGGCCCCAGATATCGAGATTGTCGGATATGATAGTCCAAACTATAAGGGTTACACTTTATCTTTCACTAGGATGCATGTATTGCGATGTTATTTTTGCAATTATATACATTTATATTGTGTTCTTGAAACTTTGAAAAAATACAATTAAACTGACATGTTTTTAATACTAGGTGATATAATAGACGAGTTTTTAAAATAATCCAGCACATGTGCTAGCATTTTATTAGAGTAAGCTCGATAGACAACATGTTATCCAAGTTTTTTTTTTTTGAACTGTTTGTTAAATAAAACAATTAACTACACCAAATTATTATTATTTGATATTCATTTAACTTATAATCAGCAGGTCATTTGGACACCTTACTCAGAAGAAAGATTATCCATTGCTCCAGTTGTTTGCACTAGTGAGATGGATATATGGACAACAGTGGTCTCACTAATATGTTTTGAGATAGTTGAGCTACGTTGCTCGAATAGGGTAATGCGACAGTTCGACTACAGACATCACATTCCAATCAATATTAATACAAGTAATGCTTAGCACGCCATTACTTGTAGGGGTAAAAATAATGATTACGACTAGTTAGGCTAATATAATGCTTACATCTAGGTGGTGGTCTAGTGGTAAGAGCTCGGGATCAAGAGGTTTGCTCCCTCTATGGTCTCAGGTTCGAGCCCTGTGGTTGCTCATATGATGGCCACTGGAGGCTTACATGGTCGTTAACTTCAGGGCCCGTGGGATTAGTCGAGGTGCGCGTAAGCTGGCCCGGACACCCACGTTAAACTATATATATAATGCTTATGGATCACACTAAGATGCACAAAAGAATGAGATATTTACATAGATGCATCCTATGATTACTAACGAAGAGTATATGATTTGATATATGAGTATAACATGACGGGTCATTACTCTAGATCCTGAGCAGGTCCCTCCACCTAGATACATGTAGTACGAGCAAATGCTTAGTGGATTCAACATCACGTAAGTAATAAAGTTTTTTTTATGATTAATATATGTTAACCATTGAGTTTTATATATTTATCTTTTAATTTAACTTTAATATTTTATTAATATTAGGTTGGCTTCTTGGTACGGGAGGGTCGAAAGGTCACATATTATCTTTGTAGTACTGACAAAGAAAGCGAAATTAACATCGTAATGTCCCGATGGTTAAATGTTTGTCGCACTAAACTTGAAGCCTTTAAAAAGAGGTTAACTCTTGATGATGTCGTGGCCAAGGACGAGGTCACTCAAGCAGGAGTAGAAGCTGGATCTAGTCGTGTTACATATGAGCTCGGATCATTTAGTCGACGATGTAAACATAGATAAATAAATAAGTTATGTTTATATGTTTGGTGATTACTTGAATATTGTATTATTGAATTATTTTATACTCATTTTGCATGTGTGTGTGTATTGCATTCTTGTAGTTACTTATAATTATTAAATATGAGAATATATTGAGTTTAGTTAGAATTTGTTGATTGTGGTTTTTTTCAGGTTTTTTTAAGTGGAATTTTTTTTTTTTTGTATAGTTGCTATATAGAGAAAACTCTATTCAAATTTTAATAAAATTATAAATATTTTAACTCTCTAAAATCATAAAGTAAATAAAATTTAAATTAACAAAAACTATGATTTTTAAATTTTTTTCATGCTTAAAACACAAAAATGATCCAAAATCTTATAATAGCCAAAACGATTAGATTGTTTTAGCTACCATACAACTATTTTATCAAATTTTTATTCATTTTTTAAAAACAATCTTATTAAGAATATCACGATTTTAAATTACAACATTAAATTAGATGTCGTGATTATAAAATGTAATATATATTAAATATAATGATTCTAAACACAATATTATTGAAATATTACATTTTTTAACCATGATATCCTCAGACTACCCTATTTCAACCCAAAAAAAAATACTATTTCAGCATTTAATTATATTTTGAATAATCTAGGCTTTCACGAAACCAGACAAACCGAGCTTTGACATGATCGGTGTATACCCCAAGAAACGTTGCTGACCACGGGTCCACACGCTTTAACATATGGGCCTGGCTTGTACTGAGCTCAGATAGATGGCAGAGACGTCGTCGTTCAAACAACAGTACACTGTACTGATAAAAGAAGCATTGACCAATGGTTATACATATTTATATCAGTGGTCACTGTGTACCGCATGGTTGACGATTTGATGGGAATGTGTAATCCACCACCGTCACTGCTCCTACCGGGGTACGAGTAGGAGTAGGTGTAAGGTTCCAAAAGAGGTACTTTTTTTGGTACTTGAGATTTAGATTTGGACAGGTTGACCCCACGCGCAATTTGTCTGAAAACGACAACATCACGAACGACATGTAAGCTGAAATTACTGTTACCGAGATTGCGACTTTTCAAATGTGAATGTAATTTTTTTCCTAACACCGATTGCTAGGCGGTGATTAGAACAGTACAGTGTGGGGTTAGCCACAACGACTCTCACGTCATAAGCGGGGGAGATTATTGTACTGCTGCCTTGGCATTAGCAACAAGATGCAGGTTCGACGCTAGAACTGGGCGGAATGAAGAGGGTTATCACATGCCAAGCTCAAGAGGCTATGATGATGCTAATGTTAATTCCTCTTAGAGTTAGGAGAGGAAGAGTCTAATTCATCGTATAGGTTGCTTAATTTTCTTATTCTAGCGTAGTTTGGTGACCTGCTTTATGACATTCCCAAGCAGAAAGGTGATGTGAAAGCATTCAATTAGGCTAAACAATTTTCTTGGGAGGCCAAAGTTATTATGATAGACAGAGCAACTGGTTTTTGAAGGATGGAAGTGAAAAAATCAGGCCACATTGTATGCATGGTGTTGAGCATTTCAAAACTTACGGAGCCTGCCTATGACTGCATTCAAATCACTCACAGATATCAGTGAATTTCCATTTGAATTTTGAACATAAATCACGATTGGGTAATGAAAGAAAAAGAAAGTCGTCAATTAAAGGGTGAATGCACAAATGAGAACTAATCTTAAGGACGTGAATAGGATTGTAAGAAAATAAAACTCCATCCCAGATTGCAAATACACGAAAAGTAAAGTACCTTGCCAAAAACCATGGATGAAAAAGAAGTAACAATGGAGGAGAAGTTGAGACAAGAAACAACTCTATGCTAAGAAAAAAAGAAGCCAGAAAGCACGCCGCTGGCGGCTGGTCGTCCGCAATAGCCGCTGGTGTAGTGGGCCCATTAAAACCTCTACTCACTGCCATGCCACATGTCATCTATCCAAGCCTGCACCGCATCTAATCTCTTAATAACTCTGGCTATGTCACCGTACGCCCTGCTGTCACCCAAAACCTCGCGTGCATGGTAGGCCATTTAACTATCCTTTGACCAAAGCTCAACAATCTCTCTCTCTAGGCTTATAGTCTTCTATATTGAAGCACGAGCCAGCCCAAGCGTGCACAAATGCATGCGCTCTATGAGATCCCGACGGTGATGCGATGCGTAGTTGTAATCTTAGTGGTAGGGCGTGTTTGGAAGTTATTCTGGTTTTGTTTTTTTTTTATGCTTTTCACGAGCGTTTTAAATCTGATAAAATATCAATGTAGTAATTTTTTTATAATTTTATAATTTTAATATTAAAAATTATTTAAAAAAAAAAACTATTTTCAAAATCATCATCATCATCACAATCCCGAAACAAAAATAGTCGTAGTGCCTTCCCTTCTTCCCACGCTCATCATTTGTTTTGTTTCTTTTCGATCACTAGGATTACGCCACGTTTTCTGTGACATTTGATCGTGTGGTAAAGATCAGGTGAGGAGGAGGTGCACGGGAGAAGCAGGTACGCTGATGTGGAAAGATAAGACGGCGTGTTATTTAAAAGTTGTAAGTCGCGTGTAACACTTTTTCGCATAAAGTCTGATGTTTCCTGCTGTATCCGGAGATTTGGTGGTCGGAATTGGAAGATTTTCTTCTTTTCTTTTTTTTTTTTTTTCTTTTTTTTTTATTTTAACTTCTTTTAAAAAGAAAATCGAGATAATTATACTGGTACGGTACCAGTAAACCTGTAAGTGCTTTGGAATTGTTTAATTTGGATATAAATGTCATTATAACTGATCGACTAATTAAAAAAAAACATAAAGGGAAAGGTAATTTCACTGTGCTTACACAGAAACATTTCGTGGAATGATATCCATGACTTTCTTAAAAGAATTAATTATCTTGAATTAGGGATATTTTTGTTTTCTCATACACTTTATTAATAGTTATATATTTATTTAAGGGTATTTTTATCTATTTAAATTTTTAATAAATAATAAAAATACTCTCAAAGTCAGAATAACTAACAATGTCTTTTTTTATATACAATTAAATTACAAATATCCTTGAAGTCAAAAAAGAAATAAGGGGTATTAAGGTATTTTTGTTTTTTTTTTTTGTTAAGTGTTGGTTTGATCAGCATAATAACATCATTTAGCATTTAATTAATTTTTTTAAAATTCAAAAATTTATTGGCGCGTGTTGTGCATACGTCAATACATGAGAGTTGTCTCACACGTTGGGCAGTGCATGCGACAACTCCCGAGAGTGGAAAATATGCTTCCACCATCTTATTCTATTCTTCTTCATCTCCTCTTTTTTTTTAGGTGGCGCATGCCATCTTACGGTAGATGATTTTTCCCCTTGTTCTCTCTCTCCTACACTGAGAAACGCACTTTAGTCCTCGTTGTTATTGGTGTTTCAGATTCAACTCTTTTGGTTTTGATTGTTTATTTTTTCTTTTCCTTTTTATTAAAGTTTTATTTGTTTTCAATTTAATCCTTCAATTTTAATTTGTATATATAATGTTTCTCGATTCGATCGTTCTACTTTTGATATTTTTTTCCTTGTCTCTTTTGTCAACGTTTAATTTTATCCTTCAAATCAAGCTTATGATTTTTGTTTTTTCAATAATAATAATAATTTCATTTTGGTCCTCCTAGTTTGATTTTTTTTTGTTAAAGTTTTTATAGTTTTCAATTTTATCATTCAAATCAAGTTTATGATTTTTATTTTTTCAATAATAATAGTAGTGGTGGTGGTGTGGTGGTGGTGGTGATAATAATAATGATGATGATGCTACTTTTGATTTCTTTTTTCTTCTTCTTCTTTCTTTTGTCAAAGTTTAATTGTATCCTTCAAATTAAGTTTATGATTTTTATTTTTACAATAATAATAATAATAATTTCAATTTGGTCCTTTTAGTTTGATTTCTTATTTCCCCTTTTTTCTCTCAAAGTTTTATAGTGTTCAATTTTATTATTCAAATCAAGTATATGATTTTGTTTTTTCAATAATAATAATAATAATAATAATAATAATGGTGGTGGTGGTAGTAATTGTAATTATAATTATAATTATAATTATAATAGTGGTGATATCAGTGATAATAATAATGATATTAAAAAAATACTAATAACGCTACTAACATTGATAATAATTAATAGTGATGATAATATTTTATTATAATAGTAATAGTGCTAATGATATATAATTGTGATAATAATAGCGATAATAATCAAAATAATAATAATAATGGTGGTGCTGGTGGTAGTGGTAGTGGTAGTGGTAGTAGTGGTGACGATGATGATTATGGTAGTCGTAGTGGTGGTGGTTGTAGTGGTAGTAATCAAGTTTATGATTTTTATTTTTATAACAACAACAACAATAATTTGGTCATTTTAATTTGATTTCTTATTTCCCCTCTTTTTTTCTCGAAGTTTTATAGTTTTCAATTTTATCATTCAAATCAAGTTTATGATTTTTGTTTTTTTCAATAATAATAATAATAATGGTGGTGGTGGTGGTGGTAGTAATTGTAATTGTAATTGTAATTGTAATTATAATTATAATAATAGTGATATCAGTGATAATAATAATGATACTAAAAAAATACTAATAACGCTACTAATATTGATAATAATGGTAATAATAATGGTGATGATAATAGTTTATTATAATAGTAATAGTGCTAATGATATATAATTGTGATAATAATAGTGATAATAATCAAACTAATAATAATGGTGCTGGTGCTGGTGCTGGTGTTGGTGGTAGTGGTAGTAGTGGTGACGACGACGACGACGACGACGACGACGACGGTAGTCGTAGTGGTGGTAGTAATATTAGTGATGGTGGTAGTAGTAATAGTTATAGTAGAGGTGATAGTAATGGTAATGGTGGTGGTCGTAGTAGTTATGATAGTGGTAGTTGTGGGATAAGAATCTATGACAAATAAGCAGTACATATAGTGGTGGTGGTGGTGGTTGGATAAGAATCCATAACAAATAAGAAGTCCATAAATAAAAAGAAATGAGATAACCTAACTCGTACAATAACTTATAGTCTGTGTGTTGCCTTATTGAATTCTAATTGATTTGAAATTTTAACTAGATGTTTAAAAATATGTCTGGAAATGCCTGGTAGATTTTCAGTCTCATCTAACAATTAGATTGAGAGTTATATCTATTTCTGTAAAATTAGGCAATTGGGGACATTATGCCAGAAACCAAATATGATCATTTTGTCGCTGCTTGGATCGTATCATAATATCAATAACAATTAAGATAATAATGATAATGATAATAGTATTACCACTGCTAATAATAGTGGTAGTGGTAGTCAGTGGCGGAGCCACATAGGGGCAAAAGGGGGCAATTACCCCCTCCCCCTCCCAATTAGCAACCCTCCACAGCAAGAGAAGCATTTGATGGCGAGGTAAAAGCACAAGGATGAATGCCCTTGGTCCTCTCTTTGATAGTCCGATTCATCAATGCTACTCTCGATTCCACTTTAATTATTTCATGGTATAAAGCTATGTTACTTTTTTAAATGATTTATATAAATTAATAGTAGATAAATCAACATCCAAATTAAATAAAATATAGAGATTTAACAACTAAATCAAACATAATATAATGAAAAAAGAGTTAATCAAAACTAATATAAAGCTATGTTACTTTTTTATTTGTTTCATCATTATATAATTTTAGTTTTATTTCTTTATAATTAGTTATTGAAAATGTTAGGGTTTATAATAATTTATGGGTTTGTTGAATTAATATGTGTATGGATAATATTATATGCTAATAGATATGAATTAAAATGAGTTTCGATGAATTGATAAGTATTTTATTATGAATTTCATATGAAAAATAATGATAATAAATTTACTGATGATTAAAAATGAAGTACATGACAACTACAAAAATTAAGGACATAATAAATAAATTAAAAAAAATTAATATTTATTTTTAATCCACTTGTACAAAACAACAAGCTAGCAAGAACAATATTAATTTGTAACAATCCTTTTAAGCTATGACTTTAGATGTTATGTACCATATGTCAGCATAAAATTGTTGCCAAGAACTTTCCTAATCCTTGAAAAATTTAGAAATAAATAAATGAAAATTTGTTGTATATATTGAGAAAGATATTTTTAATGAGATTAAAACTAAAATCATTATGAAACAGTTTTAAAATATTAAATCTCAAAGAGAACAATTATAATGTAAGTTTTTTTATTTTAAAAGTATTCTTAAATTAATTTTGCTTAACTTGAGTTGGTATATATATTTCAAATTAATTTCTATATATAACACATGTAGTATAACATATAATATCAAATATTTGTTAATAATTTGCCCCCTCATTTAAAAAATCCTAGCTCCGCCACTGGTGGTAGCAGCAACAACAACAATAGTAGTAGTAGTCGTGGTAATAGTGATAGTGATAGTCGTGGTGGTGGTGGTGGTGGTAGTCATCATAGTAGTGATGGTAGTCATAATATTAATGATAGTAGTGGTAATAATACTAGTAGTAAGAGTAGTAGCAATAATGATATTAGTAATGGTAGTGGTAGTCGTAGTAGGAGGAGGAGGAGTAAGGGTAGTAATGGTAGTGGTAGTCTTACTAGTAATGGTAGTAATAGTAGTAGTGGTAGTTGTGGTGGTCGTAGTAGAAAAAGTAGCAATAGTTGTAGTAATATTAGTCGTGGTAGTGATAGTAGTAGGAGTAGTGGTGGTGGTGGTGATGGTAGTGGTAATAGTGGTGGTGGTCGTGATAGTGATGATAATAGTGGTGGTGGTGGTGGTGGTGGTGGTAACAATAATAATTAAGATAAGAATAAAAATAGTAGTAGTAGCAATAGTTGTTGTTGTTGTTGTTGTAGACACAATTTTGATCACTTGAAATTAAACAAGCACACACACGTGTGTGTGTGTGTGTGTGGAATACAATCTTAATTTAAAATATTCTTACAAAAGAATAAACAATCCTCATATTCTTCCCTTGAATTTGATATGTGGTGATTTAATTTATTTGTGAAATTAAGACAAGATTGGTGCTTTGTAAGAACATTAATCTAGGCATGTATTGCGAAGCGAGATTTGGTGATTTGTTGCTTTGAAGAGTGCCTTTGAGTTGTCTTCAAAGTGTTATTAAAAAACTCTTATATGACGTTTAGGCTTTGATCTAATAGAGCTTTATTCTTTGCAGACTTCAAGCATGGATAGAAGAGAGAGCTTTTGTGAGAGCTTCCTTATTTGAAGTGTTTGTCTTGAAGAAAATTTTGTATCTCCAAGTATTATTTTTATCTAGGTCACTCAGATCCCTTTTTCAATGCCATATGACATTATTTTATTGGTTGATCTTTATTTATGAGATTTTTTTTATAACAAGATATTTTAAATATCTCATCTCATGTGTCAATCTGTCATTAATAAAAAAACATATGAAGATCTATTTATTTTCCATGTCATTTATTTCAATATTGTTTTATCATTTCAAGTAAAAATAAAATAAAAATGACACATGAAAATTTTTTATTTGTAGAAACGTTTTTTTGTTTCTACAGATACCCCTTCAAGACAAGTTCACTTACACTTACAAATAAGCGAACATCTCTCGAAAATATACCTGAGAGAGTTATATACATTGAATATATTTTTCGACTAAAATTTGATTTAATCATATTAAATTTTCACAATAAATTTATATAGATATATTTTATCGAGAACATAAAATATAATTGTCAAGATTGGATATTTAGGGATGAATTTTGATTGAAATTTATCAAATCAAATAATAAAATCAAAGTTTAATGACAAATTTAAAACAATTAAAGACTTTAAGGAACAAATAAGATTTGTCCTTTGTATGAATAGTAACTAGTAACTTTGACCGACCCACAAGACTCTTTTCTTTCACTGGAAATGCTTACTATGACATCTTATTTTAAAGGTCCATCATCCTAAATCCAATGACGCAATCCGTTTGTGATTCCAACTAGTTGTTGATTTGTTATGGCATATAAAAGATTTTAATTCCTTTTCTTTCTCTTATCTTGATATACGTGCACTTTATTCTTCAATGATTTTTTTCTTCATTCCCATTCAAGTGTTCTTGCCTGTATAATTCCTTGTACTATCATCCGAGAGAGGGCAAACATATATTTTAATTCCTCTCTCCTTGTTGTTGGATCCAAGAGAGGGTGTGTTTAGAAGAATGCGATTACAATTAGTAAAAAGTGGGTTTTAGAAAATCATTTTTAGTTGTGGTTTGTTGTAATAAAATATATGTTTGGTTGTTGACTAAAAAACAATTTAAGTGGTGGTGGAGTGATGACAGTGGTGGTGCAATAAGAATCCATGACAAATAAGAAGTACATATAGTAGTAATGGTGGTGGTGGGATAAGAATCCATGACAACTAAGAAATCCGTAAATCAAAAGGAACTAGATAACAAAACCTATACAACAGCTTCTAGTCTGTGTTGTGTTGCCTTATTGAATTCTGGTTGATCTGAAATTTTAACCCAATATTTAAAATATGTTTGGAAAAACTTGGTAGATTTTCAGTCCGATCCAACAATTGGATTGAGATTTACATCTATTTATGTAAAATTGGGCAATTAGGGACATTATACCAGAAACCGAATATGATTGTTTTTTCATTGTCTGAATCATATCATAATATCAATAACAATAAAGATAACAATTAAGACAATAATGATAATGATACTACCATTGCTAATAATAATAGTGGTAGTAGTGGTGGTGATGGTAGTAATCATTATCGTGGTGGTGGTGGTGGTGGTGGTGCTAGTAGTAATAGTGATACTAATAATAGTAATAGTAATAATAATAATAATACTAATAGTAATGATGATGATGATGATAGTAGTAGTAGTAGTACTACTAATAATAATGATGATGATGATATTAGTGATAGTAATAATAATACTAATAGGGATTACTATTATTAATAATGATAATTCTAACAACAACAATAACAACAATAAGAGCAATAATAATAGTAATAGTAATACTTCTTTTTTTATATCGAAATGTAAGAATATATTAAAGATAAAAAATATACAAGGCTGGAGAACCAGTGAGTTCAATATACAAGAATTTAGAAAAAGGGAACATGCTCCCTAACTAGGAATAAACATCCAGGCCTGCAAAAAATACAGATAACCAAGCAGAAAATGAGCTTGGTTAGATTAGGAACCTAATCAACAATAAGGTGCCCAACTTAACTAAAAGCAAAATAACAGTATAAAATCAACTAGTATTGTTGAGAGGCTACCATCTCACAAATCCCGAACAATAGGTCATGCTGCATCAAACCAGGCATCAAGGGAACCTCAACATTGAACATGCAAAAACAGAGAACCAGCAGATATGAAGCACACCCTTCTAACAAGTCGAGAAGAGCAAAATCCTTAAACATTGCCAACATAATATAGGCCTGACGACCAATATGGATGGTAATACTTATTATTAATAGTAGTAGTAGTACATAGTTATTCATCATTCAATGTTAAATTTGCTAGGGTTTGAGTTTCATTGTTTTTTCATTTATGGTACTTCTGATCTAATGACCGAGGTTATGTGTTTGAAACATTGATGTTGCCTACCATTCTCTTTTTATTTTTTTTTCCTTATTGTTTTTTATTTACTTTCTCATTTCATCGTTCAACATTGGTTTTTTTAAATAAAACAAGGCTTTGTGGTTTTTCTTTAAATCTCTACTCTATCGGGTTAACTCATTCTCATAATTTGAGCCACAAGTTTTGCAGGTTAACACGAGTTAGCTCGCCCCTTTTTATCTAGCTTACATATCTATCACGCTAATTTAAATTGACTCGATCTTGATTTCTTTCTCTATTTTTTATCCTATTACATAATTCCAAACGTTTTTTTCCCCCATGTTATCATGGTCTGTTTTCTTTTTTAAAAAATTTGATCATTTACTATCATTATTAATTTTTTATTGTTTAATTAAAATAAAACCAACATATTTAAATCTCTATTCTATCGGGTTAACTCATTCTCATAACTTGAGCAACAAGTTTTGCAGGTTAACACGAGTTAGCTCGCCCCTTTTTATCTAGCTTACATATCTATCATGCTAATTTGGATTGACTCGATCTTGATTTCTTTCTCTATTTTTTTATGTAATTACATAAATCCAAAGGTTTTTTTCCCCATGTTATCATGGTCTATTATTTTTTTTAAAAAAAATTGATCATTTACTATCATTATCAATTTTTTTATTGTTTAATTAAAATAAAACCAACATATTAAGCCCGGACAAGGATATAATTCAATTCATTTGTTTTTTTATTTACTTAAAATGAGCTTGTAATGCCTAGACATCATCTTTTTCATGGAGAAAAATATGGACCCACAGTATAGCGCAAGCCCATATCTAGTTTAATTACTACTTTGAAGTTGAAACTTGAAATTTCTTCTTTGACCCTCTTGGATGGTATAAATTAAAAGAAACTAAAAGATCTCTTTGTTTAACTAGAGACGAAACACTTTAAATTGTAATAGTTCTCTGCAATTTTTTTATCGTTTGATTTTTTATTTTCACTCAATCTTTTTTTTCTTTTCAATTTGATTCTTTTATATTGAGATGATTTTTATATGGTCTTGATGATTTATTGCACTTTGCTTGGTATGGAGTTCTTGCAGCATTTGGGGGGGGGGGGGGGGATCTTGTGCTCGGTTAATGCTTGGTTTAGATAAATAAAATTTAATTTTATTAATTTAAAACAATTTAACCTTTAGAGACTGAATTTGCAAATAAAGCAAATATTCAACCCTTTTTTTTTTTTTTCAAATCAGGGACTAATTATTCAACCATGTTTTACTAGAGACAAACCACTTTAGATGAGAGAGGAGATTAGCTGGTTTCCCACAATCCAACTAATAACAAAGTTATTTTTTTTGTGTCGATGGGTGTCATTTAATAAGAGGAGTTACATTATAGCATTTTTATCCCTCCATCTATTGCAAAAGGTGTATTGGGTCTCTGAAATATATTTTTAATCAGGTTAGTTTATTTTTTTTTAGAGAGGTTGAATATTGATTTGAGCTTACTAACGTGTTCATTGAGATGTCTAAGATGTGTTCTAAGTTTTTTTTCTGTGAGAAAAGGGTTGAAAAATGGGTTTTCTTTATTGAATGGGTCGGGATTTAACTTTTCAACCACTTGAGATGGTCGGTGATCATGGTAGAAGGCAACATAACAAGTTGTCTACACTATGCACAAGGCGCTGCCTCCTTTGTTTTTTCCCATGTAAAAAAATGGGCAGATGACGGGATTGCAGGCCCATGCACGTCTAGCCTTCTTTTATATAGACTAGACCCAAACATGACTCTATTTGTAAAGGCCTTGATTTTCTTTGATTTAAGTTCATTAAAATTAAATTATTTAAAATATATTTATGATGTTATTTCATTAAATGTTGTCAACTTTTTTTGTTGTTTTTTTTTATGGATTATGGTATTTTTCTATATATGGATTATGTTCAACCTTTCATGATTTTTTTGTTTAATTTTATTGATTTTCTATTCTCCACATGTCTTTGAAAAGAAATTAAAAGAAATCTCACGACAATGCACAGGTGGTGTGTTATTCTTATGTAGAAATTATCAAAGCATTATATTTTTTATTAGAAAAAAAATGGAAGGATGCCTTTTAGCCCTTATTTCAAATTATCTTGACTATTTTATAAGTATTTTAATTGCTTTTGGTATTTATAGAATTATGAACCCTTGCCAAAAGAAACAAAAACTTATCTAAGATAAATATATTAACAATGAAAGGAGGAATTACACACGCTCATCAAATATTTTAATATGTGTCTTCCTCTGAAGTCCCTGATGTAGTTTTTGGCAAGCATTAAAGCTTTTTTAATATTTGTTATCAAATATACACTACACCATTAAACAGTTTTATCGACGGACTAATTCCGTCGGTGTAAGGCATGAACTCCATCGGTGAAATTATTACCGATCGTCCGTCGGTATACTAATCGTTGGTAATTCCCTGTTTCGTCGTTAATTCTGTCAGAAATAAAAAAAAAAAACCAACCACCAATGGAACACCGACGGTCTTACAGAAGGCGACGTGTAGCAAAAAAAATATTCCCGCGAAAACATTACCAACGGACCACATCCGTCTGAATTTTCAACGGTAATTACCGACGGATAGGTCGTCGGTAATAGTTATGGTAAACACCGATGGAAATATTCCGTCGGTAATTATGACATGGGTGGTGATTGTTTGGCAACTCTTGGTAAAATACCAACAGCAGGGAGCCGTCGGTATGTATTTAAAAAATATATAAAAAAATAATTTATTAATAGTAAAAAAGCTTAATAAACAAATAAAATTGTATTAAACATTAAAAATATAAAAATAATGTTAAATAATATTCATCCAAATATTCATTACAAATTTAATGTGTTTTTTTTTTTTTAAATTAAACTAGAATAGCGGCGGAGCTACAGGAGGAGGAGGAGGAGGCTGGTTGTTCCCGGGACTGTACGGCCAAAAAAGAGCTGCACATGTTCATGACCATTTGACGGAGCTGATCATAATTCATCGAGAGTTGTTGATATTGTTGTTTCAAGGCAATGAACTCCTCAGATTGGGTGCTCGATACTGATGGAGAGCTCCCAACGGTTGAGACACTACGGGCCAACTGCAAGTTTTCGGCTGTAGTGTTGGAGAGCCCGTAGACCCGATTTTTTTCGGGTCCACCAGACGATCCCACCTCCATCCACAAATCTGAATCGAAATCCGGATGGGTCGAAGGATCGTCCCCATATCTCTCCCTCAATCAGCTATTATAGGTCTCTTGATTTTTTTTAAAAAAATCATCATATTCAATTCAAGAAAATAATAACTTACAAAATAAAATGATTGAACGAACATACCACGAAGTGCTGAACATGGTTGTTCACGAACTGCTGCACCCCCTTTTGGCAGTCTTGACTCCGCACATGCGTCTCTACAAACAACTCTATTGGACTCGGCTCACGTCCAAGAGACGTAGTCTGTAAGGAAAAAATAGGTTGCAAGTTAAATATATTATAAGGAACAACAAATTAATTAACGATATATTTCATTAAAATTAATCTTACCATCCGTTTTGCACGTGCGCTGAATGGGACGAAGCCCCCGGTGTGCGTGGTCACCGAACCATGAATTTGCTAGTTCCAGTTGTTGGCGTCGAACTGTGAGCGCCGTGAGAACCACTTTGAGGTCACGTGCTCAATATATTTTGTCCATATATCTCCCGAGATGAATGGCGGTTTGAATTCCTGCCAAACCGCCACCTCATTCCATCCTTCAAGATCGTTATCCCTCGCATGTCTTTTTGATTTTTTTTTGGTATCATACCAAAAATCACGCAATCTACTTCCATAGTAACAAATTAGAATTTAGAATATAAAATTATAAAACAAAAAAAATATTATTTTCGATATTACCTAGTTGCCGCATGATTCTCTCATACCCTCCTCACAACATTGTTGTTCGCCCTATCCCCCTCAAATTTATGTTGTGTATATAAATAATTCATATAAAATAAAAATAGTACAAGATATAAAATTATAAAAATAATTTATTGAAAATAAGCTGGAAATTAAAAGTTAACACCGACCTGAAATCGTTGAAACCATGCATCGATATTAGGTCTCCACTCAAGATGTCTGGAAACCTGACTCCATTGAAATAATGGAATCTCCATCGACGATTTAAACGTCAATGTTATTGTCCTAGCAGCCTCAATGTTTGTGAACCTGAAATTAAATAAAATTAATAAAATATTAATTAGTTGTTCATAAATTATGTTATAAGTATATAAAAAAAACTAAAACCTAAACAAACTTACATTGAGAGGTCATCCTTCCATTGTGCCTCGTACTTGCGGGTGAATTGACCCCACTATGAAGGCACACCGTTTCTGCGCTGTGAAACCGTGCTAGAAGAGGCAGCATCACAAGTTGGCACAGATTCCTCGCCGTGATCATCACCTAAGGATACGTCCTCCTCGCAGCTAGAAGAACTAGCTGCAACCATCTGCTGACGACGTGCTGTAGATTTCATTCTACGCATCTACACAAATTTATACGAATAATTACATAATTAACTTTGATTATTTTAAAACAAATTCAGCAGCACCTCCCCTATACTGAAGACTACCCACAGTTTTCAACCCTACAAATCTGTACAATAACCACAAACCCATTGACTCCAGCAACATCATATATACAACCTAACATCTATAGAAATTCAATCATTTAAAAAAATTCGACAGCACCTCCCCTATATTAGAGACTACCCATAATTTTCATACCTACAAATATTAATAATTACACAAATATTGCAAATCAACTCTATACAACATAACATATACAACTTAACATCTATAGAAATTCAACATCTATATATTTTCAACTAACATCAATACAAATTCATAAATAACAATTAAAATTAATCAAAGTAATAAGAGATAATATCATAAAATTAATAAATAAAATGAAAAAACTAAAGAACACTACATAAAACATCCTAAACACAAAACAAACAATACACAAAACTAAAAAACACTACATCAATTCAAAATAAATTTAGGAATAAAAAATGCTTACCTTAATAGTGTGTTGATTTTAAGATTTTATCTACAAACAATACACAAAACAAAGAACACAAAAAAAATAATCATAATTAAAAAAAAAAAACAAAAAAAATACAAAGATAAAGAAAAAAGAATACATACCTTTTAATATGTTTAAAACTACCACCAAAACAATAAAATCTCCTCCAAAAATTAAATACAAACAGAGAGAAGAAGAGAAATGGAGATGAAGAGCTGTGAGAAAAAATGAACCAAATGGGAGGAGGGGGGGTTTTATATCGCAATTTTTTCGACGGTATTACCGATGGAACATTTATTATTGTCGGTGGCATTAAATTCCATCGGTAATTTCCGTCGGTAATGAATTGATATTCGCACCAAATTTTTTTGAAAATCCCACTAGACTTTTCGATTCGTCGGCTAATCCGTCGGTAAATGTGCCGACGGTAATTCTGTTGGTAAATGTGCCGACCGACCATGCCTCTGACATGCGTGCGCTTTGGGATATGCGCAAACCGTCGGTGAATCCGTCGGTGATTGTGGCATAATTCCATAATTTTCTCTCAACTCTCTGTCAAAATCCTGACGGGTGCTAGTCTGTCGGTATTGCCGTCGGTGATTGTGGCACAATTCTGTAATTTTTTTTCAACTCTCTGTGAAATACCGATGGGTACCATTCCGTCGGTGAAACCGTCTATATTTCCTCCATGTATTTTTGTCTATTCTCCTGCATAAAATCTTGAATTGCAAAACTAAAGCACACACAGCACAAGAGCTGACAATTAAAGAAGAATAAATATTTCGTGTTTCAAAATATTACATTATAAAAATAAGGCTTTACAGCATGTTTAGTTAGTCAGAATTTTCATCTTCGTCCTCAATTGAATTGTTATCATCAGGTTCATCACACTCTTCAATGTGGTTATCATTTTCTTCATCAACATTCTCTTTTCCACTAGTAGAGCTCAAAACAACATTCAACTCATCTGTGTCAACATCAACAAGACTATCATCGAAAACATGAAAATTCGAATTTTCTTCTAAGTCAATCGAAGGAGCAACTCGATATGGTTTAACCAACTCACTAGCTTGAAAGACTTCATCAATCACACTTGTGTCTTCGTTCTCATCCTGAACAACCTTGACACGACCCTTGGGTTTTTTAAAAAAAAATGGATAACCAATCAACTCTTGATCGGTCATTTCTAAAGAAAGGGATGTATGTGTAATAAACTTGTTGGCATTGCTTTGCAAAAACAAAGACATCGTTTACGTTGCGGTGTCTAGCTTTTAAGTTGATTTCAACAAGACCATAGTGATGATCTACTCTGATTCCTTTGTCAGTTGTGTCATACCAATAGCATTTGAATAAAAACACTTTATTCTGCTCGCTATGATATTGCAGTTCGATGACCTCTTCCAATCTATCGTAGTAGTCAACTTCAAACTTATTAGAAGTCGATCCCTTAATACAAACACCATTATTGTATGTCTTTCTTCCATGCCCGTATTCTTCAGTATAAAAGATATATCCATTGATAAAATACCTGTTATAGCACTTGACTTTTCTTTCAAGGCTCAGGCTTAGTAAAGATAGTGAAATAGCAGCACTACCTCCCATTTGATAAACCTTGTAAATTAAATACAACAATAATCAATAAACAGATATTATGTAATATTGACGTACAATTAATTAATTAATTACATTGCAAGAGATAATGAGTTTGTGATAGGACTTACATGTGTTCTAAACCATGTGGCAAATTGTTCATCTTGTAATTGAAAGATCTGGGATTCGGTCAGCTGTGAGTTATAGGACAATAAGTATTGTCGATGTTGCCTGCAAGGTTGTTCCAAATTATATGAGTTTATGGTATCACAAAACATAAATAGTACACTCTTGACAAAGTTTAAGTCGAACATCTATTTACTTAATAAAAGGTCTCAGCTCATCATAGTTAAATAGGACATAATTGTGTGCTTGTCTGAACTCTATTTTAGACAAATATCTTCCCCTTACGACATTTTTAGGTATGGGTCGTCGAGGATTGGAGAATATTGACAAGTTCTCACTTGAAGACACTTCACCACCATTATCATGTCGTGGAACACGGTTAATCCTCGTTCTCAAATGAGGTTCGAAATAGTATGAGATAAATGTTGAGATCTCCTCAACAATATAGGCCTTACATATTAACGCCTCAACATGCGCCTTGTTCTTAACCTTTTTTTTTAGATTGAACAAATACCTGTATATATATATATATATATATATATATATATATATATATATATATATATATATATATATATAGAATTAATCAAAAATTATCAATTAAAAAAATTAAAAAAACATTTAATTATGAATTACATAGCAACTGTAATATCTAACCTCTCGAATGGTTACATCCATCTGTACTGGACCGGTCTTCCAACTTTTACCTCAAACGGTAAATATACGGGTAGAGCTCCATTGAGTCAAAAAATGATGGGGGGGAATATCATCTCAAGTTTGCATATTGTCTCGACGATATTCGTTTCAAGCCTTTCAATGTGATCAACATTCAACTTGCTGGAGCATATATCTCTGAAGAAATGACTGATCTCCGTTAGTGCATCCCATATCCCCTTTGGCAACAAATCACAAAAAGCTAATGAGATGAGTGTTTGCATAAACACATGGCAGTCATGACTCTTCATTCCATATAATCTGCATTCCTCCGTATTAACCAGCCTTGATATGTTCGAGGCATGTCCATCGGGGAAACATGGACTCTTAAGCCATTTGTAAACTAGTAGTTGTCGTTTTTCTCTAACACGAAGCTTGCTCTTGGTTTTGCGACCCGTGACCCATCACAAATCAACTCCATATTTTTACATTACAGAATAACGTTACATCCAATCTAGCCTTGATGTTGTCCTTTGTCTTCCCCTTCACATCCATGACGGTGTTAAAAATATTCTCAAACACGTTCTTTTCAATGTGCATGACGTCAAGGTTATGGCGAAGAAGATTGGTTTTCCAATAAGGAAGCTCCCAAAAGATACTTCGCTTCACCCAGTTATGGGTCAAACCAAAACCAGGAAACTTCTGCTTACCTGATTGGAGACCAAACACAATGTCACCGTACTCTGACACAACATCAAGTAATTCTTCACCGGAAAGATGCGAGGGTGCAACATCCTTTTCAACTCTGCCAACAAAGAAATCATTTATGTTCTTTCTATACCTGTGATTCAACGGCAAGAAACGACGGTGATAGTAAAAAAAAGAAGCTTTACCCCCGTTTGTTAGCGTGAATGCCTTGTTGTTCTCTATATAGTATGAACATGCTGGCTTTCCATGCGTGCTCCAACCAGAAACCATTCCATAAGCTGAGAAATCATTGATAGTCCACATCAAAGCTGCTCTCATAACAAAATTCTATTTCCTCGAGATGTCATAAATCAAAGCTCCAAAGGACCACAACTGCGTCAACTCATCAATCAATGGACAAAGACAAACATCTATATTCCGACCTGGACTGCCCGAACCTGGTATGACCATAGATAAAAATATGAACTCCGGCCTCATACACATCCCCGGTGGCAAGTTATAAACCGTCAGTATGACCGGCTAACAAGAATAAGGAGCAGCAAACGAGCCGAATGGATTGAATCTGTCTGTACACAACCCAAGACGCACGTTCCTTGATTCAACTGAAAAGTGAGGATGCACACTGCTAAAGTGTTTCCAATCTTCACCGTCAGAAGGATGCACCATCACTCCAACAACCGCATGATGTGATTGGTGCCATGTCATGTGCTCAGCAGTCCTTGGTGACATGAATAACCTCTGCAGTCTAGGTGTGATTAGGAAGTATCTAAGTTTTTTATATGCCACGAGAGTCTTCCCTCTACCAGTTCTGGGTTTGTAACGGAAATGCTCACATGTCATGCACTCGGTCAGCTCAACATTTTCAAGGTAATATAACATGCAGAAGTTAGGGCACATGTCAATTTCTGGTATCCTAAATCGAGGGGTTTCATCATGGACTTGGCAGCATAGAAGTTCTCTTTCAGCTTGTTCCCTTCAGATAAAATGCTTCTCGCACATTCGATAATCTTATCATAACCGACCTTACTCAACCCGTGATCTGACTTGATGGTGAACACCTGTGCTACGACCGATAATTTACTGTGGTTCGTGCAGCCATCCCATAATGGTTCGTCAGAATCTTTCAACAGATCAAAAAACCTTGATGCATCTGCATTAGGTTCTTCTTCTACGATTGGACATTCACTAACATTACCTTCACTCATTCTCATTGCATCCATAACCATATTCCTATAAGGATTACTGTTCTCATTTCCAACTTCATGCATGTTGCTAGCACTAGAAGTTGACCCAACCACCCGTTCTACCATGCTCTCATTAGGAACAAATAGTTCTCCGTGTGCATACCAACACAGGTAATCCTCCATGAACCATTTGGTTAGAAGATGCATCTTTACAACATCTTGATGCAGAAACTTTAAATTTTTACATTTCCTGCATGGACACCTAATACCACCATCAGTAAAATTCCTCGGGATAGATGTTGCGAAATTAATAAAACCCTGAACACCATTACAATAATCCATCCTTCGCAATCCTTGGGGTGAGTCTTGATACATCCATGAACGATCATCAATGACTTCTATTGAATCTCTATAAAACATAACAAAAATATTGGTTTCTTATGTTAAATATTCATTATCAATTATCAACTATCAACGTTCATACATACAAATTTAAACATATATAAATTTACAGAAATCACAACTTCGTAATAGAATTGATAACAATTAAAACAGACTCGTTAAACAAGCTATTATTTATTTCATCATAACACATCTAATTCGGTGTAATTCAAACAAAATTTCAACAATTTACAAACAAATATAATTTGACAAAATCTAAAACAAACTATAACAACTACAAAATTATACATTCATACTACAATTTTCTTTGACAAATAACAATCAAACAAGTACATACGTTAACAAAATACGTATACTAAAAAACCAATAAAATTCACATTTAAATGTTAAAACTAAAAAGGATAGATTTACTTACAAAAAATGATAAAATCCACAAGAACGGATGTTGTGACCACGTACAAAAGTATAAGAAACTTGAGTGCTTGTGTTGAGAAGAGGGGAGAGTTGGGATGGGTGGTTGGCTGCAGTTTGGGAGGGGAGAGGTGGGATGAGGAAGAAAAAGGAGAAACAGAGGAAGAGAGTGTTGGCAGAGTGGGTATATACTGGCTTGTATCGATGGAATCACCGACGGACACGTTCTGTCGGTATACCCGTCGGTGATTCCATCGGTGGAAGTGCCACGTCACTGTACAGCTATCCCGGTTTGAATCTCTCGGTAATTCCGTCAGTAAAATCATCTGAAAAAATCCACGTCATCACACCGTTGCAATTTTCCAAAAAAACTGTATCGTCCGTCGGCGATACGGTCGGTAAATACCGATAGATTTTGAGACGGAATTATTTTTGTCGGTAAAAATTTTCAACGAAAAAATTCTATCGATAATTCCATTAGTTTTCTCCGATTTTCTGGTAGTGATAGTTGTGGATTTGTTCTATGAAATATACTTATTCTGTCACGCGAGGAATCACAGGCATCATGAAAATGTTTAATTTATCTTTTGGTCCGCGAATCTAAAGTATTTCAAAATAAATGTTTAATTTTATTATTTCTACATAACTGGGCCTTAAAAGATTTTCTAATAAATGAGTAAACATTGGCTCAAGATTTACCGTTTATGATAGTAAATAGCTGTGTGGCCGGCGTCTAATTACTACAAGATGCTGCTAACACAGAGGAGAAGGAGTCGGAAATCAGACTGATAAGCCACGCCTAGTCTCTCAGAATTCCTATTCCTACAAAATGGACTGGTAAATATGGATGCGTGCTCCATGTGGGTGTATTTGCTAACTCAAAATGGGGTCTTAGGGTTTCTGTTTCTTGATTCTTGAACGGAAATTAAATACATGGAATTTTCTGCATGATAATAAAAATTAATGACGAGACAGAGCACTGAGCACGAACTCATCATTCCTACGTGAAAAGGGGGTTAGCTTCGTAACATGGCTGTTCTCTAATTAACATGATAATTGCATCCCAGTTAAACAAAAAGCAAATGGTAATCAAAGTCCATGATGGAAGATTTCTTCAATGGGTTGGTAAAAGGAAGTCGAGCTATAAGCCAACTAATTATGTCTCTTAATTAATCCCCTTTTGAACGCAATAAAATGAGACGAGCTAGCTAGCTAATTTAGGGTTACCAATACCCTTATAATTACTCGTCAAAACTCAACTGTCATCGGTACCTAAAATAATGTGTTTTCCACTATGATTACATGAAATTTGTTATAATTACTCCTATTATAAAACCACATAGATCCTCGTGTGAAAAATATTATTCATGACTCACGCATAAAAACAATTGCTGGGTCATATTGCATATCTGAAAGAAGGAATGACAAAACAATTATCAGGGACATTTAATTGTTTTAATTGGGCTCTTGGGGTGCTATGCATTTATAGATAGTAACTACCCTTATTAATGAAAATGAGTAAAAACAGATATAAAATACGGTTTGTGACAAATATATAAAAATATTATTATTATTATTATTATCATCACTACTATAATTATTGATAATATTATCATTATTAGTAATAATAACAGTATTTTTATTAATATTATTATTATTTTAACAACCATAAGAAATCAATATAATTGAAAAGGAAAACAATAAGGAACCAATGGTTAAATTGAAAATAAACAAAATTTCAACAAAAAAAAAATGACTAAAAAACAACAATAAAAACTTAAAGGTCTGAATTCGAAATAACTAAAAAAATAAGGACCATAATGTATTTATAGAGGTAGGAGAGAGAATTGAAGGAAAGAAAAAAAAAAGGTTCATCGGCGATACGCCAGCCATATTTGGAGCACATGTGCCCTATAATAAAAAAGGAGACAACAAGGAATAATCTGAGACGGCGAACGACCATTTTTTAGAATCAGAAACCATTGCACGTGCTGTCCAAAACATAGGGCGGTTCCAACGCGTATGCGCGTGCTCTGCACACGCTAATAGTTTTTTTAATAAGAAATTATTATTTTAATGATAAATTACGCAACTACCATTAACCAAACTTACAATTAACAAGAAAATCATGGCTAAAAAATCAAAATACCCCTAACAACAATGAATTAAATGTCTTGCATCCAAGGGTACATATATTATTTTATTTGTGTATAAAAAGAAAACACCAGGAGTATTTTGATTATTTTATTATTTATAAAAACACTGGATGGACAAAAAATTCACCAAACAAACAAGTAATAACTTATGCACTATGAAATAATACCAAAATACTCATAATTGAAATACATTCATTTTTTTATGGGAAGGACGAAATGGCCAGGACACTATAATGATGATGAATAGAAAAATATAAGGAGGCTACGGTGAATTATTAATATATTTGTTATTCCCACGTAGTGAACCGGTGGTTCTAGCAAGAATTTTGGGGGTTGACTTGGTACCTAATGCCGTAGTGATGTTTAAATGGTGTTTCAATCCAGCTCTGTTGGGCGAAATGATTAAAGCCATTCTCCATTTCTAGTATGTCAAAAACCATATCATTCTGCTACAAAAAAAGGATTTCTTCGAGCCGTTTCGGTATCTGAATGAAAGAAAGAAAGAAAGAAAGAAAGGGTGGGAAGTTAACTTCAACATCACATCTGTAAGATTGCGATGCGAAGGTTTCTGTTTTGTAGTCATCAAAGGGATATGGAAGCGCAACAGCCACATCTAAATGATGTTCCTTCACATTGCAGTACTGCATGTGGTGCCCCCCATCAAAGCAAATATATATATAGGTCTGCAAATTAATTATACGTGTCTTTGTGCATATCAAAACCTTAATTTCCCACATTAATAGATAAGAAAATATTCAATCCCTTCTCATGATGAACATCAGCATAACCACACTTGATACTTGCCCATTGTGTTTGGACCTTGTCATTGACATCATAAGTGTGCTCATTTCATGTGTTTGATGATGGAGTTTTGATCCAATTTTCAAACCTAACCACCTTACTCTTTATATCCTATCTCGAGCCACTGAACTTAACTTCCAAATTAACGCCCCCTTAAAATAAGTAAGTAAAAAAGAGGGTTGACACTGCTTTTTGGTAAAATATGGCAATAGACATAAAGTAGAGTGGGATAAAAGTCTAAGAAAATGAGTGGTGCTGAGCATATAATATTTGAGAGAGGGGGTCATGGCTTCCCTCCTTTTGGCCCTCTTTTGTGTATTGGTTTGTGGGTATTGTTAAAAGCACAATGTGTATTATCTTTCCTAGTGCGTATTGTTTTTAGCTTTCCAAGCGTGGATGTTTTTGTTGGAGAACCCACAGCCAAATTAATGGCTCCATGGTTTCATGCCCGCGCAAGTTCCCCCACCAGCGCAAGTTCCCCCACCAAGAATCTTCCTATATGTTAATGCATGACCGTTTCTGAAGGGATTTTATTTCCTTAAATCTTCCTCTCAAGGGAAGTAAATTGATTTATTAATTGGAAACGTCAGTCAATGCTAGCCTTATAGGTGGCTCATCTTCATGCTTCTATCGGCTCGATCAAAACTTTTCCTTTTGTTTAGTTATAAGTATGATCAATAAACTAGTTTTAGTGGCAGAAAACACGGGAAATAACCTTGATTTGTTTAGATGAAAGCCACTGCTCTTTATTGTTATGCTCCAATAAATTAAAATCACTAAAACAATTGCTTTATATTGGATCCATGTGTCATGATGTATCACATTGTTGATGCATCAAGAACATTAATCATGCCTCCATCAACCTTTAATTAATGGAGCAGCACAAACCAATCCAATATATTGTCGTGAATCATGGAAGTAAAGCGATCATCAAGACTCAATAAACCCCAAATCAGATGGTAACAAATGGGTAACTTATGTTCATGCATTGATCCAGATCGCCTTCAAACATGGATGATCCACTAGGAAACGAATATATATGCAACTGATCTCATAGTAATTAATGTTATGTATTGGCGCTTTACATGGAATCATCCATTAATTTTATCTTCTCGGTGGGTGCGGTGCTACTAAGGCTTGAGCTCGCATCAAAACAAACTCATACCTTTTCTTTCTTCTTAGTTTGTTATAAGTGGTCGATCCACCATTGCCGTGCCATTGCTAGATATCTCGATATTACACTCAAGAAAGCAACAGCGTTTAGGTGGGTGATCAGTAAGTAACTCGGTGATAAAATTAACGAGAGTGACAATAACACTCGACACGTGGAGGAATCCCTGGCCTTGCATGCATCTCATTTTGTATTTACACACGGAGCAGCGCCACCAAAAGGGTAGACCCGATGGGATTGGGAGGGAGTAGAGGTCGGAGCTTGATTAAGCATGGTTATTGTTCCCTCCACTCCAAACAAGAGGGGATCGATGAGAGTATGCATATTATTATCCATTGTCTATTCTTAACCTGCATATATTATTGGGGCAATGGACATCTTCTTACCTGTGGCTGTGCATAAGATCTTCTTCAGGTGATCAAATCATGGTTCTTGCTGTTTTGTGGGTGGGTGCGGTGCGACCCCATGCCTGCTTCACAGAGTATACTTCTTTTTTCCTGCCCTGCTCTGATTACTTTATGGCAAATAATAAATAAGAAGGGAACATGCATGTTGTTTCCTAGGTTATATTATTAGAAAACCAATACCATTAGTTTTATGGAGGGTCACTTTTAATCATTGCTTATTTCCTCTTCTTCTTCTTTTTTGTTATGAAAACAAATAAATGTTTACGTTTATGGAGTTAAATAAATAAAATCTAATTGAATTTAAAATCATGGAATTAAATAAATAAAAATGTTTGTACGTAAAAGATTGATGGATTTAATGAATAATGGGATGAAGAATGAAGTTGGGTCAATCCCTTCCTTGATGGCCATTTTGATGGTTCTGCCACATCCATGGATCACATCAATTAAAAAAAAAAAAAAGGAGGATTAATCTATAGGTCTTTTTACCCTTCCCAGGCCTAGAGTAAGGCAATTGATGGATAATATCCATGGCTTTTTCTGTCCGGTGGAGCTTGAGATTACTGTGTATTTTGAAAAATTATTAAAAAAAACACTAAAAATATATCAACACTTTAAAATTATTAAAAATATAATATTTTTCCAAAACAAATAAATTTCTAAAAGATCGCACTTCAAATCAAGGCATTAATATGATGACCCAAGGGCTAATGCGGATCAGTGGGACCGATCATCTTTCTATAATCATGGTTTGAATGGTCAAGCATCAAATTATTGGTGTTCATGTGAAACATAGGATCCCATCCCTTTCTACTTCCTACTTCCTAATTCCGTTCTTTTATTTGCAAAGATTGGTTTTACAACCATCTTCTGTTTTCATCCTAGAAAAGGAAAAAAAAAAAACACCTTTGCTATGCTCTTTTTCCATTTAGGTTGTATTTATTTTTGCATTTTACAAGTATTTTTGAAAATATTTAAAATTTTTTATTTTTTTCTTTACTTTAAATTAATATTTTTTTTTGTTTTTCATATCTTTTTAATGTGCTGATGTCAAAAATAATTTTTAAAAAATAAAAAAACTTTATTTTGATTCATTTTTGAGTGAAAAACACTTTAAAAAACAACCGCTACCACACTCCCAAACACCCTCTAATCCGTGAAGGTTGGACCAAATTTTGTTGTGGAGTTAACAAAACCACTAAAAATATGGGTCAAACAGTGAAATATCTGTTTTTTTTTCAAACTTTTTTCTTTCAATTTTATTCTTCTACAACCTAGTTACATGAAATTAGATTCCAAATTATCATATAAATACACAATTAAAAGAAAAATGATTGAAAAGTAAAACACAGAGAAAATTCATGTCTCGCACCAAATTCATGATAATCTTCATTTCGATCCAAAAGTTTATTTTATTTATTTTTCAGTCCTTAATTTTGAGAAATAAAAGAGCAAGATGCCTGAAATGGTGAGGAGAGAGAAATTTGTAGGTTTAGCCACTTTTTGGCGAAAAAACTCATTGTTCTTAATGTTAACAAGTTCCTTTCGAAGAGTAAAGTTTGATGGTGGTGTTTTTTTAAAAAAACAAATCACTAGAAAATGAGATATAGCTTGATTTGGAGATTTTTTATTTGTTCAATTATTGTTTGTTGGGTGGTTTTGGAGTGTTTTGGGGTTATTAGGTGGTTTGGAAAGGTTTTTTAAGGTGTTTTGGAAATGTTTTTAGGTGAAAATAATTTTCAACCCAAACCACCCATTTTTTAGCCACCACTGTGGGTTGCGACCCATCAAACGACGCGTTGTCTGTTATTTCTAGTTTAAAAAAATAAGGGTCATCCACTCCATAAAAAGTAAAAAAATAATTGGCCAAGGCATGCGGGGCCACTTAAACCTGCACGGATGGGCTCATTTTTTGCTTTTTTAAAATTTTTTTTCCAATTACATCCTTTAGTGTTGGGTTTTTATTGAATTTTTTTCAATTTTATCTTCCAATATTTGATTGATTTTGTCATATAATAATAATAATAATAATAATAAAAGAAATAATTTAATCCAATGGAGTCCATGATTAGAGTTAACCTAGCTTTTTTTTTTCTTTGATTTTTCTTACTTTGGACCTACCAAATTGACAGAGTCGCATCAAGGCAATTCTCATATTATTTGATTTGAAATTTGGGCTAGGCAAAGAATCAAATCGAGAGATTTTAAGTTTGACTCAGGATATCGTATTTAATAATAATGCAAAAAGTTTCTTACGACTTAGATATTATTATTTTTATATTCAATTTTTTTTTATACAAGCCGCGACATGTAGTGGGAATTGACCTAGCTAGTTACTTACTAAATCAACTGATATTGCCTTGTTTTTTTTTTTGTTTTTTTGAAAAAAATAAACTTGGTAATAACTTGTTCGTTGTATCTATGTATGTGATTGCATCTAGAGATGTTAATGGTTATCTATGATTTGGGTTGTAGTACTAATTATACATATACTCGAATCCCAAACTACTATGTATACATAATACAAACCTGACTAGAATGGGTTTTGGATACCTGAATCAACTCAATCGAGTTTTAGATATCTATTTGGGTTCCTATTGCCAGAAAAAAGATCAATCTTAGTTGTAGATCCACACAGCCAAACCATAAACTTCCATAAAGTCACCTCAAACTTATTGATTACAGGCTTGCTGTTGTTATTGGTGTTGTTGTTGTTACATGTGATGTCGTCATTGTGATTTAAAAAATAGCACAATTAAAGAGAAAATGTTTTTGGAATCGATGTTTTCTAAAAAAAAATAGAGTTGGTTCGAACAACATATCAAAAATGAGTTATGCAGGTTCGTTAAATCAAATAATTCCCTAAATAGCATGATTTTGTGAAGAATACAAAGAGTATCTTTAGGGCCTCTAATCCTACTCGGGCAAATACAGATCCAAAAAAGAGTTATGGGATAGCTCAAAACCACGATCAATTAGCATTGTGTTTTTTTCTAAAAGGTAAAGATGAACTGATTTTCACTTTAAAGCCTTATACAATGCAAACAATGAGTACAAATCAAGTTTATGGAAGTATTTTTAATGGGCGCCCTAGTGATAAGAGTGAAGCAAAGCCTTTTCTGCAACTGAAACCAAACAACTATGAGTTTCAATGCTGAAGTGTTGTAAGTGGTTTGTAGTAGTCGAATGATTTAGAATTTGAGGTTTAATGTATAGTGTTTAAGTTTTTTTTGGATATACCAAGAGAAAATGATGTGGGGATCAACATTTTCTCGACAAAAAAAACCAGTTTTAACAACGTTCTCTTTATTATAAAAATATGTTTCAAGAAGCACACAATAATAAAACAATATAATTAATAAAGAGTAAATAGAATATATAAGAACAGTGGAGATTAAGGAGAAGAAGAGAGAACACTTTTATTTCATATGAATTTGTAGTTATATGTGTGTATATTATTATCTCAACAATGCTCCTATTTATAGGCACATGTACATAAATATTTGTAAGCTCAAAGGTCATAAAAAAATGTAGATTCAAATGAATTTGGAGAGCTTCAAATGAACTTGATGAAGATGAATGAACATAATAATGAAGAGGTGTAGGAAGGCACCTAAACATCCATATACAATGTATGATTTTATAACACTATTTAGCTATGCTATTTTTTAAATCTTTTTTTTTTTTTTTTGCCTATGACACTCCTATTTTATTTTCCAAAATGGGCTAGATTTTTTTATATAAAAAAGTAAATTAATATGTGAGTTATATGAAACATTTGCCTCTCATAATATAAGTATAATATACATAGGTAACCTTATAATTGATATAAAAACATTAAATATTGATTTTTATATTAATAAGATTTTTTATATGATCTTTTCTATGCATATTTATTTTTTAAAAAATAAATAGTTGAAATTAGTACGATGATTAATAAAAAAAATTCATCATTAATAAATAAGTGGATTTGAATATGTAAAATATTTAAGAAATCAATGTATTTTTTGTTTTTCAAATTAACAACCATGTTTGGTGCCAATGCTCAATCTCAATTAATATTAATATCTTCTCATCTTCAAAACAAAAAAAAATCAAATTTGAACATCTTTTATATAACAAAAAACAATTATACAAATATCTCAAAATACTTCTAATATCAATGTAAAAATCACATATATCAATGCAAAATCACATAAAATACAAAGTTTTTAAAATCTTAATATATGACAAATTTAATTTACTTCTACAAATTTTAAAGTTAAAAAATTAACAAAAAACTAAAAGAGAAGGGGGGATTTTACTATACCCCTCCTCATAAAACAATATTCATTATAACAGTGTTTTTTTTTATCTTTCTTTATTTTTTTCTCAATTTATATAATTTTTTTTAATTTCAATTACATCCTTCAACATTAGGTTTATTAAGGATAGAGCTTCATAATTTTTTTAATTTATTTTTTATGGGGTTATTTTAATCTCATGACTTAGACCGTTAGTTTCATTACTAAAGACAAACAAAATCATCGATGGAAAAAATCCATCAATATTTTGAGGTGATATTTACCGACCAAATTGATTTCATCGCCAAATCCATTGGTATTTACCAATAAAAATATTTCATTAGTAAATACCGAGGGAATTCTAGTCGGAATAAAAGAAATTTTAAAAAACTAAAAAGTATGATGACATGTAATTGTTTATGAATGCTTTTATCGATGAAATTATAGATGGATTCAAACAGCCAAAATCGTACATTGACATGTCACTCATACCGACAGAATTACTGACGGATTAACAGAGAGAAACAATCTGTCGGTAATTCCATCAATAATAGTTAATATATGACCTGGTTGTTGACCGTCTCCCCCTATTTCTCCTTCTTTCCCTCTGCAACTACCCCCCCGGCGCAATCTGCAACTACCCCCCCCCCCCCCCGGCGCAATCTGGAACTAACAAATAGACCCCCCTTCCCCCCAACATCCCATCCCATCTCATCTCAACACAACTCATCCTTCCTCAACCTTTCCAGTCACAATATCATTTTTATTACGGATTTTTTAAGTAAATCTATCATTTTTTAAAAATCTGAACACAATTTTGAAATGTCAATTTTTTTATTACATATTAAATTAATGTGTATAAATTTGTATGTACATTGATAATTGATAATGAATTAAGAGAAGAATGAAAGTAGGTTGATTATTTATTTAATGTTGTTAATTAATACATATTGTTGTCATCATTATTTGATATATATATATATATATATATATATATATATATATAGAGAGAGAGAGAGAGAGAGAGAGAGAGGTTTGATAGAAGTCATGGATATATCGAGATTCACATCAAGGATTACGGATGATAGATTATAGTAATGGGGTTCGGAATTTTATTAATTATGCAACATCTATTTCGAGAAATATTAATAGAGGCGGTATTAGGTGTTCATGCAAGAGGTGCAAAAACAAAAAGTTTCTTCATCCAGTTATTGTAATGATGCATCTTCTACACAAAGGGTTCATGGAGGAATACCTGTG
The DNA here is from genome assembly GCA_007827005.2 of Populus simonii. Classification (NCBI taxonomy): domain Eukaryota; kingdom Viridiplantae; phylum Streptophyta; class Magnoliopsida; order Malpighiales; family Salicaceae; genus Populus; species Populus simonii. The sequence goes on from CM017468.2 coordinate 10,889,583, forward strand.
TTGGTATGCACATAGAGAACCATTTGTTCCTCACGAGATCATGGTAGAAATGATAGTTGGGTCAACTTTTAATGCTAACAACGTGCATGGAGTTGAAACTGACAACACTAATCCTTATAGGATTATGGTTATAGATGCGATGAAAATGAATCAGGATCATGCCGATCAATGTTCAATCATAGATGAAGAACCTAATATAGACACGACCAGGTTTTTTGATCTTTTAAAAGATTCTAACGAACCATTATAGGATGGCTACACAAATCACAGTAAATTACCAGTTGTTGCATAGGTGTTTGCTATCAAATCGGATTATGGGTTGAGTGAGGCCGGTTATGATAGAATTGTTGAATGGGTGAGAAACATTTTACCTGAAAGGAACATGCTGAAAGAGAACTTCTATGTCGTTAAGTCCATGATGAAACCCCTCAATCTAAGATACCAGAAAATTGACATGTGTCCAAACTTTTATATGATGTACTATCTTGAAAATACTTAGTTGACCGAGTGCAAAACATGTGGGCATTCCCGTTATAAATCCATAACTGGTAGGGGAAAGACTCTTGTAGCATATAAAAAACATAAATACTTCCCAATCACACCTAGACTACAAAGAATATTCATGTTACCAAAGACTGCTGAGCACATGACATGACACCAATCACATGATACGGTGGATGGAGTGATGGTGCACCCTTCCAACGATGAAGAATGGAAACACTTTAACAGATTACATTCTTACTTTTCAGCTCAATCAAAGAACGTGCGTCTTGGGCTATGTACAGACAGATTCAATATATTCAGGTCATTTGCTGCTCCTTATTCTTGGTGGCCGGTTATACTAACGGTTTACAACTTGTCACCGTGAATGTGTATGAGGCCTGAGTTCATGTTTTTATCTATGGTCATACCCGACCCTAATAGTCCAGGCCGGAATATAGATGTTTGTCTTTGATCGTTGATTGATGAGTAAATGGAATTGTGGTCCTCCGAGGTGTTGACTTATGATGTATCAACGAAACAAAATTTTCTTTTGAGGACACCTTTGATGTGAACTATTAATAAATTTACGGCTTATGGAATGGTTTTTAGTTGAAGCACGCATGGAAAGCTAGCATGTCCATACTGTATGGAAAACAACAAGATATTCACGCTAAGAAATAAGGGTAAAACTTTTTTTTTACTGCCACTAGCATTTCTTGCCAACGAATCAGATGTACAGAAAGAACATATAGGATTTTTTTGTTGGCAAAGTTGAAAAGGATGTTGCACCCTTGCTTTTTTCTATGAAGAATTGTATGATGTGGTGTTAGACTGTGGTGACATTGTGTTTGATTTTTCAATCCGGTAAGTCGAGGTTTCTTGATTTTGGTTTGACTTATAACTGGGTAAAGTGAAATATTTTCTATAAGCTTTCTTATTGGAAGACCAGTCTTCTCCATCATAACCTTGACATTATGCATATAGAAAAAATCGTGTTTGGAAATATTTTCAACATGATCATGGACGTGAAGGGAAAGACAAAGGATAACATCAAGACTAGAATGGATATGGCGTTGTTTTGTCATTGTAAAAATATGGAGTTGGTTTATGTTGGGTCACGGGTCACAAAGCCCAAAGCAAGCTTTGTTTAAACAAGAATGCACAACTACTGGTGTACCAATGGCTGAAGAGTCTGTGTTTTCCCGATGGACATGCCTCAAACATATAAGATGGTATGGAATGAAGAGTCATGATTGCCACATGTTTATGCAAACACTCATTCATTAGCTTGTCGTAATTTATTGTCAAAGGGGATATGAGATATACTCATGGAGATCAGTCATTTCTTTAGAGATATATACTCCAGCAAGTTGTAGACACAACACATTGAGAGGCTAAAAACAAATATTATCGAGACAATATGCAAACTTGAGGTGATATTTCCTCCATCGTTTTTTAACTCGATGAAACATCTATCCATACATTTATCGTATGAGGCAAAAGTTGGAGGCCCAACTATTTTTCTCCTTTTCCTTATCTATTGTTTTCTTAAATTCATCCTTTAACTTTAGGTTGATTAGGAATTAGACCTTGTTGTTTTTATTTTTTTTTGTTTTCCATGAAGTTATCTCCATCTCATAACTCGGGTCATTAGTTTGGTTAGTTAACCCACGTAGATTCAAACTATTTTATGTCCTCTTTTTAATTGAATCCTTTTTTTTTATTTTATCTATCAACATTGAGTTGATTAGGAATTGAGCTTCATAATTTATTTTAATTTGATTTCTATGAGGTTATCTCAGTCTCATGACCCAAATAGCGGGTTTGACAGGTTAACCCAAGTTAACTTTGATTATTATTTTTTATATTTTATTAATTGATTTTTATTTCAATTTCATCTTTCAACATTGATTTTATTCAAAATTAAGCTTCATAATTTATTTTTATTTATTTTTTATGGGGTTATTATGATCTCATGCATGGCACGTAGATTGGTAGTTTAACATAAGTTGATATGAATAAATCCAATATGTTTTCATCTCAATATTTATAAAAAAAATCTCATCTTGAATATTTATTTTTAGTTAAACTATGTTTTTACCGATCATGTAGGTTGTCTTTAGATCCACCAAGTCAAACAAGTCACATTAGATCAATCCCTACACAATTTAATTTTTTTTTCTACTAGCAAAAACATTAGCAATACCTAGATATTTTTTTCTTATGTAAAAAATAAATTGATCCCATCCGCAGTATAGCACATACCAAAGATCTAGTCTTTCTTATAATAACAAGAGATACTGTAAAAAACAAAAAGGAAAATTGGTTTGAACTAGATAATTGGTTTTACACTATCTATTGTTGTTATAAGAAAGAGTAGGTACTTGGTCTGCATTATGCTGTGAGTTGGATTAATTATTTTTTAACATAAAAATATATTTATGCATCACTAATAGTTTTTCTAGTAGAAAAAAAATTAAAACTATATAGGGATTAACCTAATATAACTTAGCTGACTTGATAAATCCAAAAACAAAATGACTACTAAAAATATAGTTTGACTAAAAATAAATATCCAAGATGATATTTTTTTATAAATATTGGATCGACAACATATTGGATCGATTCGAGTCAACCTGCCAATCCTCCAAACTTGTGATCAAAGTCATGAAACAAGGATAACCTCGTAGAAAACTAATCGAAATAAACTCAATGTTGAAGGATGAAATTAAGAGGAAAAAATATCAATTAGAAGAGGGGAAAAAAACTCAAGTCAACTAAGTCAATTTGTTAAACTCACAATCTGGGTCACGAGATTAAGATAACCTCATAAGAAATAAATTGAAAAAATTATGAATCTCAATCCCCAATAAACCTAATATTAAAGGATAAAACTGATAAAAAAAAAACACAAAGAACCAACACGAGTTAACTTGTGAAACCCATGACGCGAGTCATGAGATGAGGATAACCTCATAAAAAGCATATTGAAACAAACCACAAAACCTAATTATCAATCAACCCAATGTTGAAGGATGAAATCGAGAAAAAAAAAGTCAATTAAAAAATGAGAAAAAAAAACTCGAGCTAACCAAGTTAACTCGTCAAACTTATATAAAGTAAATTCTAAAAAAATAAAACTAAATCCTCATTAAACCTAACATTGAAGGAAGAAATTGAAATTGAGAAAAAAATAAAAATTATATATATAAAAAAGCTAAATGAAGGGGGGAAAACATTATTTTAGTGAATAGCGTTGTGTGAGAAGGGGTACAATAAATCATATTTTCCTTTAGTTTTATTTTTTGTTAATTGTTAAAGCTAATGTTAATGAATTGGAAAAAATATGAAAACAATAAAACATTGATTGTATAAAATAAAAAAGCTAAATGAAGAGAAAAAAATATTATTTTAGTGAATAGTGTTGTGTAAGGAAAGGTACGGTAAAATTTCATTTTCTTTTAGTTTCTTTTTTTTTTAATTGTAATGTTAATGAATTGCAAGAACATTCGAAAAAAATAAAACATATACTATAAAAAAAAGATAAATAAAGGGGGGAAATATTATTTTAGTGAATAGTATTGTGTGAGGAGAGGTACAATAAAATTCTATTTTTTTTCTTTGATTTATTTGTTTTGGTTAATTGTTAATGTTAATGAATTGCAAGAACATTTGAAAAAATAAGAAAAATTGTTAAATAAAAAAAAGGATAATTTGAGAAATTACAAAAAAAACCTAAAAGACATCAATCTTTTATTGTTTATCAAGACACAGATTACTGTGGATAAGATTAGTATAAAGATGACTTTGCCCTTGCCAAAAAAACCTACTAAGTATGCAATTAGAGGTAGAGATATCTTTTCTATGAGATACATTTGGCATTGTATATTTGATTGAGAGCAAAATGGTACATGAATTTCTTTTTGCTATAGTATAAATATTATTTTGCTCTTAGGAGCACATAAACTAATCCTTAAGTGAGGGGCTCTTCTGTCTTTTTAGATAAAAAAAAAACACTAAGAGTACGACCATACCCTTGGGAGGGGAAAAAATATACTTGTATAGAGGGACTTATTCATCGTTTTCTTTCATTAAAACAATTAAATGACAAAATTATACTTGGAATTCAAAAATTTAAAGGCTAATTACGAGAGTGTTTTTCTCTTTTTAGACTGGTTTTTTTTTTGTTATTCATGGATTTTGACAGGGGGTGTCTTGGTAATTTTAGGTTTAAGAATATTATTAAAAAAACATTACAAGCGTTAGCGCATGATGACTTCCATGCCATTCAAGTGGCGCATGAGACCCTGTACAACAACCAAAATCCTACTTTCATCGTGGCATTAGAAGCGGCGCGTCGTTCTTTTTCCGGTGATGTGACGCGTAGTCACAGAGGAGGTTTGTTTGGCTGTGGTGGAAGTTTTTTTTTCTTCTCTCTTTTCTCTCTCATTCCCTATAAAATTGCGCCTGAACTTCTAAAAAACAATCGTATCATTCAATTTGTAATCTTATTGAATTGGTCCTCCTTCTTTTAATTACTCTTTATTTGGCTTTCGAACCTTTTTGAAGTTTGGATTTTTTTCAATTTCATCCAAGTGCATTTTATTCAATTTGATTTGTTTTATCTTGTTTGGTCCCTCTACTTTTAATTGCTCTATTTATGTGAATTATATTTTTCTTGATTCTTTTTTTTTTCTTTTAATTTCATCCCTTTCTATTTTATTGCATTTGTTTTTTAATTTATTTTTTTGTCTTTATTTTTTTGATTGCTATATTCTTATCATTTTTTTATTTATATTTTTTTTCAATTTTGTTCATCAACATTTAATTTCTTTTGGTTTTCTATATAGTTTTGGTCCTCATTCTTTCAATAACTTTTTATTCTTATCCTTTTCTTAGTTTTTAATGTTTTATAATTTAGCCCTTAATTATTTTCTTTCATTTTTTTATACTATATTCGGTCTGCATTATTTGAGTTTTAAATTATTTTATGGTTGAATATTTTACTATGTTATTTTTTTGTGGTGGTTGCCTTCAAACAGGGCAGTTTTTTTAATTAAAAATTGATTATTTTAAAAAAACTCATTATTTGCCATTTGGTTTTTTAGATATTTTTTTATTGAACTTTGATTTTTTTATTAGGTCATCATTTTGATATTTTTTTTATCTCGATTTCATATAATGAGTTGTTGGTTCGTCAAGTTACCGAAGTTTATTTAGATTTTCTTTTTTAATGTTATATTTTTTTGATGTTTTTTTTTTATTTTGACATTATATTATTAGGCATATTTTAAATTAATTTAATCAGAATTTTCTCGATTATATTCTGTGAATATTTTTTTAAAGTTGGAAATGATACTGTGCAGTAGAAAAAGTGAAAAACTGTAAGAAGAGGTCGACTATTGTACAAGTCGGATTCCAAGAGTCCAAGCCAACAGGAGTGACTAACCATGGCCCATTAACCCAAGGTCATGATGCTCCTACCCCACACGGAGTGGGAGAGGGGGGAAGGGTTATCTTACGGTGCATCATGATTGTACACTAATGCCTTGCGTGCACTCCTCACTCACACACACGCACGCACGTATGAAACTCGCTTTTCTTTCCCTTCTTATCTCGTGTTTATTGTGTACTAGTACTGTCACTTTTCATTATTCCCACTCACAGGGACAATTCCGTCAATTTGTTTTCTATATAGTCTCTCCTTTCCGTTTTCTCTCAGCATTTCCACTTTGACTGTACTCTCTCTCTCTCTCTCTCTCTCTCTCTCTCGGTGCAGTGCGGTTTTTCGATCTGAGTTTGAAGTTCAAGAATTCAGCGGCTAAAAGGTATTGTTTTTCACTGTAAGTTCCCCTACCATTTTCTGTTTCGTGGGTTTAATATTCCTTGATCGCTTTCACGAGATCATCTGTTTTTCAAACGGGCTGGGCTGTGTTTATTTCATCTGCAGACTGTCTGGCTAGAAATGGGCTTTGTCTAGTATACTGCTGGGTCGGGTTATTGTTTTCTCTGAAGAAAATGAGATCTTCTAATGTTAGTTTCTGAGTTGTGAATCTGTTCTTGCTAGTTAATTTTTTGCCTAGCTATTTTCAATTATTTTAGTCTGTTGGTTTAGATGATAAATCTTAGGAAAAACTGGTACCACATTAGTAAATGCTGAATTTCATTTCGGATTAATCCAATTTATTTCCTTATAAGATAATAAAAGGATGGTTTACTGTGAGACTCACTCTGAATTTAAATTTCTCCATATATATAAAAAATATGTTTCCATCTTAAAATCCTATTTTGCAGGGTTGATGAATTGGTTTTGGTGAAGGGAACAACTGTGGCGATATTCTTGGGAGAGAAACACTATGCGGTGGTTCCTGAGTCTTTCTATTGATGTGTATCGGAAAGTTATCTCATTGAATCTCTATTGTAAAGTGATCCTGTAAATTCCTTTACAAGCCTCGCCTTAAATTCTGAACCTTTTTCGTCTTGTAACTCGATGGGATCCACTTTCTTCGTTGTCGTTCCCTGTTACGTTCGTCAGATTAGCTGAACAGTAGCAAATCCAATATCCTCTCTGCTTTCTTTCTCATTTTGTTTCCTGGGTGAAAAATCTGATTGCTTGTTGTTTATTTCTTAGTCTGGTTATCCCTCCAGTTACGTGTATTAGGTGTCCCTTTGCTGACGATTAATCTAGTTTTCTGTGTTCAATTAATAGTCCCTTTGTTTGTTCTTCTCTGGAATTTCGTTCTTTCTTTCTGTTTTCAATATATTGAAGGGCTGGGAAGTAGTTATGGTGTGCCAAGCTGCGAGCCAAACAAATTTTCGGGCATTGAAACACGAAAACGGGATTGCTGGGTGTGCCACCATTATAGTTAGAGTTATAGCATGCTTTCAACCGCTTCAGGATTGCCAGGTTAGTCAAGTTAATTTTATTCGTTGGAACTTTTTTTTTTTCTGGAGAAATTATGTGTACTTGTTTTGTGCCGTTCATTGGCTAAATATTCTCCTTTTTCATGCTTTAGATTCCGTGGTCTTCTTCACTTCTGTCTTTGATAATAGTTGGAAAATATATGATATGCCTTTCTTTTACTGATTTTTCGTTCTTTCATATTTTTCAGGCTGAATATTTCCGTCATCTGCTTAAACCTGTCACGTAGATTTAGTTTTCACTTTCGTTTTCAAGTTAAGCTGGATTGTTTTATTTTTTTCATTATTACTGGAAGAAGTAAGTGAACAGCCACTTCTACTACAGCAGAAATCCTTTTCCGGTGCGTTTTGCTTTGTCTGTTTGCATTAACTCAGTTCTGAATTCTCCTAGATTTCTTATAACGTGTATTTTTTTTTCAATCCATGTATTGCAGGTGATTGTTGTGGTTAAATGGGAGAAGATTGGGGATCTCTGTTTCCTCAGCAGCGATTTAATTGGCAATCACCCAATTCAAATTACTTGGGTGCTTCACTTGCCTTTGGGCAGCAAAATACTCTTCCTTTGCTTATGGATCCCAATACTAACATGGTCTTAACAAATGGGATCGGATATCCATTTACTGAGCTACTGCACTCACAGGCTAGCCAGGAAAATGAACCTCGTGGATGGTTTCATGGTTTGCCTCACTTCCGACAGGCCTTAATGCCTCCTTCAAACTCTGTTCATAAAGAGAGAAGGCCTCGTTTAGACACTGTTCTCAAAGAGAAACTCCCAACTGCCCCTCATGACAATAAGGAGGACAACATGCCTAAGGCAGTCTCTGGCTGTGATCAGAAAAGATTGCTTGTTTTTGACCAGTCAGGTGATCAAACAACTTTGATCTTTAGTTCTGGAGTTGGGACTCCTGTCCAGTGCTTGAAGTCTTGGATACCAAAACCAACAGTTGGCTTTGATTTGAATAGGGAAATTCCTGGGGCAAAAGGTCAAAATTTTCATTTAGGACCAATCGCAAATGATGAATTTGTTGAAGATGATGGGATTGATATGCATGAGGACACTGAAGAACTAAATGCCTTACTTTACTCGGATGATGGTAGTGTTTGCTCTGAGGATGAAGTCACCAGTACAGGTCATTCACCCAGTACAATGACAACTCATGATAGGCGAGATTGGTTTGATGGAAGCGCAGAAGAGGTTGCTAGTTCTAATGGTTCAAACAAAAAGAGAAAGCTGTTTGATGGAGGTTATACAGATGCTCCATCACTCAAGAACACAGCTACTTCTGTAAAACCCACTAGATGTTTTGGGCACGAGGAAGATGTAGAATCCAGGTGTGACAATGGCACCAATTCTTTGTCACATGAAATGGGTTCAGAATCAGGCAACAAGAGGATGAGAAAAGAGAGGATTCGTGAGACAATGAGCATTCTCCAGAACCTCATTCCAGGTGGAAAGGGCAAGGATGCAATTGTTGTTCTTGAAGAAGCAATTCAATACTTGAAGTCATTGAAGTTCAAAGCAAAAGCTTTAGGACTTGATGCTCCATGAGTATCAATACATGTTATGCCAGTAATGCTAGGTAGTACTACCTGGTATTGTCCTATTATTAGTTAGATATTACTAGTGGTGTGTGCGGAATAAGTAAGGTGAAAAATTATGTTGGGGTTGATTTGAACAGGAGAACCAGTTCCTAGCGAAGGAGGTGAGTAATAGTAAAAGGAGGAAAGATTGGTGTCCATGTCTTGTAGCCTGTCTCAATTTCAATGTTCAATGACTCGAACTGCAAATCAGCAAGCTTTGGATTAAGAAAAATTTGCTGCCGTCTAGAAAGAGGAATGGAATTGCAGCGTAATATGTCCCAATAAAGGAAGGTGAATCATTAAGCTATGTCTTAGGGTTTAGAGAAAGTAGCACTCACTCCTGGGCGTGGGGTGCTGGCTGTGTGAATGAGAAGACTAGTTGTTCTAGAGGGACCCCCATAAAGAGGATGTATGCACGCTTCTTGGGTGTGTCTTGGTTCCCAACTCATTCTTCCCTTTTTGTATTCTTATCGAAGTTTTATGTTTTGTGGGGTTAATTCTTGTGATGTGTAACATTTGCACGAGTGAGGGCATCCTTCATTACCTTGCAACTTCATATAGTGGCCCTAGCTCACCATTTCATGTATCCTTCCAAGTATTGTTGGAACTCAGGATGTACTACTATGGATTGTAATGGTATTGTAATTTGAATGTGGAAGAACCTTTGTGGTGTTTGTTTGCATGGGGCTATCTATGACTGTTCAATCTTGTGACTGTTTTTGTGATTATAGTAGTTTGGTTGGTTGGATGTAATTAATTTGCTTGGTTTTGCTGGTGTCTTTTATGCCTACGTACATGTGTCTCCATGCTCAAATTTCTGATACAAGACAGTGATGTGTTAATGTGTGATATCTTTTCTCTATGCAAGAGTGCAAAATTTTCCGTCTTTCTGGAGATGATGTCGGTGCGACGGGACCACAAAGATGCATTATTTTGGAGACGAAGCACATGTGAATCCGAGCACGGGTGTGGCCTATTTTCCTGCGAAACTGGGAAAAGAAAATTGCAATTAAGAAGGGGATGTTTCAACTCGTTTGAGGCCTCTATTTGAAACAAGGTTGTCAAAAATATTTTTTTAACATGACACGAAATATATAATATAAACTTAGATCTCAAACTTAAATTGCAAAATTATAAAATCACAAGAAAAATATTTTAATTAATTATATATTGATAATTTCAGTGAAATAGTAAATAATAGTATAACACAATTAAAATAAAAGTGAAATAAATAATACAAATGTTCAAACACCTTGAAATACATAATTCAAATAAAAATTCATACATGGTTTAAATAACTTAAAAATACAAAAAAAAAAAGATTGAACAACTATGTTTTATTGATAGAGTTTCAGAATATTTTCTAGAGAACAGGTCTTGAAACATACTGCAGGCAACTAGTGAGATGATACAACATTCTAAGGTATGTCACCAACTTCAAAAAAATAATTTAACAGAGATCAATACAATGAACCCGTGACAACGAGAATAAAAACATACAAAATAACATCAATTTAATCTCATGCCACGTCACCTTCCACCTTTTTTTTATGTTAGTAACAGTCCTAGAAATAATGACCTGGGCTCTTGAGTATAGTGGATATTTTTGTGTTATCTATCGTTTGTTTACTTTAATTAAAAACAGAGGAGAGAAGATAGAAATAGATAAAGATTATAAAAATAGAGGATACAAGATATTACGAGAGACAAACATATTTGCGTTTGGTTTGTGGTGTATAAAATAAAATGATTCATGTTTTTGTTTGGATGTTTGTTTGGTTGATGGTAGATAAGACAATAAAATATGAAAATGTTTATTTTATCCTTAATATATATTATTATCAAACTTACATTATATTTTTCACTTTAATTTACATTGAGTGTTGAAATTAATAATAATATAATAACATTAGTTACAAAATAAGGATCAGCCTAGCGGGTCGATCCAAGACCTATACAACTCGAGGTTGGACCGATCTGAATTTAAAAAAATAAAGAAAGGATTTACCAAACTTGACCCGATAAAAAACTTGAGTTGACTGGTGACCCAATAAAACACTGAGTAAAAAACCTAATGACTTTTTCGGAGAAAAAAAATTGGGATTGATCCTCCTAACCCTTGATCCCTAGATGTGTTTTAAAACTATAATAATAACCATTTTTATCCTTACATGCTTTAATTGGATAAATTTGGAATTAAGATTTTTTACATTGATATTTTAGGGGTAACAATAATAAATATTGTTTTTAGATACATGGTCTTTCTATACCTCTTGTTTTAAAAATACATAAATTCATTTTAAAATTATCTTGAAAACAGATTTATTTTTATATCTATATCATTTCAGACAAACACATTTCTATCTTCAATGTCTCTATCTATTTTATCCCGAGACAGTTACAAAACACTAGCTAGCAGGACAACGTATCTAAACTAGAAGAAGTGAAGATTTCAAAATATGATAATCATTATTTTGTTAAAAAAAAAAGATGTTCTTTCACTTTGATTAGATTTTGGAAATTTATTTTATTTATTATTTATTACAAGATATTCTAAGACAATTCAGTGAGACACCACGGACTACTTTGCAGAGGAACAATGTTGGAAAAAAAAATCAATTTTGTTCCTAGAGTTTTTGTTTTTCAATTTGGTCCATGAAGTTTTATATTTTTCAATTCAATTCTCAAACTTTATTTTAACTATTTCAATCCCTAATTTTTAAGAGATAAAAGAAAACATCATTGGAAAGGGGGGAAAGAATTTTGGTTGATCACGCTCTGATAAAAAAAAAAACTCAATCTTGGTTTCAATGGATTTATCTGAGAAGGGAGTTCAATGATTATTGTTTTAAAAAAGTATATCGAGATCTATAATTTTTTTTAATTCGGTTTGATTTTTAATTTTTAGGGTGATAAGATGTTTTGGAGTTAAAATGGGGTCATTGAGATTTTTATGATGCTTTCTAGGATATTTTCAAATAAAAATAAGTTTAAAAATAAATTTTAGAGTTCCTCCAACCCCACATTTTTAGTCATATGTGATGTTCAAAGAATGGACTAATGGACGTATCATCTGTTTTATATGTAAAGGCGAACAAAGTTTTGTCTATCTATGTAAAACACGAGAGCATGGCCTTCCACATCCATGATTAACTAGGCTACGTTTTTTCTTTAGGCCAAACATGCATGCTCATACTTTCAAACCCATACACTTTTTTTTGGATTCGAGGAAACCCCACCCCCCGGAAAGCGCACTTTGTGGGCCCAGGTGAGTAAGTAAAACCCCGGCTGTCCCAGGCTCTTATAAAAGGTGCACGTCCTGACTCGAACTCGAGACCTGCTGTGCAGATCTCAAGCCCTTTGCCACCACGCTACACCCCTTGGGGACTTCAAACCCATACACGTTTAGCCTATTTTGTTAGATGACCCTTCATTTTTCATTTATTTTTTTAAACTTATCATAAATTCCCATGAATAAAATAATTAAAAAAAATATCCAATTATACCATGATTTTCAAATTATTTTATAGCTTTTTTTAATAATATTAACATTTACTTTATGAATAATTATAAATGAAACTCAAATTATTTATTCTTTAATTTTTTCATATAGTCACATAAAAATAAGTGGAACATAATTTAATTTTTTTAGATGGAAATTGCTTTACAAATCATGATAAGTTTTTTTTTTTTTTTTTACAAAGAACCAAACTTATGATATAAAAAACATTGTTCATAGAAAAAATTAAAAAAAAAAGAATAAATAACAAGAAGAGAGTTTCGTATAAAGAAATATTTTTTTTTTTGTTTTCTCTAAAATGTAAATCATTTGAATTTTTATGAATTGCCATTTTAATCACTTTAAGTTTTCGTAAAAAACCATGATATTGATAAAAATAAATAAATAATCATGTCTATGTCAAATAAAAAAAATGTATAAATAAGAAGATATAATTTTTATTGAATAAATATATTTTTATTCTACAATTTAAATTATTAAAATTCTTTCAAGTAATTATTTTAATAATTAGAAAATTAAATAAAAATAGGTTTTGAACATGGCCCTGTGGCATTATGCAACCATACAAAAACTAATTCTACCTAATTTAATTGCCTACGAAAAAGTTTGATATTTAATCTTGTTATCGAATTTTTTTTTTTATCGCATGCACTCTCAAGGTTAGAGAAAGTTTTGAACAAAAATGTTGGGTTTTCCAAATGACATATATGCAATAAAAATGGTAAATTTAAAATTTATTGGGAGTTTTAAGGATTTCATTAGACAAATCTAGAGTTGTTTAGGGTTTATACGAAGATTACATGAAAAACAAAAGTTGTTTTTAGCTTTGAATAATTGCTTTAAGGCTAGATTATCATAAACCATAATTCATCTAAGTGTTCGGCCTTTAACGATAATCCATATGAATCACTGGTGAGAAATCTCTTAAACCCTTTTAGGAGTGAAGAATTATTATATATTTGAGTGCTAGCTCTTTTCTTTTATGTTTCAGATGTTTTTGTATTGTTTTGTACTGTAAATAAATGGCATAACATTTTATTTATAGGGAAACTTAAAAATTCTAAAAATGATAAAATATCAATTTGCCCTTTAAATAATATCACACATATTATTTTAGGATAATTTTAGAAATTTATTCAATCAAGTCCCTACTTGATTTTTTTTAGGTCTAGAAGTGTAATCTCATGTGTTGCTACCCAATTTGTGACCCATCTTTTTGATAAGTTTTTGAAAAATCCAAAAATAGCAGAAAAACAAAAACAAAAAACCCCAAGAAATATATATTATTGATATATTTGCATTGTTTTTAGCATTTTCAGTGTCGTCTAAAAAAATATTAAATTTTGAAGGTCTTTTGAACGCGTTCGACTTTTAACGCGTTGACACGACCAAAAGATTGATGTCTTTTCCCAAGTGTAGGAGTATCGAAGTAAAAATAACCCGGCAAGACCGAGGTCGAACCACAGGGAGGTTAACTATATAAATTATAGTTAACAACAACAACAACAACAACAACAACAAGACTAATAATAAGTTAAAGAGGACTTTGAGACGTAAGATTAATGTGAGGATTAAACACTGATAAAAAAAAATATCAAGGTTAGAGGATCCACTAATGGTATTTTAAACAAGTATAGTATAAACTTTTTTTATTACTCAACTGGAAACCACACACAAAGGAGGTTTTAATCGGATGATTTGTCATTAATAACTCATTATAAATTGTTAACATGATCATATTAATTATCTTATTTAAATAACACCAAACTTTTAAATATTGTCAGGAATTTATGATGCTAACTTATGTTAACAACAAATCAAGTTCCTTTCATAGCACATGTGTAGGTTATACTATACGGTTGAGCTATAAAAGTGCTAAGCATTTGTTATACTAAGTGTTATACAACACAAATCTAGATTAACCATTTAACAAGTAAGGTATTAAGAGTTAATAAGATAAAAATAATAAGACATGTTAATAGCAAGTTATTTAGGATATAAGCATTGAAGTCCATATTGAGTTTATATTATACTTATTCTTACACCATTAGTGTAACCTTTTCACATTGACATAATAAACTTAGCTAAATATAATGAAGAAGAGAAACATAAATAAACAAGATAAGAACATAAATAAGATACAAGTTAACTAAGTAAAGAAAAGGAAATGAAAAACATAAACATGATATTAATGAAAGCAAAATTTAAGCATTACAAAAATATAAAGAGAGAGAGCAAGAGCAAGATCTTGATCTGAACAATCAAGCTCCTAAATGCATAGCAAATGCCTCATTATATAGGCCAAAATTTGGAACTATTGATTTGATGACTAATTGTTGAGTGGGTGGCCAATTCTTGACTTTGTGACAATCTTTATCTCCTTGTCTGAACAAAACATCATTGCTAACGTCAGAATTCAAACAAACTTGAATTATGAAAGTTCTAGTAAATTGTCTCAGCTTTCCAGGAAAACAAATTGAGGTCATTTGGACTTCTAGAACTCGAGATATGGGCTGAACACTGAAAAGTGTCTGGGCTGCAGGACAGATTCAGACTTCTCTGTTGTTGCTACAAATTAGACTTGAAAACAACCTTTTTAAATCTTGGACTCCCATGAAAGTTTTAGGCCTATGTCTTAGCTTTCCATCCATATAAAGCAGACCTAAATCCAAGATCTACAGCTCCAGATATGACCCGATGACCGAACAGTGTTCCAGTTTGGACTGAACCAGCATCTCTTTTCTAAGTTTGGCCCTCTCTTTGTCCTTTCAATTTCAATACTTAAACTCATCAATTAATCCTTTCATTTACGTGATAGGCCTGTATTTAAGATGAACATTTACCATAAATTAAAGGTATCTTATGTTATCAGACTTGTTATTATAAAACATGCTTTAGTTAAGGAGTTATTGATACTTCAAGTGCAAAATGATGATATAAAACCTTGATAAAAATGCATTTTTAAGTACTAATCACACCCCCTAACCAGCTTATTACTAGTCCCTAGTAATCAAAGCGTTAAAATAGAAAAACAATTTGCAAATTCCATAAAGCAAGGCATTCATCATTCAACTTCCATTAATCTATCTAGATAAATAAACTCTCATTAAATTTATATATATGCTCAATAGCTCTTAAACAAGATATTAATAAAACTTTTCTTTTGTGCTCAATATATCAACACATAGTTATGGGGCTTTATGATGTAACCATATTATTCGATAGTTTCACCCACATCTACCTAATGTTTTGTCCATGTTTTATATATAAAATGCCTTGATATTCTTTGTTTTACGTTTTGAAGGCACTTTTGGATGAAAGATGCAAAAAGGAGTAAATTGGAGGTAATTGGCAGATTTGATGTTCAGTCGATGTTTTGTGCAGAACGTGAGTTCTAGAGATCGAAATGAAGTGATTCTAGTGGCACTAAAAAGCTAACATCCATACCTTTCTGGAAATGTAATGCAAGAAAAATAAAAAGAGAAAGATCATGTAAATCACATCCTGCAAAGTCAAATCTCGCATTCTGTCAGTGTTGACCTTTGACCATTAAAACTTTAATATCTGGAGTTACAGAAGTCCAATTGATGCAAAATTACTTTTCTTGGATTCCTAATTCAAAGACCTATCCACACTCCGAATTTCAGCCAAAAAAGATGTCATATAAGGGAGATATGATTTTTCAACTAAATTCTGCCAGCAAACAGGTTTCGTGAAGAAACGAGTCCAAATTACATTCCGAAGCATCTAAACCGACATCCAAGTTTTTATATCAGCAATTTAGCTCCTCTAAGTCAGAGCTTGAAGATTTCATGCAAGACTATTTCTCCTTTTTAGGGAAAATAGTTATTGAAGTACTTAAATGTAAACTGTCAACTTAAGGAAGGACTATTTTGTAAAATAGAGACTATGGTTTCTTAACATATAAAAAGAAAGAGAGAAGGGGCTAGCAGCCAGTGAAAAAGAGGGAGAGCAGAAGGAGGCAGCAGCTAGCAGAGAATAAACACAAATTCTCTCCTCTACAAACCCAAAAATAATGCTCTCTTCAATCTTTAGAAGTAGTTGTTCAATAGTGATGCAAGGCTAAGCTCTTTTCTTGGTTACAAGGACGCAAAAACCTTCGGATTTCAAGAACCGTGAGATTCATTCTTCCTTCTATTTTCAGTTTATGTTATGAATGAGTATAATTGTTTTCCTATGCATATTTCCTATGATTGTTGTTGATGATTGCTAGAGCGGACTCTAAGTTATTGTTGTGAACAATCTATTGCTAAGTTTAATATCAAAACCGGAGTTGTGATATATGAACTTGTGAAGCAACTAAGCTTGATAATTGTGGCGGAACTACGTTATTGAACTTAGGGAGAACATTTGAACAAAGTGACACAAGCTGCGGACAGCTTGTATGTTAATCTTGATGAGATTATCTAGTTCTTAAAGCTACCATTAAATTGAATCATTAGTGCGGACACTTTGATTGTTTGTTGGTTAGGATTAGTTATACGGCGGATCCGTTAATTAATCAACGTTAAGAAAAGATAAAATTTCAGAACATAAACTGCAAATTTCGTTTCAAGGATCGGTTCTAATTTCCGTAGGTGGATGTGTGCTTGCGACCAAGATTTGTTTTCTTGATAAGTTTCGGTTTTAATTGAGTTTGTTTGCTAGTTTAATTGCTGCCATAGTTTAGATAATCACAAACCAAATCCCCCCAATTAGATAACGTACAACATAAAAATCTGACTTGAAACTTCCTCGTGGGATCGACCCCTTGCTTGCTCTATACTATCTTGTGTGTTTTAAGCTAGGGTAATTAATTTGTGCGAACACAACATCGCAACAAATTTTGGCGTCGTTGCCGGGGAGGTAATTTTAGTTGATTCTTGTGCTTGTACTGTTATTTTTATTTGCTGTGATTAAAAAAAAAGAGAGAAACAAAATTTTTGCTTGCGGCGGTATTGTTCACTTACGGCAGTGGTACTGTTCAAAACAGATTTTTTGGTGGAATTAGGTATCGACCTTTTGTTTTCTGAAGGGAAACGACGTTCTGAACAGGCCTAGTGTAACTACTAGCCCCACCCTATCGAGGCCAAATTCTGCTCTTTTCTAGGGTTTTTAGGCAGTTTTAGTTTTCTATCGTAGGATTTTCATATAATTTGCATTGTTTTTTTTTATCTTTTGTGTGGTTGCTTTCTTTTGAGTTTTCTTAGCGATTTATGCCTGTGACCCGTTCTACTAATCAAATTCAAGTGCAGGTTGATCTTGAAATAGAAAGCAGTTTACGCAGGTTAAGAAAGGAAGCTCGCCTCAACTCCATGACGGTTGCACGACAACAAACACTCAAGGAGCTTGCTGCTCCTAACGTGGAAAATCAACCATTGTGCATAAACATTGACAATAATGTAAACTTTGAGCTCAAATCTGGTTTTATACATTTGCTACCAACATTCAATGGTCTTGCAGGTGAAGATCCTCATACTCATCTTAAGGAGTTCCATATGGTTTGTGTTGGCATGAAACCGAACGGAGTTGATAAAGAACAGGTTAAGTTGAAAGCTTTCCCTTTCTCTTTGAAGGGGGCAGCAAAGGCATGGCTTTTCTCTATTCTCTCAGGATTTATTGGAACTTGGAATGCCATGAAGAAGATTTTCCTTGAGAAGTATTTCCCAGCATCTCGAGTTGCCAACATAAGAAAAGAAATATGTGAGATTCGGCAATTTCATTAAGAGACTCTTTCCGAGTATTGGGAAAGATTTGAGCAACTATGCATTCAATGCCCTCATCATCAAATACTCGATCAACTGCTTATTCAATATTTCTATGAAGGATTGATGCCTACTGACCGTAGTATCATTGATGCTGCAAGTGAAGGGGCATTGGTAGATAAGACACCCGAGGCTGCACACCAATTGATCTCAAACATGGCAGCCAACTCAAAACAATTTGGCACTCGTGGAGACTTCTCCAACAAACGAGTAAATGAGGTAAGTATTTCTAACCTTGAAAATAAAGTTAATGATCTTACTTCTCTTGTGCGTTCTTTGGCTTGTGGAAATGTGCAGCAGGTGAAAGTTTGTAGCATATGCTCCTTACAAGGACATGCTTCAGATATGTGCCCAACAATGCAAAAAGATTACATTGAACAAGCTCATGCAATTGATGGAGCATTCAACGGACAACCCCAGCGTAAATATGATCCCTTTTCCAACACGTACAATCCCGGATGGAGAGATCATCCCAACTTACGCTACGGCGACCAATCCCAACAAGGCAAAAGCCCGACAGTTCCATCCCCATGGATTTCAGCCCCAACAGAATTATCAAGCAAGACAAACCCCTCCATTCACAAACTCCAATGTTATGGGGTCGTCATCCAATGATGATCTTCATGAGATGATGAAAGCTTTGGCTTCTAATACTGTTACCTTGCAACAAAATGTCATGTCTTTTCAACAGGAAACAAGGTCAAGTATTCATAACTTGGAAAAGCAAATGGGGCAAATAGCTTCAAGTGTCGGGAAATTGGAGGCACAAATGAATGGAAAACTGCCCTCCCAAGCTTTGAATCCAAAAGAGAATGTTAGTGCAATAATGCTGCGAAGTGGGAAAGAACTTGAAAGACAAAGGTCGAAACAGATTGAGATGGAGGAAGAAGAAGAGATAGAAACCGAATTGAGTACAAAGAAGAAACATCCTTCTCCTTCCCAAACTGAAACAATGACCAACACTCCAAAGGTAACTCCTCACTCAATGAATTCCAGTTTTAAAACAATTCCACTCTTTCCCGTGAGTTCTTCTAGGTCAAAGAAAGAAGACAAAGAAAAAGATATTTTAGAGGTTTTCAAGAAAGTAGAACTCAACATTCTTTTGCTTGATGCTATCAAGCAAATTCCCAAGTATGCCAAATTCTTGAAGGAGTTGTGTACTACCAAGAGAGCTTTCAAACTGAAAGGTCATGAAATGGTAAGTATGGGTGAAGTTGTATCTGCCGTTGTTCAAAAGAATCTGCCTTTGAAACAAAAAGACCCAGCTGCGTTTACTATCCTATGTGTTATTGGTAATGCTAGTTTTAAAAGAGCTTTATGCAATTAAAGTGCATCCATTAGTGTTATGCCTAAACATGTTTATGATTTTCTTAGTCTAGAGCCTTTGAATAAAACTAGTATTGTAATACAACTTGTGGATCGTAGTTTTGTTTACCTACTTGGTGTGATAGAAGATGTCCTAGTCAAGATTGATAGTTTGGTTATTCCATGTGACTTTTATATTCTTGATATGGAACATGATTCTTGTGATTCATCAACCAGCACTCCTATATTGTTTGGGAGACCATTCTTGAAAACTGCCAACATAAAGATTGATTGTGGTAAGGATACCTTGTCTATAGAGGTAGGAGATGAAAAAATTGAATTCAATTTTCATGATGCAATGAAATATCCTTATAACAATGTTTATTCTATCACATGCTATGACCAAATTGATAAGTGTGTGCAGCAAGTTTGTGATTTTGATTGCGAAGACGGATTAAGCATAGCTTTGAGCTATGGCTATGATTTCACTAAGATAGAAGAGATGGAGAGGCACGTGTGTGTTCCCCAAAACGTGCACGAATCAGTATTGGCCTTACAAGCTTTGCAAACCGTTCCCCATGGTAATGTCTTTGTTGATTTAGTACTTTCACATAAAAAGCTTTTGCCATCTATTTTACAAGCCCCCGAGTTAGAATTAAAACCTTTGCCCGATAATTTGAAGTATGTATTCATTGGTGACAACCATACACTTCTCGTTATCATAGCAAAAGGTTTGACAAGTATGCAAGAGGAAAAACTTGTGAAGTTGTTGTGTGATCACAAGACGACCATTGGATGGACTTTAGCCGACATCAAGGGCATTAGTCCCTCAATGTGTATGCATCACATGCTATTGGAGGACAACGCAAAACCAACAAGGGAAATGCAAAGGAGGTTGAACCCACCTATGATGGAGGTAGTGAAAGCTGAAATTTTGAAATTGTTAGATGCAGAAGTCATTTACCCCATCACTGACAGTAAATGGGTCGCGCCAATCCATGTGGTGCCCAAAAAGACCGGAATCACGTTGGTGAAAAACAAAAATGATGAGCTCATTCCTAATCGCATCTCGAGTGGATGGAGAATGTGTGTTGATTACAGAAAGCTCAATCTTTCTACACGCAAAGATCATTTCCCATTACCATTCATGGATCAAATGCTTGAACGCCTAGCAGGTAAGTCTTTTTATTGCTTTCTCGATGGATATAGTGGATACAATCAGATTGTTATTCATCCTAAGGATCAAGAAAAGACTACATTTACATGTCCATTTGGTACATATGCATATAGGAGAATGCCTTTTGGTCTCTGTAATGCTCCTGCAACTTTTCAAAGATGCATGATGAGTATTTTTTTTTTTTACTATGTTGAAAGAATAATTGAGGTTTTTATGGATGATTTCACGGTGTATGGTGATTCTTTTGATAAATGTCTAGAAAATTTATCTTTGATCTTGAAAAGATGCATTGAAACTAACCTTGTCTTGAACTATGAAAAGTGTTATTTTATGGTAGAACAAGGAATAGTTATTGGGCATGTTGTGTCTTCACATGGATTAGAGGTTGATAAAGCTAAGATAGATGTTATTTCATCATTGCCTTACCCCTCATGCGTGAGGGGAGTTCGTTCTTTTCTAGGCCATGCAGGTTTCTATCTACGCTTTATCAAAGATTTCTCGAAAATTACAGCGCCCTTGTGCAGACTATTAGCCAAAGAAGTGGATTTTGTGTTTGATCAAGCATGTAAAGATGCCCATGATGAACTTAAGAGATGTGTCACATCTGCCCATATCATTCAACCACCAAATTGGGATGAACCTTTTGAGATAATGTGTGATGCGAGTGACTATGCGGCACAAGCTGTGCTTGGGCAAAGAATTGGGAAGAATTTGCATTTTATCGCCTATGCTTCTCGCATGTTGGATGGAGCACAATGCAAATACTATACAACTGAAAATGAACTTTTTGCAGTGGTGTTTGCTCTTGAAAAATTCAGGTCATATCTACTTGGTACAAAAGTCATTGTTTTTACTGACCATGCAGCTCTCAGGTATCTTTTGAAGAAGAAGGAGTCCAAACCAAGACTGATTAAGTGGATCTTGCTTTTACAAGAATTCGATCTTGTGATCAAAGACAAAAAAGGTGCTGAAAACCATGTGGCTGATCACTTGAGCGACTGAGGACTAAGGATATACAGATCGAAACAATAAGAGAGACATTCCCCGATGAGCAGTTGTATATGTTGCATTCCTCTACAAGACCATGGCATGCTGATTTGGTAAACTATTTAGTCACCAAAGAATTCCCTCCAGGTTTGTCTAAACCCCAAAAAGATAAGTTACGAGCTGATGCTAAATATTATTTTTGGGACGATCTTTACCTTTGGAAATTTTGTGTGGATCAAGTAGTTAGGAGGTGTGTACCACAAGATGAATTTCATTCCATTCTCACTTTTTGTCATTCTCATTCTTGTGGTGGACATTTTGGAGCAAAAAAAACAGCCCACAAGGTACTTGAAAGTGGTTTCTATTGGCCTTCTATTTTTAAAGATGCATATCACTTCTGCAAATCATGTGAAAAATGCCAAAGAACAGGTAATATCACTCATAAGAATCAAATATCTTTAACAAATATTCTTGTAAGTGAAATTTTTGATGTTTGGGGTATTGACTTTATGGGTCCATTTCCTTCTTCTTTTGGCAATCTTTATATTCTTCTTGCTGTTGATTACGTGTCCAAATGGATTGAGGTGAAAGCCACATGAACTAATGATGCTAAGGTTGTTTTAGTTTTGTCAGGACTCACATATTTGACAGGTTTGGAATCCCTAAAGTTATCATTAGTGATCGTGGCACTCATTTCTGCAATCGTTCCATGGAAGCATTGCTATGCAAATATCATGTGACTCATCAAACTTCCACGGCATATCATCCTCAAACGAATGGCCAAGCTGAAATTTCAAATCGAGAAATCAAGTCCATTTTGGAAAAAATAGTGCAACCTAACCGGCGAGATTGGAGTCTATATCTTGGAGATGCACTTTGGGCTTATTGGACTGCTTATAAATCACCTATAGGAATGTCACCTTATAGAATGATTTATGGAAAAGCATGTCATCTATCGATGGAGCTTGAACACAAAGCTTTTTGGGCCATTAAACAATGTAACATGGATTATGATGCTGCTGGAATTGCAAGAAAACTGCAACTGCAAGAGTTGGAAGAAATTCAAAATGATGCTTACGAGAATGCAAGGATTTACAAAGAAAAGACTAAGAATCTTCATGACCGAATGCTTACAAGAAAGGAGTTTCATGTTGGAGACAAAGTCCTTTATCATTCGCGTTTGAAACTTTTTCCTGGAAAATTGCGCCCTCGTTGGATTGGACCCTTTGTTGTTTCTAATGTTTTTCCTTATGGTGCAGTTGAAATTACAAGTTTAGAAACCAATAAAGTACTCAAGGTCAATGGGCATCGTTTGAAACCTTTCTATGGACGGCAGAACTCACCACTTATGTAGAGTTAGCTGAACCAATCTATGAAGAATGAGCATGCCACATGTCAAGCCAATGACATAAAACAAAAGCGCTTACTGGGAGGCAACCCAGCACAAAAAGAAAAAAAATCAGATTTGCTTTCTTTTTCCTTATCTTTTATTTTTTCGCATTTTAATTTATTTTATGTCATTCTCTTATGTTCCTTTGCTTTTATTTCAACATTGAGGATAATGTTGTGTTTTAAGTGTGGGGGTATTGGGAGAATTTTAGTTTTCTTTGTTGTTCTTAAAAAAAAAAAATTTGTTTTTAATCTTTTTAACTCCCATTGGTTTTTGAGAATATGAGTATTATGTATGAGAATTAATTGAGATAGATGAAGATATAAATCAAATGAAGGAGTATGCATGCAAATTTTAAGGTTTAACTGGTTTAGGGATTGACTTTGAGAATATGCCATGTTGAATTTATAGTGTTATACCAATGTAAGCTTTTGAGCCTCTAACATTATATTATTTGAGTGTGCATTCTTTCAATGATATGTATCTCTAGAACTTGCTTCATATCTTATTGAGATTATATTCCATTACAAATATACATGAAGATGATAAAGGCATTAGGAATTTTAATCACTTGAACCAAAAAGCCAACCTAAAGCATATTATCCTTAATGAGCCCCTTTTGAGCTTGTTTGTCTTTTCTTTGCTTTATCCATGTATAAGCCTTAACTTTATATATGTTTTTCTTTTCCCCTGGCCAAGGATTAGTAGAGCATATATTTGTGATATCTCATGGAATTATGGTTGGAAATTATGTGAAAAGAAAGAAGTGATGCTTGATGAGAATATGGGCAAAGTTATTAAAAGTGAAAAAAAAACAATGAAATGAAAAAAAGAAAAAGAAAAAAAAAGTGTTCCTTATATTCTTAAGATTTTATGTTGAAAGAGCTTGAAATCAAAAGGAGTTAAGCATTGGTGATTAATGATGAAAAATTTATGAGCTTTGATGGAATATCTTGTTTGAAGTATCATTTTTCAAAATGCTCTACTTTCTTTGGTTTGAACCTTTCCTTTTACTTTCTTTTACCTCACCTTAACCTTAGCCCCATTACAACCGAAAAATAAGTCCTTTTGATTCATGTAGTACTTGTAATAAGTTGCTAATGGAGATGAGATTGAAAAGCAAGATTATGGTAGAACATACTCTTTGATTGAATTTGAGAGATTTAAACACATAAACCCTAAACATATGAGTAGGGGTGAGCAAAAAAACCGAATAAACCGAGAAAAAAATAACCGAAAAAACCGAACCGAAAAAAAAACCGATTAAAATTTTTGTAAAAATTTTCGGTTCGGTTCAGTTTCGGTTTCAGAAACCTGAAATTGGAAAAACCCCAATCAAACCGAACCGGTTCGGTTTAAGGGGTACTATAGTATAAATACAAAAAAAAAACACGTTATCTTTCTTAACCCTAGCCGTCCTTCTCCTTGCTCCTGAGCCGCTCCTCAACTCACAATTCACAATTTCACATATGTAACGAAATCAATCCATCTTCATCTACAGGACCACAGCCAGCCACATCCCTCTCTCACCATCTTCATCTTCAAACGCCAGTCAGCCACATCCCTCTCGTCCCTCTCTCACACGGTCACACCCAACCTTGAATCGTAGGACACATAATCACACACCACACCGGCACACTGAACCTCTAGAGTCCAACTCCAGATTTAGCAAAAAAGACACAAAAAGAAAAAGAAGGAAGGCATTCGTCATTTGTTGTGGGGGGTTTGTAAAGCACTCCACTCCATGTTTTTGAAACGCTGCAGCTGCAATTCCTTCACTAGCTAGATCTACTTGTTTGGCTTTGGACATTCCTTCCACTTGAATCCACAGAGAGGAGAGGAAGCTTGGAGTTTTGCTAAGGAAGTTGCATTTGTTTCTGAATCCAAGCGCCATCATTTGAATCCAAGGATACATGTTTTGCTTTATCTTCTTCTACGCTTTTAGCATGTAAATTTCTAGTTTGTCTTTGAGTTCTCTTTGTCGGTGTTTTTTTTTTGTGGGAATATTGCGTTATTATTTTAAAGAGGAGTGAAAATGACTCCCTAACCGAAACAAATAATGGCATGAAAGCAGGTTTTGCCTGAAATTTGTGATTTTCTCTTAACGTTGTTGTTTCTTTTTTAATTTGCTTACTTACTTTTTGACATTTTCTCAACAACCCAATACAAAACCAATCAATAATTCATTGCCTTTTGTTTTCCTTTCCTTTCCTTTCCGGGGTCTTAATAGTAGTTTCTTCATCCATGTTGTGTGTTTTTTTTTTTTATAAATTAAATTCGATCATTCTTACAGTAGGATGTCTTGTTGTTGTGGTGGTTAATTGAGAAGCAGGCTTGTTTAGCTTAAAAATAGAGGAACCACTAGGTGACGAGGGGGCTAGAAAGGCCCCGACTTCAGAGAGACAGGTTTTCCGGTTTTTCTATTAAAAAACCGAACCGAACCGAACCGAAACCGGTCGGTTCAAACCAGTTTCGGTTCGGTTTCGGTTTGAATTTTTAAGTTTTTTAAAATTTGATTTTGGTTAGTTTTTTAGTTAAAAACCGAACCGAACCGGTTTTGCTCACCCCTACATATGAGTGTTGGAGTGTATATCAATGAGAGGACCTATCACTTTGGCATGACATAGATTTCATTTAAATCCCGACGATTGATTAAGTTTTGAAGTTTGCATGTAAACAAATTCATGAAAATTGATGTTTTTTTTTTTATCCTTTTTTAATATATTCTTATTTATAATGCTTGTACTCTTGGACATTGATGGGAGATTAAGAGATTGATCATAGTTATTTTTAATTTAATTTTATGTATCCTTTCTCGAGGACGAGCAAGAGCTAAGTATGGGGGTATTTGATGTAACCATATTATTCGATAGTTTCACCCACATCTACCTAATGTTTTGTCCATGTTTTATATATAAAATGCCTTGATATTCTTTGTTTTATGTTTTGAAGGCACTTTTGGATGAAAGATGCAAAAAGGAGTAAATTGGAGGTAATTGACAGATTTGACGTTCAGTCGATGTTTTGTGCAGAGCGTGAGTTCTAGAGATCGAAATGAAGTGATTCCAATGGAACTAAAAAGCTAACATCCATACCTTTCTATAAATGTAATGCAAGAAAAATAAAAAGACAAAGATCATGGAAATCACATCCTACAAAGTCAAATCTCGCATTCTATCAATGTTGACCTTTGGCCATTAAAAATTTAATATCTGGAGCTAAAGAAGTCCAATTGATGCAAAATAAATTTTCTTGGATTCCTAATTCAAAGACCTATCCACACTCCGAATTTCAGCCAAAAATGATGTCATATGAGGGAGATATGATTTTTCAACTGAATTCTGCCAGCAAACAGGTTTCATGAAGAGACGAGTCCAAATTACATTCTGAAACATCTAAACCGACATCCAAGTTTTTATATCAACAATTTAGCTCCTCTAAGTCAGAGCTTGAAGATTTCGTGCAAGGCTTTTTCTCCTTTTTAGGGAAAATAGTTATTGAAGTACTTAAATGTAAATTGTCAACTTAAGGAAGGACTATTTTGTAAAATAGAGACTAGGGTTTCTTAACATATAAAAAGAAAGAGAGAAGGGGCTAGCAGCCAGCAAAAAAGAGGGAGAGCAGAAGGAGGCAGCAGCCAGCAGAGAATAAACACAAATTCTCTCCTCTACAAACCCAAAAATAATGCTCTCTTCAATCTTTAGAAGTAGTTGTTCAATAGTTATGTAAGGCTAAGCTCTTTTCTTGGTTGCAAGGACGCAAAAACCTTCGGATTTCAAGAATCGTGAGATTTATTCTTCCTTCTATTTTCAGTTTATGTTATGAATGAGTATGATTGTTTTCTTATGCATATTTCCTATGATTGTTGTTGATGATTGCTAGAGCGGACTCTAAGTTATTATTGTGAACAATCTATTGCTAAGTTTAATATCAAAACCGGAGTTGTCATATATGAACTTGTGAAGCAACTAAGCTTGATAATTGTGGCGGAACTACATTATTGAACTTAGGGTGAACATTTGAACAAAGTGACACAAGCTGCGGACAGCTTGTATGTTAATCTTGATGAAATTATCTAGTTCTTAAAGCTACCATTAAATTGAATCATTAGTGCGAACACTTTGATTGTTTGTTGGTTAGGATTAGTTATAGGGCGGATCCGTTAATTAATCAATGTTAAGAAAAGATAAAATTTCAGAACATAAACTGCAATTTTCGTTTCAAGGATCGGTTCTAATTTCCGTAGGTGGATGTATGCTTGCGACCAAGATTTGTTTTCTTGATAAGTTTCGGTTTTAATTGAGTTTGTTTGCTAGTTTAATTGCTGCCATAGTTTAGATAATCACAAACCAAATCCTCCCAATTAGATAACGTACAACATAAAAATCTGACTTGAAACTTCCTCATGGGATCGACCCTTTGCTTGCTCTATACTATCTTGTGTGTTTTAAGCTAGGGTAATTAATTTGTGGGAACGCGACATCGCAACACTTTACTTGGAAGAAAACAAAATTTTTGTTCTAAGGTTTAAGGCTAACTTGGGTTAGGATTATTATCTTTTTTTTTTAAAAAAAATATAAACATATAACTTAAAACACAATGCATGTTTAACCCATGTAACGAGCTTTTGGCTAATGACTCCCAGACCAGTTGGTCTTAGGGCATTAGGTGTTGAGACATCTCTACGAGCTTAGTAACTCGGGTTGCAGATACTGATACGTAGATAGTGCAATGCTTGATTTTCTTAAGCTTTTCTCCTCAACCCATGTAACAAGCGTTGGGCTAATAGCTCCCAAGTCAGTTGACTTGATGAAACCATATTATTCGATAGTTTCACCCATATTTAACTAGTGTTTTGCCTATGTTTTATATATAAAATGCCTTGATATTCTTTGTTTTATTTTTTGAAGGCACTTTTGGATGAAAGATGCAAAAAGGAGTAAATTGGAGGTAATTAACAGATTTGACCTTCAGTCGATGTTTTGTGCAGAGCGTGAGCTCTAGAGGTCAAAATGAAGTGATTCTAGTGGAATTAAAAAGCTAACATCTATACCTTTTTGGACATCTAAGGCGAGAAAATAAAATAAGGAAGAGCATGGAAATCGCAGCCTTCAAAGTCAAATCTCGCAATCTGCCAGTGTTGATCTTTGGCCATTCCAACTTGAATATCTGGAGCTACAGAAGTCTAATTGATGCAAACTCAATTTTCTTGGATTCCTGACTCAAAGGCCTATAAACGCTCCATATTTCAGCCAAAAACGATGTCATATGAGGGAGATATGAGTTTTCAAAGATGACCGATATCCAATTTTTTATTTCAGCAATTTAGCTCCTCTAAGTCAAAGCTTGAAGATTTCATGCAAGGCTATTTCTCCTTTTTTAGGAAAATAGTTATTGAAGTAGTTAAATGTAAACAATCTACTTAAGGGAGGACTATTTTGTAAAATAGAGACTAGGGTTTCCTAGGATATAAAAAGAATGAGAGAAGAGAAGGGGGGCAGCCAGCCAAGAGGAGAAAAACGCCCCCTTCCTCTAAGAAACCCGAAATCATGCATTCATCCCTTTTTTTAATTAGTTTTTCAACAAACATGGAAGGCTAAACACTTTTTCTTTGTTGCAAGGACACGAAAACCTTCGAATTTCAAGAACTGTGAGATTTATTTTACTTTTTCTTTTCAGTTTATATGATGAATATGTGTGTTCTCCTATGCTTATTTTTCCTATGATTGTTTATTTTAATTGCTAGAGCGGACTCTAAGTTATTATTGTAGACAATCTATTGCTAAGTTTGATATCAAAACCGGAGTTGTGGTATATGAACTTGTGAAGCAACTGAGTTTAATAATTGTGGCGGATCTACGTTATTAATCTTAGGGAGAACATTCAATCAAATCAAACATAGACTGCAAACAATTATGTTTTCTTGATTAATCAACTTATCTAGTTCTTAAGGCTGCCATTGAATTAAATTACTAGTGCGGACACTATGGTTGTTTGATGGTTAGGGTTAGTTATACGGCGGATCCGTTAACTAACCAATGTTAAGAAGAGATAAATATTTAGAAGAGATCAAGGTTTGTTCTCTTGATAATTTTCTGATTTTATTAAATTTTGTTTAATAGTTTTCTGTTTTCTTTTGCTTTAGCCTAGATAACATCCCCCCCCCCCAAATTGCATATCATCTAGCATAAAAATTTAACTTGAACCTTCCTCGTGAGATCGACCCCTTGCTTGCTCTATACTATCTTGTGTGTTGTGTTTGAAGCTAGGGTAATTAATTTGTGCGATCGCGACATCACAACAAATTTTGGTGCCGTTTCCGGGGAAGTAATTTTAGTTGATTCTTGTGCTATTATTTTTATTTGCTGTGATTTTTTATTTCTTTTTCTGGAAAAAAAATAGAATTTTTTGCTTGCTGCGGTACTGTTCAAAACAGATTTTTTGGTGGAATTAGGTATCGGCCTTTTGTTTCCTGAAGTGAAACGACGTTCTAAATAGGACTAGTGGTAAACCACTATACCCACCTTGTCGAGGCCAAATTCTGTTGTTTTCTAGGGGTTTTAGGCAGTTTTAGTTTTCTAGCGTAGGATTTTCGTACAATTTGCATTGTTTTCGATCTCTTGTGTGGCTGGTTTCTTTTTTAGTTTTCTTGATGATTTATGCCAGTAACCCATTCTATTAATCAAAGTCAAGTGCAATTATATCTTAAAATAGAAAAAAACTTTACGCAGGTTACGAAAGGAAGCTCGCCTCAACACCATGGCTGTTGCACGACAATAAACACTCAATGAGCTTGCTGCTCCTAACGTGAAAAATTAGCCATTGTGCATAAACATCGACAATAATGTAAGCTTTGAACTCAAATTTGGTTTTATACATTTGCTACCAACATTCAATGGTCTTGCAGGTGAAGATCCTCATACTCATCTCAAGGAGTTCCATATGGTTTGCGTTGGCATGAAACCGAATGGAGTTGACGAAGAACAGGTTAAGTTGAAAGATTTCCCTTTGTCTTTAAAAGGGGCAGCAAAGGCATAGTTTTTCTCTATTCTCCCAGGTTCTATTGGAACTTGGAATGCCATGAAGAAGATTTTCCTTAAAAAGTATTTCCCGGCATCTCGAGTTGCCAACATAAGGAAAGAAATATGTGGGATTCGACAATCTCATGGAGAGACACTTTCCGAGTATTGGGAAAGATTTGAGCAACTATGCATTCAATGCCCTCACCATCAGATACCCGATCAACTGCTTATTCAATATTTCTATGAAGGATTGATGCCTACTGACCGTAGTATCATTGATGCGGCAACTGGAGGGGCATTGGTAGATAAGACACCCGAGACTGCACGCCAATTGATCTCAAACATGGCATCCAACTCGAAACAATTTGGCACACGTGGAGACTTCGCAAACAAATGAGTAAATGAGGTAAGTATTTCTAACCTTGAAAATAAAGTTAATGATCTTACTTCTCTTGTGAGTTATTTGGCTTGTGGAAATGTATAGCAGGTGAAAGTTTGTAGCATATGTTCCTTACAAGGACATACCTTAGATATGTGCCCAACAATGTAAGAAGATTACATTGAACAGGTTCATGTAGTTGATGGAGGATTCAACGGACAGTCCCAGTGTAAATATGATCCCTTTTCCAACACGTACAATCTCGGATGGAGAGATCATCCAAACTTATGTTATGGGAACCCACCTCAACAAGGCAATCAAGGCCGACAATTCCATCCCCATGGATTTCAGCCCAACAGAATTATCAAGCAAGACAACCCCCTCCATTCATAAACTCCAATGTTATGGGGTTGTCATCCAGTGATGATCTTCGTGAGATGATGAAAACTTTGGCTTCTAACACTGTGACCTTGCAACAAAATGCCATGTCTTTTCAATAGGAAACAAGGTCAAGTATTCACAACTTGTAGAAGCAAATGGAGCAAGTAGCTTCAAGTATGGGGAAATTGGAAGCACAAATGAATGGAAAATTGCCCTCCGAAGCATTGAATCCAATAGAGAATGTTAGTGTGATCATGCTACAATGTGGGAAAGAACTTGAAGAGAAAAGGTTGAAACAAATTGAGATGGAGGAAAAAGAAGAGATAGAAACCGAATTGAGTACAAAGAAGGAACATCCTCCTCATCTACAAACTGAAACATCAATCAACACTCCAAAGTAACTCATCACTCAATGAATTCCAGTTTTAAAACAATTCCACCCTTTCCTGTGAGTTCTTATAGGTCAAAGAAAGAGGACAAAGAAAAAGAGATTTTAGAGGTTTTCAAGAAAGTAGAACTCAACATTCCTTTGCTTGATGCTATCAAGCAAATTCCCAAGTATGCCAAATTCTTGAAGGAGTTGTGTACTACCAAGAGAGTTTTCAAACTAAAAGGTCATGAAATGGTAAGTATGGGTGAAGTTGTATCTGCTATTGTTCAAAAGAATATGCATTTGAAACAAAAAGACCTAGGTGCGTTTACTATTCCATGTGTTATTGGTAATGCTAGTTTCAAAAGGGCCTTGTGCGATTTAGGTGCATCCATTAGTGTTGTCGCACCCGACATCGCGGCGGCCCTAAAAATAATACTCTTAATTGTGGAAAAAGAACAGATTTATGGCATCTTGTTCTTTTAGGGGAAAAATGTTTTGTTTGGGGAGTCGCCACCTAGTATTATGGTCATTAGGAACCCTAACTGGTCAACAGAGATTCTATGGTTCAGGACTGGTTACGTAAAAGGAAAGATATTATCACCCCTTAAACGTTCTGCCTGAGGCAGACTGCATTGCTGCTTTTGTCTTAAATTGCTAAACATTTATTCGCTTATGCTATGATGTTTTGTTTATAATATTCCTGACTCTGGCGCTAGTGAATATTCGATCGCGAATAATTCCAACTTTGGCGTTGGTAAAAATTCCACCCCGAATAATTCCAACTCTGGCGTTGGTAAATATTCCACCACAAATAATTCCAACTCTGGCATTGGTAAAAATTCGTAGCTACCAAAAAATTAGTATATTTTCTTTTCTTTTCCCTTTTTTATTCATGATCCTGATATAAGTGAATAAATTGACAAAAATATATTTTTTCTAAGACATGCAAAATTTTTATTTCTACACTTTCTATTTTTTTTATTTTTGTTTTTTTTTGGGCTGGGCCCAGCTCAGCCCATGGGGGCTGGGCTAGGCTAGGCCCAACCAGTGGCCTGGCCCGGTCTAAGTAGCAAGCGTGCATGAAAGCGCTCGCCTGCTACGAGAACAAATGACTGAATTATAATTCACTGCTACAGTAGCAAGTGAATTATAATTCATAGTTACTGTAGCAAAGCAAATTAATTATAAGGCAAAGGAAAGCGGGGAATGAGAAAGCACTTACCTGATGCGGGGAGATGAAGTCGAAGACGATGGTAATGGCGTGCCTGGACAACACTTCTATTGTTCTTTCCTTCTGCTTGTCTCCTCCTTCCTTTTATGCTCTGTTTTCCCTGGTTCTCTCTTCCTCTCTTTAGTCCAGGTTTAGGTGCTGCGGCGAAGACGATGATTGGCCAATGTTCCCTACTTCTGTTTCTCGTTAGCTTATCCTCTCTGTTTATCTTCTCTGTTCTATTGACTCTCTTTGCAGGTTTCGGTCCTCTGCTTCTTCTTCTTCGTCTTCCGTCCTCTGTCTCTGGTTCTACCATGTTCTCGGTGTCGTCCCCTTTCTTTTGTGATTCTTTGTTCTGCTGCCTCTGGTTCTGGAGGCTGGTTGCTGAAGACTTGAAGACGATGGTCAACGCCGGTTCTCGTCTCTGCGCTTTCGTTCGATGGGTTGAGTTTGCGTCTCCTTTGCTCCTCGGTTCTGCCTTGTTGTTTTGGTCTCCTGCGTCTTCTCCCCCTATTCCAGTCCAAATCCCTCACAGTTTTTTTTCTTGTTCTTTCTTTCTCTTCCCTTTTTCCCCTTAGTTCTGTCTCTAGTTTTTCTTCTTTTTTTTCTTTCCTCCTCCGTTCGTTCGTCTCCTCTGTTTCTTTTTAAACCAGAGGCCACCCCCCGTCCACTCCTTTTTCTTTTCTTTTGTCCCTTCTCTTCTCCAGCCATTTTTTTCTGGTTTTATCCTCCCTTAGAATGCCATGCGGTCCTGTGCTCTCTGTTTTTAATGCAGGAGTAAAGGCAACAGTTTTCTTTTTTTCGGGTGAAGAAGATGAACAGTGTTGAGGTTATATTGTGTTTTGGTCCTTGATGTTTTGAAAGTTTTGTAATCAAGCCCTTGAATAAACTTTAATTGGACCCCTGCATTTCAGTGAATTTTACAAGACAGTCCCTGGATGTTAATTTCTTGCAAAATTTACCAGAATCAGCCCTATACTTTGATAATTTTTCAATTAAGCCCCCCTGATTTCATTAATTAAATTAATACCAATCTCAATTAAGTCTCAAAACTTATCAATTCTCCAATTAAGCCCTTAATTGGATTAATTAAATTAATTCTAAGCTTAATTAAGCCTCAAAACTTATCAATTCTCCAATTAAGCCCTTGATTGGATTAATTAGATTAATTCCAAAGTTTAATTAAACCCTAAAACTTCCAATCATGTTGCCTTTAACCCAAATTTTAATTCATTCTTCATTTATTTCATTTTACTTGTTTTTTCATCATTATCATCATTTTTTTTTATCCTTTTCAGTAAATAAAATAATAATAATAATTAAAATAAAATGGTCAAAAATTGGGTTATGACAAGTGTTATGCCTAAAAATGTTTATGATTCTCTTAGTCTTGAGCCTTTGAATAAAACTAGCATTGTAATATAACTTGCGGATCGTAGTTTTGTTTACCCACTTGGTGTGATAGAAGATGTCCTAGTCAAGATTGATAGTTTGGTCATTCCATGCGACTTTTGTATTCTTGATATGGAACATGATTCTTGTGATTCATCAAACAACACTCCTATATTGTTTGGGAGACCATTCTTGAAAACTGCCAATACAAAAATTGATTGTGGTAAGGATACTTTGTCTATGGAGGTAGGAGATGAAAAAATTTAATTTAATTTTCATGATGCAATGACATATCCTTATAGCAATGTTTATTCTATCACATGTTATGACCAAGTTGATAAGTGTGTGCAGCAAGTTTGTGATTTTGATAGTGAGGATGGATTAAGCGTAGCTTTGCGCTATGGCTATGATGTTACCGAGATAGAAGAGATGGAGAGGCACATATGTGTTCCCCAAAACATACATGAATCAGCATTGGCTTTGCAAGCTTTGCAAATTGTTCCCAATGATGCAGGAGTCATTCACCCCATTATGGACAGTGAATGGGTGGCGCCTATCCTTTTGGTGCTTAAAAAGATTGGAATTGCGTTGGAAGAAATACAAAATTATGCTTATGAGAATGCAAGGATTTACAAGGAAAAGACTAAGAGTCTCCATGACCGAATGATTACAAGAAAAGAGTTTAATGTTAGAGACAAAGTCCTTTTTTATCATTCGCGTTTGAAATTTTTTCCTGGAAAGTTGCGCTCTTGTTGGATTGGACCCTTTGTTGTTTTTAATGTTTTTCCTTATGGTGCAGTTGAAATTACAAGTTTAGAAACCAACAAAGTACTCAAGGTCAATGGGCATTGCTTGAAACCTTTCTATGAAGGTTGGATGGTAGAACTCACCACTTCTGTGGAGTTAGCTGAACTAATCTATGAAGAATGAGCATGCAACATCTCGAGCCAATGACATAAAACAAAAGCGCTTATTGGGAGGCAACCCAGCACAAAAAAGAAAAAAAAAACAGATTTGCTTTCTTTTTCCCTAATCTTTTATTTTTCGCATTTTACTTTATTTTTGTCATTCTTTCCTTTTCTTTTATTTCAATATTGAGGACAATGTTGTGTTTTAAGTGTGGGGGTATTGGGAGAATGTTGGTTTTCTTATTTTGGTTTTCTTTGTTGTTCCAAAAAAAAATATTCTATGTTTGATCTTTTAAACTCCTATTGGTTTATGAAAATGTGAGTATTACATATGAGAATTAATTGAGATAGATGGAGATATGAATCGAATGAAAGAGTGTGCATGCAAGTTTTAAGGTTTAATTGGTTTAGGGATTGACTTTGAGAATATGCCATGTTGACTTTATAGTGTTATACCAATGCAGACTTTTGAGCCTTCAACATTATATTCTTTGAACATGCATTCTTTCAATGATATGTATCTCTAGAACTTGCTTTATATCTTGTTGAGATTACATTCACATTACATATATATACATGAAGATGATAAAGGCATTAGAAATTTTAACCACTTGAGCCAAAAAGCCAACCTCAAGCATATTATCGTTAGTGAGTCCCTTTTGAGCTTGTTTATCTTTTCTTTGCTTTATCCATGTATAAGCCTTAACTTTTTATATGTTTTCCTTTTCCCTTGGCCAAGGATTAGTAGAGCATATACTTATGATATCTCATGGAATTATGGTTGAAAATTATGTGAAAAGAAAGAAGAAGTGATGCTTGATGAAAAGATGGGCAAAGTTGCCAAAGGTAATAAAAAAAAGAAAAGAAAAGAAAACGAAAAAAAGTGTTCCTTTATGTTCTTAAGATTTTATGTTGAAAAAGCTTGAAATCAAAAGAAGTTAAACATTGGTGACTAAAGATGGAAAATTTAAGTGCTTTGATGGAATATCTTGTTTGAAATATCATTTTTCAGAATGCTCTACTTTCTTTGGTTTGAACCTTTTCTTTTACTCTCTTTTACTCTCTTTTACCTCACCTTAACCTTAGCCCCATTACAACCAGAAAATAAGACCTTTTGATTCATGCATTGTTTGTAATATGTTAGTAATGGAGATGAGATTGAAGAGCAAGCTTATGATAAAACATATTCATTGATTGAATTTGAGAGATTTAAACACATAAGCCCTAAACACATGAGTGTTGGAGTGTATATCAATGAGAGGACCTATCACTTTGGCATGGCATAGATTTCATTTAAATCCCAATGATCAATTGAGTTTTGAAGTTTGCATGTAAATAAATTCATGAAAATTTGTACTATTTATCCTTTTTTTTATTGTATTCTTGTTTATAATGCATATATATTCTTGGATATTGATGGGAGATTAAGAGATTGGTCATAGTTATTTTCAATATTTAGTTGTTCAGCTAAAAAGGCTTTCTTTTCCACATTTAGTTTTCTCATCACAGTGCACAGATCTTTCAAAAATTTAGCATAAGAAGGTACCTGTTTAATAGCATCCAACAAAAGTATATTGATCCTTACCTGCTTGAAAGTTTCAAAGATTTCAGAGTTGTGATTGTTGTGATGTCGCGGTCGCACAAATTAATTACCCTAGCTTCAAACACAACACACAAGATAGTATAGAATAAAGGGTCGATCCCACGAGGAAGGTTCAAGTAGATGATATGCAATTTGGGGGGGTTTGGACGTTATTTAGGCTAAAGCAAAAGAAAACAGAAAACTATTAAACAAAATTTAATAAAATCAGAAAATTATCAAGAGAACAAACCTTGGTCGCAAGCACACATCCACCAACGAAAATTAGAACTGATCATGGAAACGAAACATCAATTTATATTCTAAATATTTATCTCTTCTTAACATTGGTTAGTTAACGGATCCGCTGTATAACTAACCCTAACCATCAAACAACCACAGTGTTCGCACTAGTAATTTAATTCAATGGCAGCCTTAAGAACTAGATAAGTTGATTAATCAAGAAAACATAACTGTCCGTAGCTATGTTTGATTTGATTGAATGTTCTCCCTAAGATTAATAACGTAGATCCGCCACAATTATTAAACTCAGTTGCTTCACAAGTTCATATACCACAACTCCAGTTTTGATATCAAACTTAGCAATAGATTGTCTACAATAATAACTTAGAGTCCGCTCTAGCAATTAAAATAAACAATCATAGGAAAAATAAGCATAGGAGAACAAACATATTCATCATATAAACTAAAAAGAAAAGGTAAAATAAATCTCACACTTCTTGAAATCCGAAGGTTTTCGTGTCCTTGCAACAAAGAAAAAGTGTTTAGCCTTGCATGTTTGTTGAACAACTAATCAAAAAGAAGGAAGAATGCATAATTTCGAGTTTCTTAAAGGAGGGGGGCATTTTTCTCCTCTTGGCTGGCTGCCCTCTTTCTCTTCTCTCATTCTTTTTATATCCTAGGAAACCCTAGTCTCTATTTTACAAAATAGTCCTCCCTTAAGTAGACTGTTTACATTTAAGTACTTCAATAACTATTTTCCTAAAAAAAGAGAAATAGCCTTGTACGAAATCTTCAAGCTTTGACTTGGAGGAGCTAAATTGCTGAAATAAAAACTTGGATATCAGTTTAGATGTTTCAGAATGTAATTTGGACTCGTTTCTTCTCGAAACCTGTTTGTTGGCAGAATTCAGTTATCATCTTTTAAAAATCATATCTCCCTCATATGACATCGGTTTTGGCTGAAATTTGGAGCATTTATAGACCTTTGAGTAAGGAATCCAAAAAAATTGAGTTTACATCAATTAGACTTCTGTAGCTCCATATATTCAAGTTGGAATGGCCGAAGGTCAACACTAGCAGATTGCAAAATTTGACTTTGAAGGCTGCGATTTCCATGCTCTTCCTTATTTTATTTTCTTGCCTTAGATGTCCAGAAAGGTATGGATGTTAGCTTTTTAATGCCACTAGAATCAATTCATTTCGACCTCTAGAGCTCATGATCTGCACAAAACATCGACTGAAGGTCAAATCTGCTAATTATCTCCAATTTACTCATTTTTTCATCTTTCATCCAAAAGTGCCTTCGAAACATAAAACAAAGAATATCAAGGCATTTTATATATAAAACATAGGCAAAACACTAGTTAAATGTGGGTGAAACTATCAAATAATATGGTTGCATCAAATACCCCCACACTTAGCTCTTGCTCGTCCTCGAGAAAAGATAAGTAAAATCAAATTGAAGTTAAATTAAATCAAATCACTATGACTAATCTCATAATCTCTCATCAATATCCAATAATAGATGCATTATAAACAAGAACACAATTAAGAAGGATAAAGAGTATAAATTTTCATGAATTTATTTACATGCAAACTTCAAAACTTAATTAATCGTCGGGATTTAAATGAAATCTATGCCATGCCAAAGTTATAGGTCCTCTCATTGATATACACTCCAACACTCACATGTTTAGGGCTTATGTGTTTAAATCTCTCAAATTCAATCAATGAATATGTTCTACCATAAGCTTGCTCTTCAATCTCATCACCATTACTAACATATTACAAATAATGCATGAATCAAAAGGTCTTATTTTTTTTTTTTATAATAGGGCTAAGGTTAAGGTGAGATAAAAAAGAGTAAAAGAAAAGGTTCACACCAAAGAAAGTAGAGCATTCTGAAAAATGATATTTCAAACAAGATGAATCAAAGCACATAAATTTTCCATCTTTAATCATCAATGCTTAACTTCTTTTGATTTCAAGCTTTTTCAACGTAAAATCTTAAGAACATAAATGAACACTTTTTTTTTTCTTTTTTCTTTTTTTTTTATTTTTTTTTTCACCTTTGGCAACTTTGCCCATCTTTTCATCAAGCATCACTTCTTCTTCTTTCTTTTCACATAATTTCCAACCATAATTCCATGAAATATCACTAGTATATGCTCTACTAATCCTTGGCCACGAGAAAAGGAAAACAAATATAAAGTTAAGGCTTATACATGGATAAAACAAAGAAAAGATAAACAAATTCAAAAGGGGCTCACTAACCATAATATGCTTTAGGTTGGCTTTTTGGCTCAAGTGGTTAAAATTCCTAATGCCTTCATCATCTTCATGTATATATGTAATGCAACTGTAATTTCAACAAGATATGAAGCAAGTTCTAGAGATACATATCATTGAAAGAAGGCACAATCAAAGAATATAATGTTGAAGGCTCAAAAGCTTGCATTGGTATAATACTATAAAGTCAACAGGGCATATTCTCAAAGTCAATCCCTAAACCAATTAAACCTTAAAACTTGCATGCACACTCCTTCATTCGATTTATATCTTCATCTATCTCAATTAATTCTCATATATAATACTCACATTCTCATAAACCAATAGGAGTTCAAAAGATCAAACATAGAAATTTGTTTTTTTAAGAACAACAAAGAAAATCAAAATAAAAAAAACCAACATTCTCCCAACACCCCCACACTTAAAACACAATATTGTCCTCAATGTTGAAATAAAAGAAAAGGAATATAGGAGAATGACAAAAATAAAGTAAAATGCGAAAAATAAAAGATAAGGGAAAAGAAAAGCAAATCTGTTTTTTTTTGTTGGGTTGCCTCTCAATAAGCGCTTTTGTTTTATGTCATTGGCTCGAGATGTTGCATGCTCATTCTTCATAGATTAGTTCAGCTAACTCCACAGAAGTGGTGAGTTCTACCATCCAACCTTCATAGAAAGGTTTCAAGCGATGCCCATTGACCTTGAGTACTTTATTGGTTTCTAAACTTGTAATTTCAACTGCACCATAAGGAAAAACATTAGAAACAACAAAGGGTCCAATCCAACGAGAGCGCAACTTTCCAGGAAAAAGTTTCAAACGCGAATATTAAAGAAGGACTTTGTCTCCAACATTAAACTCTTTTCTTGTAATCATTCGGTCATGGAGACTCTTAGTCTTTTCTTTGTAAATCCTTGCATTCTCATAAGCATTATTTTGTATTTCTTCCAACGTAATTCCAATCTTTTTGGGCACCAAAAGGATAGGCGCCACCCATTCACTGTCCGTGATGGTGTAAATGACTCCTGCATCATGGGGAACAGTTTGCAAAGCTTGCAAAGCCAATGCTGATTCATGCACATTTTGGGGGAACACATATACGCCTCTCCATCTCTTCTATTTTGGTAAAATCATAGCCACAGCTCAAAGCCACACTTAATTCATCCTCACAATCAAAATCACAAACTTGCTGCACACGCTTATCAACTTGATCATAACATGTGATAGAATAAACATTACAAGGATATGTCATTGCATCATGAAAATTAAATTCAATCTTTTCATCTCCTACTTCTATAGATAAAGTATCCTTACCACGATCAATCTTTGTAATGGCAGTTTTCAAGAATGGTCTCCCAAACACTATAAGAGTGGTGTTTGATGAATCACAAGAATCATGTTCCATATCAAGAATATAAAAGTCGTATGGAATGACCAAACTATCAATCTTGACTAGGACATCTTCTATCACACCAAGCGGGTAAACAAAACTACGATCCGCAAGTTGTATTACAATGCTAGTTTTATTCAAAGGCTCAAGACTAAGAGAATGATAAACATGTTTAGGCATAACACTAATGGATGCACCTAAATCGCACAAGGCCCTTTTAAAACTAGCATTACCAATAACACATGAGATAGTAAACGCACCTGTGTCTTTTTGCTTCAAAGGCATATTCTTTTGAACAACAGCAGATACAAATTCACTCATACTTACCATTTCATGACCTTTCAGTTTGAAAGCTCTCTTGGTAGTACACAACTCCTTCAAGAATTTGGCATACTTGGGAATTTGCTTTATAGCATCAAGCAAAGGAATGTTGAGTTCTACTTTCTTGAAAACCTCTAAAATCTCTTTTTCTTTGTCCTTTTTCTTTGACCTAGAAGAACTCACAGGAAAGGGTGGAATTGTTTTAAAACTGGAATTCATTAAGTGAGGAGTTACCTTTGGAGTGTTGGTCGATGTTCTAGTTTGTAGAGGAGGAGGATATTCCTTCTTTGTACTCAATAAGGTTTCTATCTCTTCTTCTTTCTCCATCTCAATTTGTTTCGACCTTTTCTTTTCAAGTTCAGTCCCACTTCACAGCATGATTGCATTAACATTCTCTATTGGATTCAATGCTTGGGAGGGCAATTTTCCATTCATTTGTACTTCCAATTTCCCCACACTTGAAGCTACTTGCCCTATTTGCTTCTCCAAGTTGTGAATACTTGACCTTGTTTCCTGTTGAAAAGACATGACATTTTGTTGCAAGGTCATAGTGTTAGAAGCCAAAGTTTTCATCATCTCACGAAGATCATCACTGGATGATGACCCCATAACATTGGAGTTTGTGAATGGAGGGCGCTGTTTCGCTTGATAATTCTGTTAGGGCTGAAATCCATGGGGATGGAACTGTCGGGCTTTTGCCTTGTTAGGATGGGTCGCCGTAGCGTAAGTTGGGATGATCTCTCCATCCGGGATTGTACGTGTTGGAAAAGGGATCATATTTACGCTGGGGCTGTCCGTTGAATGCTCCATCAATTGCATGAGCTTGTTCAATGTAATCTTCTTGCATTGTTGGGCACATATCCGAAGCATGTCCTTGTAAGGAGCATATGCTACAAACTTTTACATGCTGCACATTTCCACAAGCCAAAGAACGCACAAGAGAAGTAAGATCATTAACTTTATTTTCAAGGTTAGAAATACTTACCTCATTTACTCGTTTGTTGGAGAAGTCTCCACGAGTGCCAAATTGTTTTGAGTTGGCTGCCATGTTTGAGATGTAGCAGCTAGCTTGTGTTAGCTCCCGGTTGCTGGAAGGAAAGGAAGGCTTCTACTAGTTCTGCCACTATAGCTAGGGGAAAATACAGCTGAGGAGCACCTGCTGTCGCTGGTTCAATGGAGAAAAAATGGAAAATCAAGAATGTTGGAACTTAGGACTCTTACTGGTGATCACGGTTTTGAACTAAAAGACCCCCACGATTAAAAACAAAGCTACTGCTCATGATTTAAAAATCTGCTATTGTTGGAGGAGTGCATGCTAGACGACTCATAGTATTGCATAAAGGAAGATGATGTGCTGGAGAAGAAGAATTTGCATTATTGATCTGCTGGTGTGTCGTCGCTGGTTGATTAGTACTTAAAAGTGCATTTTTATCAAGGTTTTATATCATCATTTTTGCACTTGAAGTATCAATAACTCCTTAACTAAAGCATGTTTTATAATAACATATCTAATTATATAAGATACCTTTAATTTATGGTAAATGTTCATCTTAAATGCAGGCCTATCACATAAATGAAAGAATTGATTGATGAGTTGAAGTACTAAAATTGAAAGGACAAAGAGATGGCCAAACTTAGAAAAGAGATGCTGGTGCAGTCCAAACTGGAACACTGTTCGGTAATTGGGTCATATCTGGAGCTGTAGATCTTGGATTTAGGTCCATTTTATATGGATGGAAAGATAAGACATAGGCCTACAACTTTCATGTGGAGCCCAAGAT
This sequence comes from Populus simonii, assembly GCA_007827005.2. Taxonomy (NCBI): domain Eukaryota; kingdom Viridiplantae; phylum Streptophyta; class Magnoliopsida; order Malpighiales; family Salicaceae; genus Populus; species Populus simonii. Next base: position 10,931,975 of record CM017468.2, read on the forward strand.
TTAACAAGGCCGTTTTCAAGTCCAAATTGTAGCAACAAAGAAGAAGTCCGAATCTGTCCTGCAGCCCAGACACTGTTCAGTGTTCAGCCCATATCTTGAGTTCTAGAAGTCCAAATGATCTCAACTTTGTACCCTGGAAAGATGAGACAATTTCCTAGAACTTTCATGATTGAAGTCTGTTCAAATTATGACGTTATCAATGACGTTTTTGGCAGACAAGAAGATAAGAATTGTCACCAAGTCAAGATGTGGCCACCCACTCATCAATTAGTCAACAAATCAATAGTTTCAAATTTTGGCCTATAAAAGGAGGCATTTGCCATGTATTTAGGCATCTTGGTGTTCAGATCAAGATCATGCTCTTGCTTTCTCTCTTTGTATTGCTTATGCTTTGCTTTCATTAATATCAAGTTTATGCCTTTCATTTCCTTTCCTTTACTTAGTTAACTTTTATCTTACTTATGTTCTTATCTTGTTTATTTATGTTTCTTTCTTTCATTATGTCTAGCTAAGTTAATTATGTCAAGGTGAAAAGGTTACACTAATGGTGTAAGGATAAGTATAATATAAACTCAACATGGACTTTAATGTTGGATACTAACATGCTTTATATTTGTTATCTTGTTCACTTTTAATACTTTGCTTGTTAAATGGTTAATCTAGATTTATGTTGTATAACACTTGGTACAACAAATACTTGGCACTTTCATAGCCCATACTGTATGGTATAACCGACACCTGAGCTATGAAAGGAACTTGATTTGTTGTTAACATAAGTTATAATCATGAATGCCTGAAAACATTTACAAGTATTAGCATTATTCGAATAAGATAGCTAATGTAATCATGTTAGCAATTTATAATCTGATTGGAACCTCCTTATGTGTGGTTTCCAATTGAATAATAAGAGTTTATACTATACTTGTTTGAAATACCATTAGTGGATCCTCTAACCTTGACATTTGTTTTTATCCTTGTTTAATCCTTAAATCAATATCACATCTCAAAGCTCTCTTTAACTTATTATTGTTGTTGTTGTTGTTATTGTTATTGTATTATTGTTGTTTATAATTTATACAATTAACCTCCCTGTGGTTCGACCCCGGTCTTGCCGGGTTATTTATTACTTCGACACTCCTGCACTTGGGAAAAGACATCAATCTTTTGGTCGTGTCAAGTTTTTGGCGCCGTTGCCGGGGAGGTAAATTCTTGTACAAATTTATTCTATTTTCTCTTTTCTTATATCTAATTTTGTTTATTCTTTTTGTTGTTTTGTTTCTTTTTATTTTGTTTTCTTTTTCTTCTCTTTTTACACGTGCATGAGAGTTTGGTCACGTACATTAAGTGGTAGACTTTGTAGGGTATCCTCATCATTTTCAGAAAATATGGCCGAAGAAGACAATCAATCGCTTCATAATGAGAATAATGAGAATATTCGGGTTAGAACACTTAGAGACCACATGAATCCCACAAGAACAAGTGCACCCTCATGCATAGTTTTTCCACCTGATGCATCTCATTTTAATTTTAAGACAGGCATTATTCAACTTTTACCATCTTTTCATGGCTTAGATTTAGAAAATCCATACTTGCATTTAAGGGAATTTGAGGAGGTTTGCAACACGTATAATGACTCAAATTGTAGCATGAACACTATTAGATTGAAGCTTTTTCCTTTTTCATTAAAAGATAAAGCTAAAACATGGCTATAAAATTTGAGACCTGGATCCATTCGTGCTTGGGATGAAATGCAACAACAATTTTTAAAGAAGTTTTTTTCGTCCCACAGAATAAACTCTTTCAAAAGACAAATCATTACTTTCTCTCAAAAACCAGGAGAAACATTTTATCAATGTTGGGATAGGTATCGAGACTTGCTTAATACTTGCCCACATCATGGTTTTGAAACATGGAGATTAGTTTCACATTTTTATGAAGGATTAACACCTAGAGATAGGCAAATGGTTGAATTGATGTGCAATGGAACTTTTGAAGATAAAGACCCTAATGAAGCAATGGAGTACTTAGATTTGCTAGCTGAAAATGCACAAAATTAGGACACCACAGGTACTTATGAGGCACCAAGTAAAACCCAACCTCATTCATCTAGTGGAGGTATGTACAACCTTAGGGAAGATCATGACCTCCAAGCCAAGTTTGCATCTTTAGCTAGAAAAGTTGAGGCACTAGAATTAAAAAAGAGTGGTCAATTAAAATCTATTCAAGACATTGTGTGTCAAATCTGTGAAACCAACGAACATTCAACCAATGACTGTCCAACCTTGCCTTCTTTTAAAGAATGTCTCCATGAACAAGCCCATGCATTAAACAGTTTTCAAAGGCCCAACCATAACCCATATTCGCAAACATACAACCCTGGTTGGAGAAATCACCCAAATTTCAATTGGAAGAGTGATAACAATAATGCACAAACTTCACAGCCACCGTTTCAAGCACACCATAATTTCCAAAATTCTCATGGATATGCACCTCCTTATGCTCCCCTTCCTAAAAGAAATCTTGAGGAAACATTGCATGCATTTATGGAAAAGCAAGAGGCAATTAACACTCAACTTGCTCAAAGCATGACAGATTTTAAAGATACTCTTGCAAAGTTCACATCTGCTCTCAGTTTCCAAGAGAAAGGTAAGTGCAAGTAGTTCGGGAAGCCATCTCAACCGCAACAAAATCCAAAGGGGCAATACAACACGAGTGCAAGTAGTTCGGGAAGCCAACACATGGATCATGTAAAATCAGTCATCACTCTTTGCAATGGTAAGGTTATTGAAAAACCCATTCTTGAACCTTGTGAGAATGATGATGAGTCAATCTCTGAGGGTAAGGAAAGGATTGAATCTGATCATTGTGAAGAAAAGACTGATTCCCCGCCAGCACTTCCATTTCCTCATGCCATGACCAAACAAAGGAAAGTCAATCACAACTCTGAAATCTTTGAAACTTTCAAACAGGTAAGGATCAATATACCTTTGTTGGATGCTATTAAACAGGTTCCTTCTTATGCTAAATTTTTGAAAGATCTGTGCACTGTGAAGAGAAAACTGAATGTGAAAAAGAAAGCCTTCTTAGCCGAACAAGTAAGTGCCATTCTTCAGAACAATAATGCTTTGAAATATAAAGACCCTGGTTGTCCTACAATTTCTTGTTTTATTGGAGAACATAAAATTGAAAGAGCCTTACTTGATCTTGGAGCTAGTGTGAATTTACTTCCATATTCAGTTTTTCAAAGTCTCAATCTAGGTGAGTTAAAATCAACTTCTGTAACTCTTTTACTTGCCGATAGATCTGTAAAAGTGCCTAGAGGAATAGTTGAAGATGTGTTAGTACAAGTCGATAAGTTCATTTAACCTATGGATTTTATTGTCTTGGACACACAACCTGTTGAAGCATGTAATTCATTTCCTGTTATTTTAGGACGTCCGTTTCTTGCAACTTCTAATGCATTGATTAATTGTAGGAATGGACTGATGAAGCTATCATTTAGGAACATGACATTGGAGATGAATATTTTCAACATTTGCAAGCAACCTAGAGATGATAATGATTTACAAGAAGTAGATTCTATTGAAGAATTAGTTTATGATCAACTTGAATCTACTTTGGGTAAAATTGAGTTGGATGAATCTGAAGATTTGCAAATGATTTATTCTCAGGAAGAAATCACGGATGAAAAAGACACCGAAAATGTTGATGTGAATCTTTTGTCAAGAGTGACAACAGATTCAACATCTGACATCACACCAATCGATGATTACTTTCCTAATAAATCCTTACTTTCTCTTAGTTCAATGCCTTGGTTTGCTAAAAATATCAATTTTCTTGCTACAGGAGATTTGCCAACTCACTGGAGTACCGAAGACAAAGGTAAGTTTTTGATCGAAGTGAAGAAATTTTATTGGAATGACCCTTACTTATTCAAATATTGTCCTGATCAAATATTTCAAAGATGCATTCCTGACAATGAGGTAAGTAATGACATTAAACTTTGTCATTCTGAAGCATGTGGGAGTCATTTCTCGTCAAAAAAGACAGCTACGAAAATCTTACAAAATGGATTTTATTGGCCCACCATGTTCAAGGACACACATGCATTCTGCAAAACTTGTGAAAATTGTCAAAAAATTGATACTGGTCAAAACGTTTTGCTTTATAATTCTCGACTCCATTTATTTCCTGGAAAGCTAAGATCAAGATGGAGTGGTCCTTTCATTGTGAAACATGTGTATCCATATGGGGCCTTTGATATTGAGAATCCAAAGAATGACAATGTTTCTAAGGTAAATGGACATCGTTTGAAAGCTTACTTTGATAATTTTCCTAGTGAAAATGAATCCAATGGTTTGAATGATCCTGTAGATAAAGGTTGATTATTTTGTTTTTCTCACATTATTTTTGTGTTTCATTTTGGTGTGAACTTTGTTTTGCTAGTCTCCCTCACCCCGGTCAAATGGCGGATAACGGTACTCCGTGACTTCAGTCGGTTCTTTCAGTTTCCCATAATAACTGATATCTGTATATATTTGTGCAATACTTTGCTATTTCTCCCTTCTTTGACTCTCTTCTCCAATTCTCATTTGAAAATGGACACCACTCTTGAAAATTTGAAAAAGTACTTTCCCGCTCTGCCTCAGAATGCGATTACAAAAATTTACCGTGCTAGGTGTGCAAGATTGAAGTTGTTAATGATTCATGGAATTCCTGAAGATATTCGTTGGCTGATTGAAGCAAAGGTCCGATTATTAGGTGAGTCCAATTCTTTCATTTCACACATGCCTGGAACAGGTAAAAGCACTTTTGCAAAGAAACGTCGTGCAAAACGATTGAAAGTCTGTCACCGATGTGCCAGATGGACTTGTAACGCAACATGTCGTTCTTTAGGAATGGTATCTATAAACCGTGAAGATAAAATACAATTCATTAAGGATGGCCTAAGTAAGGGGTCTTTAGATAATCTTTTGTTGACCCTTGAGACGCATCCTAGTGGAGATGTGCATCGTGCAATTCATGATTTATGGCCCCATTTTCATAAAGAACATGATAGACTTAGTCTTGGGAATCTGACTAAAAAAGACCATGTTTGCCAGTTTTTAAGAAAACTGGATAGGAAGCCTATCCCCGACCCATAGAGGGCGTTTAAGCCGTTCTTGGACGTAAAACCAAGGGAAGATGTGATCCACAATCACAACTACCTGTACATACACATGCTTTTTCAAAATAAATAAATAAAGAGAGAAAGAGAGAAAGAGAGAGAGTGTGTGTGAGACTCCAGCTGGCCTACATATAGGTGATATGATTGCATTTTCAATTCCGCATCTATAAAATCTTCTCTTCCTTCCCCTCATTTCTACTCAATCCTTACATTAGACAGATATAGAAGTGTGTAGAAATGGCAGGTCCCTCAAGTTATCACATAAAAAATATTTGTGTTTTCGGTGGATCCAGTCCTGGGAAGGAAATAGCTTTTTTTAGAAGCAGCAAATCATCTTGGTCAGGTACTAGCTGAGAGAAAGATTCATTTAGTGTATGGGGGAGGCAGCCTTGGGTTAATGGGGGGTGTGGCAATAGCTGCATTTTTAGGAGGTAGTCAAGTTTTGGGGGTCGTCCCCGAAGCTTTAACAAAAGGGGACATCATTGGAAGAACAATTGGAGAGGAACTACAGGTCTCCACAATGTTTGATCGAATGAATACAATGTTTAACCATGTTGATGCCTTCATTGCCTTACCAGGTGGTCTGGGCACATTGGAAGAGATCTTTCATATTTCCTCTTGGGCCCAACTTCACATTCACCATAAACCTATCGGTTTGCTCAATGTTAATGGTTTTTATGATAATTTGTTGTCTTTTCTTGATCAAGCTGTGGAACAGGAATTTCTAACATCTTCGGCACGACAAATCATAATCTCTACTGCTACTACTGAACAGTTGATCGACAAACTACAATCTTTCACCCCTGTAATTGATCCTTCCATGAGTCTCATAAATTGGTCAACTACAAAAGGCCGTAAAAAGCTTAGATTGGATTTGAGCCTTCGTTTGTGAATCCTTGTGTCTTTTGGTTTTATTTCTAGCATAGTATTTTGTTATGTTATTTCTTATATTTGTTTAAGTGTGTTTCAGGTTTGTCAGTGTTCGTTGTTTCAGGTAATGTCTTCTATACTCTATCTTTCTACCTTAGGACATTGAGGACAATGTCTCGTTTTGGTTGGGGGGAGAGGGTAGTAGTACATAAAAAAAAAAAACTAACCAACTAACTGTTTTTGTTTTTAAAAACCATTTGGCAAAACTGTTATTACTAGGATGGCAGAGTAATGGGGAATTTTATTGACTCTTGAAACGCATCTTAGTAAACATTTTCTAATGGTTATTTGCAATATTCATAACAAGGCCTATTAGAATACTTCTTGAAATATTCAGGTTTACAAACTCTCGCATTGTTATCACTTAATTCTGCTCATATACTCATTTAACAAGTATTCTTAAACCTTCATTTTCACACACACACTTTAACATATGATTGTGGGTTGCGTATTGGATTATTACATTATTTATGTTCTTTTGTTAAAGGTAACAACTAAGGGATAGGGATAGTATATAATTTTCAAAAAAATAAAAAAATGATGATAATAAAAACGTAGATAAGTTTGGTTTCGTAGCCTCCCTAACCTAAGCAATTAAGCCCGAAGGGGTGTTTTAACACCTAATACCCTAAAGTCAACTGACTTGGGAGCTATTGGCCCAAAGCTTGTTACATGGGTTAAGGAGAAAAGCTTAAGGGAATCAAACATTGCACTATCTACGTATTAGTATCTGCAACCCGAGTTACTAAGCTCGTAGGGGTGTCTCAACACCTAATGCCCTAAGACCAACTGGTCTGGAAGTCATTAGCCGAAAGCTCGTTACATGGGTTAAAGATGCATTGTGTGTGTGTGTGTGTATATATATATATATATATATATTAAAAAAAAAGAAAAAAAATTAATAATAATAATCCTAACCCAAGGAAGTTAACCTTAAACATTAGAACAGAATATTGTTTTCTTCCAAGTAAAGCCCCATAACTATATGTAGATATTTTGAACACAAGAGAAAGGTTTATTAATATCTTGTTTAAAAGGTATTGAGCAGATATATATAAATTTAATGAGAGTTTGTTTATCTGGATAGATTAATGGAAGTAGAATGATGAATGCCTTGCTTTGTGGAATTTGCAAATTATTTTTCTATTTTAACGCTTTAATTACTAGGGACTAGTAATAAGCTGGTTGGGGAGTATGATTAGTACTTAAAAGTGCATTTTTATCAAGGTTTTATATCATCATTTTTGCACTTGAAGTATCAATAACTCCTTAACTAAAGCATGTTTTATAATAACATATCTAATTATATAAGATACCTTTAATTTATGGTAAATGTTCATCTTAAATGCAGGCCTATCACATAAATGAAAGAATTGATTGATGAGTTGAAGTACTAAAATTGAAAGGACAAAGAGATGGCCAAACTTAGAAAAGAGATGCTGGTGCAGTCCAAACTGGAACACTGTTCGGTAATTGGGTCATATCTGGAGCTGTAGATCTTGGATTTAGGTCCATTTTATATGGATGGAAAGATAAGACATAGGCCTACAACTTTCATGTGGAGCCCAAGATTTAACAAGGCCGTTTTCAAGTCCAAATTGTAGCAACAAAGAAGAAGTCCGAATCTGTCCTGCAGCCCAGACACTGTTCAGTGTTCAGCCCATATCTTGAGTTCTAGAAGTCCAAATGATCTCAACTTTGTACCCTGGAAAGATGAGACAATTTCCTAGAACTTTCATGATTGAAGTCTGTTCAAATTATGACGTTATCAATGACGTTTTTGGCAGACAAGAAGATAAGAATTGTCACCAAGTCAAGATGTGGCCACCCACTCATCAATTAGTCAACAAATCAATAGTTTCAAATTTTGGCCTATAAAAGGAGGCATTTGCCATGTATTTAGGCATCTTGGTGTTCAGATCAAGATCATGCTCTTGCTTTCTCTCTTTGTATTGCTTATGCTTTGCTTTCATTAATATCAAGTTTATGCCTTTCATTTCCTTTCCTTTACTTAGTTAACTTTTATCTTACTTATGTTCTTATCTTGTTTATTTATGTTTCTTTCTTTCATTATGTCTAGCTAAGTTAATTATGTCAAGGTGAAAAGGTTACACTAATGGTGTAAGGATAAGTATAATATAAACTCAACATGGACTTTAATGTTGGATACTAACATGCTTTATATTTGTTATCTTGTTCACTTTTAATACTTTGCTTGTTAAATGGTTAATCTAGATTTATGTTGTATAACACTTGGTACAACAAATACTTGGCACTTTCATAGCCCATACTGTATGGTATAACCGACACCTGAGCTATGAAAGGAACTTGATTTGTTGTTAACAAAAGTTATAATCATGAATGCCTGAAAACATTTACAAGTATTAGCATTATTCGAATAAGATAGCTAATGTAATCATGTTAGCAATTTATAATCTGATTGGAACCTCCTTATGTGTGGTTTCCAATTGAATAATAAGAGTTTATACTATACTTGTTTGAAATACCATTAGTGGATCCTCTAACCTTGACATTTGTTTTTATCCTTGTTTAATCCTTAAATCAATATCACATCTCAAAGCTCTCTTTAACTTATTATTGTTGTTGTTGTTGTTATTGTTATTGTATTATTGTTGTTTATAATTTATACAATTAACCTCCCTGTGGTTCGACCCCGGTCTTGCCGGGTTATTTATTACTTCGACACTCCTGCACTTGGGAAAAGACATCAATCTTTTGGTCGTGTCACTGGTGTAGAAGGAGGAAACTTCTTGTTGTTGCTGCAATAATTAATCCTCTTCCCTTCTCTAAAGGTCTTGTTCTCTTCCTTCTTCAAAGAGTGGGGGTGGTGATGTCTAAGCTTTGCAGGTAGCGGCTGAGAAGAAAAAGGGTGGTTTGGTGCTGTTGAGGTGAGCATCAACCGGGGCTGCTGGGGGAGGCTACGAGTGTTTGGTTTTTTTTTTTTTGTCTGAGGGGAGGGGCAATGACCTTTGCTAAAATAGGGTTCCTCCCCCTTGCTTTCTACACCTTTTTTTTGTTTTTTTTTTATTGTAATAGTCCTCTAGGGTTTCTTGTCATTGTCTTCTTCAAGGGTTTCTTTTCATGGCCTCTTTGTGCATGCACTGAGATCTGTATTTATAGTGCAAGAGTCTCATCACATGTGAGAAATAAAGTTTCAATCAAACTCATTCTCTTCTTTGAATTTTGAATTTGATTAAGAATCAAATTTGAAAGCAAATAACTATCATTATCTTGAAGATAAACATATAATGACAAAAACACATTGTAGTACCTAGTTTTCGCAAGTTGACAAATCACACTTTTCATTGAAATAAATTTCTGATCTTTTAATTTTACATTTTGAACCCTATAACATTAAATTAAAATCCAATTGGCTAAAATTGGGTTACAACAATAGCAGTAGATGTTTGATGCTTTTTTTGGTTTATTAGTGTATTTTATTGGTTCATGAGCTTGATTGGATCCCAAATTATTTATAGAGCCAATTTTGAATTGAAATTTGATGTAGTTGTTTGCTACCATTAGGGTTGCAAATATGAAGGTGGAATCTAATACATGATTTTGATGATTTGATTTTTTTTTTATTAGTTCTTTTAATTCAACTATGTTTAATATTGATAATGTGATTTGTGAGGACCAAAAACAATGTGTTTAGAGGCCTAGAAGGCCAAATCTAGGTTTTTGTAGTAGTTCTTCAATTTCTAGAAATTTTCTAAATTCTAGGTTCATGTTCTTCGCATGAACTTTGCTTTAGCTTCTTGTTTTAGAGCTGTTTTCGGTTAATTCTTGGCATAAACATGTTAGCTTGTCATCTTTAATAAATAATTTAGGGTTAAAACACATCAATCTTGTCATCTTTAGTAAATAATCTAGGGTTAAAACGCATCAATAACACGTATTCATGCATTTAGATTCTAGGGTTCTTTCAATTGTCCAAACACATTTTGATCAAATCATGGCTTTTGAGTGTTGATCAAAGTAAATGGATGTTTTATTCTTTATCTATGCATGATTACGAATAAAACATTGCCCTTGATTGCATAAAAACTTCTCCAGTTTGTGATTTGTGTTTGCCAGGTTTCGGTTTAAATATTCATCGTGTTCTTCATGTTTTTGGTGTTTGATTTGTTTTTGTCAAAAAAATAATGAGAGAATTCTTTTTGGAAAAAAATAATTTTAAACATAAAATTAATTCATAATTAATGTCAATAACAATTAAAACATGCAATCAACAACCCTAATTGCCTAACAATGACTTCATTACCACAGTTGGGTTTCGTGAATGACATATGTAATGGAAATAGTAAATTTAAAATTTCTTAGGAGTCTCAGAATCCCGTTAAATAGATCTAGAGTTGTTTAGGATTTATACGAAGATTACATGAAGATCAAATGTTTTTTTTAGCTTTGAATAATTACTTCAAGGCTGGGAAATTGCAAACCACAAGTCGTCCAAGTATCCGACCTTTAATGGTAATCTACACGAACTACTAGTGAAAAATCTCATGAACCCTTCAAGAGAGAGTGATTGCTATACCTTAGAGTGCTAGTTTTTTCTTTTGTATTTTAGGTGTTTATGAACTGCAATAAGAAGTATAACATTCTATTTATAAGGAAACCTATAAGCCCTATAAATGAAAAAATATCAATTTTTCCTTTAAATAATATAACATATATTATTTTAGAATAGTTTTAGAAATTTATTCAATCATATCCCTACTTGATTTTTTCTAGGTTCCAAATTGTAATCTCCTGTATTAATTACATTATAGTCCTTAATTTCCAAAACATATTTACAATCAAGTCACATTTAATTAATCATCTCATTTTAATTTCTGACTAATAGTTTTTATATATGTGACCCATTAGATTTCCTAATAAGTTTGGCCAAATATAAATCATAACCTAAATAAAATAGGACTAAATAAATTAAACAATATAATTTATTATCAATTCAACAAGTGATTGATTTATATTTAAAAATCAAGTACAATATTTAGCAACCTGTCATGATCCTCTAAATACTAAGAAAATCATAAGTGGTTTAACTTAACCTTTCAAAGATCAGTTTCTCACTATAATTATTATCCCTTCATCAAGAATGTTCTGATTTAAATATTATAGCATGTAGTATGTCTACTTTGTTAAATCGTTTTTGTTTTTAACACTATAATTATTGATTTATGAATAAAATTTAAAACTCTTTTCAAATCTCATTCCATCTTAGCCAAGAATTTCATAATCAATATTATTTGAGAATAGATATAATATTTTTCCTAAATCATTGTTGCTACCCAATTTTTGACCCATGTTTTAATAAATTTTCAGAAAAATCCAAAAATAGCGAAAAACAACAAAAATCCAAAAAATACATTTTTTTAATATATTTGCATCGTTTTTAGCATTTTCAGCATCGTCTCAAAAGAATTTAAATTTTCAAAGATCTTTAAAACGAGTTCGACTTTTAACGAGTTATTTTTAAAAATCACTGATTTTCCTCATTCGAATTGATGTTGATAAGAAAATCCAAAAAATATAAGATAAATCACATTTACAAAAAAAGAAAGAAGTTGAGGGACCAAGTTTAGAAACCTAACAATTTTTTTACCTATAAATACTGGTCTACACAACACACATAAAAGAGGAGGGGCAATTTTGCACATTTAGAGTGAACACAAAAAAAACCCTAACCCTAAAAAACCATCTCTTTCAAACTAACCGGCCTACCCCCCACTTGGCCAAAACCAAGACCAATCCCTCTGCTTCCATTTTTGGCTCCCTTGGCCGCTCCCCTCATCCAGCGACCAGCTCACCGGACAGACCTCCCTCAGTTACATACACCCTGCCAGTATAGTTTAAACTCTTTTTATTAATCAACTAGAAACCACACACAAAGGAGGTTTCAATCGGATGATTTATCCTTAACAGTTCATTATAAATTTTTAACATGATCATATTAATTATCTTATTTTAGTAACACCCTACTTTTAAATATTGTCAGAAATTCATGATGTTAACTTATGTTAACAACAAATCAAGTTCCTTTCATAGCATAAGTGTCAGTTATACCATATAGTAGACTATGAAAGTTCCAAGTATTTATTGTACCAATGGTTGTACAACACAAATTTAGATTAATCATTTAACAAGCAAGGTATTAAGAATTAGTAAGATAAAAAGATAAGACATGTTAGTGTGTGTTTGGTATTGCGGTAGTGGTTGTGGTTGTGGTTTGAAAAAAGTTGTTTTATAAAAAGTACTTTTAATTGAGGTTGGTTTGAAAAAATAGGTTTTTGGTTAAAACTGTGGTTGAAATTGAGGTTGAAAAATAGTAGTTTAATGTGTTTGGATAAGAATGCTTTTGAAATTGAGGTTATAAAATAATTTTAAAAAATATATATTAATATTGATGGTTTTAAATTTAAATATTGTAGAATTAATTACTCATATTACATTATGAAATAAATAATACTTTATATAAAATATTTTTTATTATTCCATTAAACTATTTAATAATACAATTAAATAAAATATTATCAGGTATAAAATTGATATTACAGTGCGAGTGAATTTAATTCACTCTATACTAGTTTTTCAGTAAAAAAACTATTGTTCATATCACAGTGCAAATAAATTTAATTTACTCTAAACTAGTTTTTTTTAAAAAAATATTAATAAAATTAACACACACTAAAAAAAAAAATTGTTTTAAGAGTGCAGGAGAATTGCACTGTTCACTAAAAAAAAAAATGTTTTAAGAGTGCAAGTGAATTGCACTGTTCACGTGAACAGTGCAATTCTCCTGCACTATTCACTTGAACAGTGTATCGTGTACACTGTTCATGCTAATTGCATTGTTCAGTGAACAGTGCAATTAGCATGCACAGTGAATGGAAAGCAGGATTTTCCTGCTTTTCATTTACAACGTTTCAGCCGCAAAAATCACGTGGGACCCATGCACAGTAAATCATTTTTTTTTCATTACCAAATAGCTGCAAACTGCGTTTTAATTAAAACGCAGCCGCAGCCGTGTAAACAAACGAACCTTTAATAACAAACTTTCTTGAATATAAACATTTAAGTCCATGTTGAGTTTATATTATACCTATTCTAACATCATTAGTGAAACCTTTTCACCTTGACATAATAAACTTAGCTAAACATTATGAAGAAAAGAAACATAAATAAACTACATAAGAACATAGTTATGATGAAAAGTATAAACAAGATATTAATGAAAGCAAAACTTACAAAAATACAAAGAAAGAAAGCAAGAATATAATCTTGATATGAAAACCAAGATGTCTAAATGTATGACAAATGCATAACTATTGATTTGATGACTAATTATTGAGTGGATGGTCACCTCTTCACTTGGTGACAACCATTATCTTCTTGTTTGAATAAAACGTCATTGCTAATGTCAGAATTTGAACAGATAGTCTTCATGAAATTTATTTATAACATCTTTCCAACAAAACAAGAATGAGCGCATTTGGACTTCTAGAACTCGAGATATGGGCTGAACACTGAACAATGTCTGGGTTGCAGGACAGATTCTGACTTTTCTTTTGTTGCTATAATTTGAACTTGAAAACGTCCCTTTTGAATCTTGGACTCTTAATGAAAGTTTTAGGCCTATGTCTTAGCTTTCCATCCATATAAACCAAACCTAAATCCATGTTCTACAGCTCCAGTTATAATCCAATAACCGAATGATGTTCCAGTTTGAATTGAACCAGCATCTTTTCTTTAAACTTAGCCCTCTCTTTATCTTTTCACTTTCAATAGTTAAACACATCAATCAATCATTTAAATTGTGAGATATGTCTGCATTCAAAATGAGCATTTACCATAAATTAAAGATATCTTATGTTATCAGACTTGTTATTATAAAACATGCTTAAGTTAGGGGATTTAATGATACTTTAAGTGTAATATGATCATATAAACCTTGATAAAAATTCACTTTTAAATACTGATCACACCCCCCAACCAGCTTATTACTAGTCCCTAGTAATCAAAATGTTAAAACAATTTACGACATTCAAAAGCAAGGCATTTATCATTCAACTTCCATTAATCTATCCAAATAAACAAACTCTCATTAAATTTATATATCTACTTCATACTTCTTAAACAAGATATTAATAAACCTTTATTTTGTGCTCAATAAATGAACACATAGTTATGGGGCTTTACTTGGATGAAAACACAATTTTGTTCTAATGTTTTTCTAAGGTTAACTTTCTTAGGTTGGGATTATTATCTTCTTTTGTCTTTTTTCTTTCTTCTTCTACATATATATATATATATATATATATATATATATATATATATATATATATATATAAACTTAAAATACAATGCATCTGTAACCCATGTAACGAGCTTTAGGCTAATGACTCCCAGACCAGTTGGTTTTAGGGCATTAGGGGTTGAGACACCCCTACGAGCTTAGTAACCCGGGTTGCAGATATTGATACGTAGATAATACAATGTTTGATTCCCTTAAGCTTTTCTCCTTAACCCATGTAACAAGCACTGAGCCAATAGTTCCCAAGTCAGTTGACTTTAGGGTATTAGGTGTTAAAACACCCCTTCATGCTTAATTGTTTAAGTTGGGGAGGCTACGAAAGCAAACTTATTTACATTTTTATTATCATCAATATTATCAATTTGTTTTTGTTTTTTTTTGTGTGCAAATTATATACTATCCATTTTCCTTAGTTGTTATCTTTAACAAAAGAATATAAACAATGTAATAATCCAATGTGCAACCCACAATCATATCTTAAAATGTGTGTATGAAAATGAAAGTTTATGAATACTTGGTAAAAAAAAATTATGAATAGAATCGAGTGATAATAATGCGAGAGTTTGTAAACATGAATATTTCATAAGAAAAGTATGATAAAACCTTGTTATGAATGTTGCAAATAACCATTGGAAAATGTTTAGTAGGATACGTCTCAAGAGTCAATAAAATTCCTCCTTACTCTGTCATCCTAACAATAATAGTTCTGTCAAATGGTCTTAATAACAACAAAAAGTTAGTTAGTTAGTTAGTTTTTTTTTCAACTACTACCCTTTCCCTTAGCCAAAATGAAACATTGTCCTCAATGTTTTAAGGTAGAAAGATAGAGTATAGAAGACATCACTTGAAACAACGACTACTGACAAACCTGAAACACACTTAAACAAATATAAGAAACAACAAAACACAAATATTATGCTATTAATAAAACCAAAAGACATAATTTCTTACAAACTAATACTTAAATTGTAGTTGTGATTGTGGCTCACATATTTCCTTGATTTTACGTTCAAGAACAGCTTAAACGCCCTCTATGGGTCGGGGATAGGCTTCCCATCTAGTTTTCTTAAAAACTAACAAACATGGTCTTTTTTTTTAGTCAAATTCCCAAGACTATGATGAGCATGTCCTTTATGAAAATGGAGCTATAAATCATGAATTGCACGATGCACATCTCCACCAGGATACGTCTCAAAAGTCAATAAAATATTATCTAAAGACTCTCTATGTTTTGAAATAAATCCTACATTTTGACAGTTTTCACAGGTTTTGCAGAATGCATATGTGTCCTCGAACATGATAGGTGACACAAGATTGATATCTTCTCCTAAGTGTAGGAGTGTCGAAGTAATAAATAACCCGACAAGACCAGTGTTGAACCACAAGGAGGTTAACTGTATAAACTACAAATAAAGAAATAGATAATAACAGAAAATGAGTTGAAGAGAGCTTTGAGATGTGATATTGATATAAGGATTAAATAAGGATAAAAAATTGTTAAGGTTAAAGGATCCACTAATGGTACTTCAAACAAGTATAGTATAAACTCTTTTTATTACTCAACTGGAAACCACACACAAAGGAGGTTCCAATCGGATTATAAATTGTTAACATGATTACAATAGTTATCTTATTCGAATAATGCTAATACTTGTAAATGTTGTCAGGTATTCATGATTATAACTTATGTTATTTTTTATAGTTTTGATTTATTTCAGTTTAAATCTCTGTTTTGGGTTAAACCTTGGTTTTTTATTCAATTCATGGTTGAACCAGTGTTTTCGGGTCGACCTAGTCGGGTCAAAACCGAGTTAAATACTTAAGGCTTTGTTTGGTTTGTCATTGTTTTAATAACATGAATTTTGGCTTAAAGGCGTGTTTGCAAACTGTCCTTAGACTTGTTTTGGCAGTTTTGTTTTGAAAAAAAATATGGTTTTACCAAACTTGGCCTAAAAAAATTTAAAAAATGATTTTTGTTTGTTGTATACGGCTCAATCCTTATAAAAATTGCATTTTTATTTGTAAAAAAGGAGATAATTGTTTTTAGCATGATTTTAGAAAATTACCTATGTTGATCTTCCTTTGTATCTTTTGGAATTCATACCAAGTTTGTAAAATTCCTTAAGGATTTGACCAATATTTCAATAATTCTAAAATTTTAATTCATGGAAATTAATGGTTAATATCCTAGTATAAATGTTAGACCTATAAGTAGGTTAGTATTTAAATACCAAGAGTTGACTAGAAAATTTTCAAGATTATTTTAGATATTTACTAATTTTAATTGGGAGTATTTTTTACCATAATATATGAGTTGTGGAGAAACCTTTAGCCTTCTAGGATATGTGAACCCTATCAGGGTACCTAAATGGACTCTTCCTATAAGAATTTATCTGGGCATATGAGCCGATAATAAATTTGAAATACCTGATTTATTTATAGGAGTAAATTTTTATTATGAGCCATTAATAGACCATCGGGTAAGAACCCATCAAAACCTTTAAATCATATCTAAACTACATAATGCAACTTACCTCAGATAAGATGTGTTAGGGGTGCTAATACATTCCCTAGCCACAACTAGTCTCTTACCCTAGAAATTTCTGATAAGACCAGTATACCTGGGTCTCTTGGTGACCCTGAACCAAACAATTAGATGGCGACTCCTCGAACTCGATGTCCTATTAACAGCGTGCCCATGTGCAACAACCCATGTTTTAAAAAGTAAGGATTGAGCCTTATTTCCGGACTGAGGTCTTTAATCACCGCCTTAGGTTTTAGTAGTCTTTTACGACAAACTCCTATATACAAATTTAGGCAAATTTTTAGCATGTAAGCACAATAAATACTTTTATCATTAAAAAAAATGAATAATAATACAACTTATCTTATATAGGATGTATAGGGTGATTGATATTGTTGTGATGTCGCGGTCGCACAAATTAATTACCCTAGCTTCAAACACAACACACAAGATAGTATAGAGCAAGCAAGGGGTCGATCCCACGAGGAAGATTCAAGTCAGATTTCTATGCTAGATGATATGCAATTTGGGGGGGGTTTGGATGTTATCTAGACTAAAGCAAAAGAAAATAGAAAACTATCAAATGAAATTTAATAAAATCAGAAAATTATCAAGAGAACAAACCTTGGTCACAAGCACACATCCACCTACAGAAATCAGAACTGATCATGGAAACGAAACATCAATTTATATTCTGAATATTTATCTCTTCTTAACATTGGTTAGTTAACGGATCCGCCGTATAACTAGCCCTAACCATCAAACAACCACAGTGTCCGCACTAGTAATTTAATTTAATGGCAGCCTTAAGAACTAGATAAGTTGATTAATCAAGAAAACATAACTGTCCGCAGTCTATGTTTGATTTGATTGAATGTTCTCCCTAAGATTAATAACGTAGATCCGCCACAATTATTAAACTCAGTTGCTTCACAAGTTCATATACTACAACTCCGGTTTTGATATCAAACTTAGCAATAGATTGTCTACAATAATAACTTAGAGTCCGCTCTAGCAATTAAAATAAACAATCATAGGAAAAATAAGCATAGGAGAACAAACATATTCATCATATAAACTAAAAAGAAAAGGTAAAATAAATCTCACAGTTCTTGAAATCCGAAGGTTTCCGTGTCCTTGCAACCAAGAAAAAGTGTTTAGCCTTGCATGTTTGTTGAACAACTAATCAAAAAAAAGGAAGAATGCATAATTTAGGGTTTCTTAGAGGAAGATGGCATTTTTCTCTTCTTGGGTGGCTCCCCCCCCTTCTCTTCTCTCATTCTTTTTATATCCTAGAAACCCTAGGTCTCTATTTTACAAAATAGTCCTCCATTAAGTACACTGTTTACATTTAAACTTCAATAACTATTTTCCTAAAAAATGAGAAATAGCCTTGCATGAAATCTTCAAGCTTTGACTTAGAGGAGCTAAATTGCTCAAATAAAAACTTGGATATCGGTTTAGATGCTTCAGAACGTAATTTGGACTCGTTTCTTCACGAAACCTGTTTGCTGGCAGAATTCAGATGTCATCTTTGAAAACTCATATCGCCCTCATATGACATCGTTTTTTGCTGAAATTTGGAGCGTTTATAGAACTTTGAGTCATGAATCCAACAAAATTGATTTTGCATCAATTGGACCTCTATAACTCCAGATATTTAAGTTGGAATGGCCGAAGGTCAACAATGGCAGATTGCGAGATTTGACTTTGAAGGCTGTGATTTCCATACTTTTCCTTATTATTTTCTTGCCTTAGATGTCCAGAAAGGTATGGATGTTACCTTTTTAATGCCACTGGAATCACTTCATTTCAACCTCTAGAGCTCACGCTCTGCACAAAACATCGACTGAAGGTCAAATCTGTCAACTATCTCCAATTTACTCATTTTGGCATTTTTCATCCAAAAGTGCCTTCAAAACATAAAACATAAAACAAAGAATATCAAGACATTTTATATATAAAACATAGGCAAAACACTAGTTAAATGTGGGTGAAACTACTGAATAATATGGTTGCATCAAATACCCCCACACTTAGCTCTTGCTCGTCCTCGAGAAAGGATAGGTAAAACTAAATTGAAGTTAAATTAAATGAAATCACTATGACTAATCTTCTAATCTCCCATCAATATCCAAGAAAATATGCATTATAAACAAGAACACAATTAAGAAGGATAAAGAGTATAAATTTTTCATGAATTTATTTACATGCAAACTTCAAAACTTAATTAATCGTCGGGATTTAAATGAAATCTATGTCATGCCAAAGTGATAGGTCCTCTCATTGATATACACTCCAACACTCACGTGTTTAAGGCTTATGTATTTAAATCTCTCAAATTCAATCAATGAATATGTTCTACCATAAGCTTGCTCTTCAATCTCATCTCTATTACTAACATATTACAAACAATGCATGAATCAAAAGGTCTTATTTTCTGGTTGTAATGGGGCTAACGTAAAGGTGAGGTAAAAGAGAGTAAAAGAAAAGGTTCAAACCAAAGAAAGTAGAGCATTCTGAAAAATGATATTTCAAACAAGATATTCCATCAAAGCACATAAATTTTCCATCTTTAATCACCAATGCTTAACTTCTTTTGATTTCAAGATTTTTCAATATAAAATCTTAAAAACATAAAGGAACAGTTTTTTTTCTTTTTTCTTTTTCTTTTTCTTTTTCTTTTCTTTTCTTTTTGTTTTTGTTTTTTTTTAACCTTTGGCAACTTTGCCCATCTTTTCATCAAGCATCACTTCTTCTTCTTTCTTTTCACATAATTTCCAACCATAATTCCATGAGATATCATAAGTATATGCTCTACTAATCCTTGGCCAGGGGAAAAGGAAAACAAATAAAAAGTTAAGGTTTATACATGGATAAAGCAAAGAAGAGATAAACAAGCTCAAAAGGGGCTCACTAAGGATAATATGCTTTAGGTTGGCTTTTTGGCTCAAGTGGTTAAAATTCCTAATGCCTTTATCATCTTCATGTATATATGTAATGCAATTGTAATTTCAACAAGATATGAAGCAAGTTCTAGAGATACATATCATTGAAAGAAGGCACAATCAAAGAATATAATGTTGAAGGCTCAAAAGCTTGCATTGGTATAACACTATAAAGTCAACATGGCATATTCTCAAAATCAATCCCTAAACCAATTAAACCTTAAAATTTGCATGCATGCTCCTTCATTTGATTTATATCTTTATCTATCTCAATTAATTCTCATATATAATACTCACATTCTCATAAACTAATAGGAGTTCAAAAGATCAAATATAGAAATTTTTGTTTTTTTTTTTGGAACAACGAAGAAAATCAAAATAAGAAAACTAACATTCTCCCAATACCCCCACACTTAAAACACAACATTGTCCTCAATGTTGAAATAAAAGAAAAGGAATATTGGAGAATGACAAAAATAAAGTAAAATGCAAAAAATAAAAGATAAGGGAAAAAGAAAGCAAATCTGTTTTTTTTTTTTTTTTTGTGCTGGGTTGCCTCCTAGTAAGCACTTTTATTTTATGTCATTGGCTCGACATGTTGCATGCTTATTCTTCATAGATTGGTTCAGCTAACTCCACAGAAGCGGTGAGTTCTGTCGTCCAACCTTCATAGAAAGGTTTCAAGCGATGCCCATTGACCTTAAGTACTTTGTTGGTTTTTACACCTGTAATTTCAACTGTACCATAAGAAAAAACATTAGAAACAACAAATGGTCCAATCCAACGAGAGCGTAACTTTCTAGGAAAAAGTTTCAAACGCGAATGAAAAAGAAGGACTTTGTCTCCAATATTAAACTCTTTTCTTGTAATCATTCGATCATGGAGACTCTTAGTCTTTTCTTTGTAAATCCTTGCATTCTCGTAAGCATCATTTCGAATCTCTTCTAACTCTTGCAATTGCAACTTTCTTGCAACCCAGCAGCATCATAATCCATGTTACATTTTTTAATGGCCTAAAAAGCTTCGTGTTCAAGCTCCACCGGTAGATGACATGCTTTTCCATAAATCATCCTATAAGGTGACATTCCTATAGGTGATTTGTAAGCAGTCCGATAAGCCCAAAGTGCATCACCAAGTCGTAGACTCCAATCTTGCCGGTTAGGTTGCACTGTCTTCTCCAAAATGGACTTGATTTCTCAATTTGAAATTTCAGCTTGGCCATTCGTTTGAGAATGGTATGCTGTGGAAGTCCGATGAGTCACATGATATTTGCGTAACAATGCTTTCATTGAACGATTGCTAAAATGAGTGCCACGATCACTAATGATAGCTTTAGGGATTCCAAACCTGTCAAATATATGAGTCCTGACAAAATCTAAAACAACCTTAGTATCGTTAGTTCGTGTGGCTTTTGCTTCAATCCATTTGGACACATAATCAACAGCAAGAAGGATATAAAGATTGCCAAAAGAAGAAGGAAATGGACCCATAAAATCAATACCCCAAACATCAAAAATTTCACTTACAAGAATATTCGTTAAAGGCATTTGATTCTTATGAGTGATATTACCTGTTTTTTGGCATTTTTCACATGATTTGCAAAAATGATATGCATCCTTAAAAATAGAAGGCTAATAAAAACCACTTTCAAGTACCTTGTGGGCCGTTCCTTTTGCTCCAAAATGCCCACCACAAGAATGAGAATGATAAAAGGTAAGAATGGAATGAAATTCATCTTGTGGTACACATCTTCTAACCACTTGATCCACACAAAATTTCCACAGATAAGGAGTATCCCAAAAATAATATTTAGCATCAGCTCGTAACTTGTCTTTTTGGGATGTAGACAAACCTGGAGGGAATTCTTTGGTGACTAAATAGTTCACCAAATCAGCATACCATGGTCTTGTAGAGGAATGTAACACATACAACTGCTCATCGGGGAATGTCTCTCGTATTGTTTCGGTTTGTATATCCTCAATCCTCAGTCAGCTCAAGTGATCAGCCACATGATTTTCGGCACCTTTTTTTGTCTTTGATCTCAAGATCAAATTCTTGTAAAAGCAAGATCCACCTAATCAATCTTGGTTTCGACTCCTTTTTCTTCAAAAGATACCTTAAAGCTGCATGATCAGTAAAAACAATGACTTTTGTACCAAGTAGATATGACCTAAATTTTTAAAGAGCAAACACCACTACAAAAAGTTCCTTTTCAGTTGTATGGTAATTGCATTGTGCTCCGTACAACATGCGAGAAGTGATGCAACCATATTATTCAATAGTTTCACCCATATTTAACTAGTGTTTTGCCTATGTTTTATATATAAAATGCCTTGATATTCTTTGTTTATGTTTTGAAGGCACTTTTGGATGAAAGATGCAAAAAAGAGTAAATTGGAGATAATTGGCAGATTTGACCTTCAGTCGATGTTTTGTGCAGAGCATGAGTTCTAGAGGTTGAAATGAAGTGATTCCAGTGGCATTAAAAAGCTAACATCCATACCTTTCTGGACATCTAAGGCAAGAAAATAAAATAAGGAAGAGCATGGAAATCGCAGCCTTCAAAGTCAAATCTCGCAATCTGCCAGTGTTGACCTTCGGCCATTCCAACTTGAATATCTGGAGCTACAGAAGTCCAATTGATGCAAACTCAATTTTTTTGGATTCATGACTCAAATTTATATAAACGCTCCAAATTTCAGCCAAAAACGATGTCATATGAGGGAGATATGATTTTTCAAAGATGACATCTGAATTCTGCCAGCAAACAAGTTTCTTGAAGAAACGAGTCCAAATTACGTTCCGAAGCATCTAAACCGATATCCAAGTTTTTATTTCAGCAATTTAGCTCCTCTAAGTCAAAGCTTGAAGATTTCATGCAAGGCTATTTCTCCTTTTTTAGGAAAATAGTTATTGAAGTACTTAAATGTAAACAGTCTACTTAATGGAGGACTATTTTGTAAAATAGAGACCTAGGGTTTCCTAGGATATAAAAAGAATGAGAGAAGAGAAGGGGAGCAGCCAGCCAAGAAGAGAAAAACGCCCCCTTCCTCTAAGAAACCCTAAATCATGCATTCTTCCTTCTTTTTGATTAGTTTTTCAACAAACATGCAAGGCTAAACACTTTTTCTTGGTTGCAAGGACACGGAAACCTTTGGATTTCAAGAACTGTGAGATTTATTTTACCTTTTCTTTTCAGTTTATATGATGAATATGTTTGTTCTCCTATGCTTATTTTTCCTATGATTGTTTATTTTAATTGCTAGAGCGGACTCTAAGTTATTATTGTAGACAATCTATTGCTAAGTTTGATATCAAAACCGGAGTTGTGGTATATGAACTTGTGAAGCAACTGAGTTTAATAATTGTGGCGGATCTACGTTATTAATCTTAGGGAGAACATTCAATCGAATCAAACATAGACTGCGGACAGTTATGTTTTCTTGATTAATCAACTTCTCTAGTTCTTAAGGCTGCCATTGAATTAAATTACTAGTGCGGACACTGTGGTTGTTTGATGGTTAGGGCTAGTTATACGGCGGATCCGTTAACTAACCAATGTTAAGAAGAGATAAATATTCAGAATATAAATTGATGTTTCGTTTCCATGATCAGTTCTGATTTCTGTAGGTGGATGTGTGCTTGTGACCAAGGTTTGTTCTCTTAATAATTTTCTGATTTTATTAAATTTAGTTTGATAGTTTTCTGTTTTCTTTTGCTTTAGCCTAGATAACGTCCAAACCCCCCCCAAATTGCATATCATCTAGCATAAAAATCTGACTTGAATCTTTCTCGTGGGATCGACCCCTTGCTTGCTCTATACTATCTTGTGTGTTGTGTTTGAAGCTAGGGTAATTAATTTGTGCGACCGCGACATCGCAACAAATTTTGGCGCCGTTGCCGGGGAGGTAATTTTAGTTGATTCTTGTGCTTGTACTGTTATTTTTATTTGCTGTGATAAAAAAAAAAAAGAGAAACAGAATTTTTACTTGCGGCGGTACTGTTCACTTGCGGCAGCGGTACTGTTCAAAACAGATTTTTTGGTGGAATTAGGTATCGGTCTTTTGTTTCCTGAAGGAAAACGACGTTCTGAACAGGACTAGTGATGTATCACTAGCCCCACCCTATTGAGGCCAAATTCCGCTGTTTTCTAGGGTTTTGAGGCAGTTTTTGTTTTCTACCATAGGATTTTCGTACAATTTGCACTGTTTTTGATCTCTTGTGTGGTTGGTTTCTTTTGAGTTTTCTTGATGATTTATGCCAGTAACCCGTTCTACTAATCAAATTCAAGTGCAGTTGGATCTCGAAATAGAAAAAAACTTTACGCAGGTTACGAAAGGAAGCTCGCCTTAACACCATGGCTGTTGCACGACAACAAACACTCAAGGAGCTTGCTGCTCCTAACGTGGAAAATCAGCCATTGTGCATAAACATCGACAATAATGTAAACTTTGAGCTCAAATCTGGTTTTATACATTTGCTACCAACTTTCAATGGTCTTGCAGGAGAAGATCCTCATACTCATCTCAAGGAATTCCATATGGTTTGCGTTGGCATGAAACCGAATGGAGTTGATGAAGAACAGGTTAAGTTGAAAGCTTTCCCTTTCTCTTTAAAAGGGGCAGCAAAAGCATGGTTTTTCTCTATTCTCCCAGGTTCCATTGGAACTTGGAATGCCATGAAGAAGATTTTCCTTGAAAAGTATTTCCCAGCATCTCGAGTTGCCAACATAAGGAAAGAAATATGTGGGATTCAGCAATCTCATGGAGAGACTCTCTCCGAGTATTGGGAAAGATTTGAGCAACTATGTATTCAATGCCCTCATCATCAAATACCCGATCAGCTGCTCATTCAATATTTCTATGAAGGATTGATGCCTACTGACCGTAGTATCATTGATGCTGCAAGTGGAGGCGCATTGGTGGATAAGACACCCGAGGCTGCACGCCAATTGATCTCAAACATGGCAGCCAACTCGAAACAGTTTGGCACTCGTGGAGACTTCGCAAATAAACGAGTAAATGAGGTAAGTATTTCTAACCTTGAGAATAAAGTTAATGATCTTACTTCTCTTGTGCGTTCTTTGGCTTGTGGCAATGTACAGCAGGTGAAAGTTTGTAGCATATGCTCCTTACAAGGACATGCTTCAGATATGTGCCCAACAATGCAAGAAGATTACATTGAACAAGCTAAAGCAGTTGATGGAGCATTCAATGGACAACCTCAGCGTAAGTATGATCCTTTTTCCCACACGTACAATCCTGGATGGAGAGATCATCCAAACTTATGTTATGGGAACCCACTTCAACAAGGCAATCAAGGCCGACAGTTCCATCCCCATGGATTTCAATCCCAACAGAATTATCAAGCGAGACAGCCCCCTCCATTCACAAACTCTAATGTTATGGGGTCATCATCCAATGATGATCTTCGTGAGATGATGAAAACTTTGGCTTCTAACACTGTGACCTTGCAACAAAATGTCATGTCTTTTCAACAAGAAACAAGGTCAAGTATTCACAACTTGGAGAAGCAAATGGGGCAAGTAGCTTCAAGTGTGGGGAAATTGGAAGCACAAATGAATGGAAAATTGCCCTCCCAAGCATTGAATCCAATAGAGAATGTTAGTGTGATCATGCTACGAAGTGGGAAAGAACTTGAAGAGAAAAGGTCAAAACAAATTGAGATGGAGGAAGAAGAAGAGATAGAAACTGAATTGAGTACAAAGAAGGAACATCCTCTTCCTCTACAAACTGAAATATTGACCAACACTCCAAAGGTAACTCCTCATTCAATGAATTCCAGTTTTAAAATAATTCCACCCTTTCCTGTGAGTTCTTCTAGGTCAAAGAAAGAGGACAAAGAAAAAGAGATTTTAGAGGTTTTCAAGAAAGTAGAACTCAACATTCCTTTGCTTGATGTTATTAAGCAAATTCCCAAGTATGCCAAATTCTTGAAGGAGTTGTGTACTACCAAGAGAGCTTTCAAACTAAAAGGTCATGAAATGGTAAGTATGGGTGAAGTTGTATCTGCTATTGTTCAAAAGAATATGCCTTTGAAGCAAAAAGACCCAGGTGCGTTTACTATCCCATGTGTTATTGGTAATGTTAGTTTCAAAAGGGCCTTGTGCGATTTAGGTGCATCCATTAGTGTTATGCCTAAACATGTTTATGATTCTCTTAGTCTTGAGCCTTTGAATAAAACTAGCATTGTAATACAACTTGCGGATCGTAGTTTTGTTTACCCACTTGGTGTGATAGAAGATGTCCTAGTCAAGATTGACAGTTTGGTCATTCCATGCGACTTTTATATTCTTGATATGGAACATGATTCTTGTGATTCATCAAACAACACTCCTATATTGTTTGGGAGACCATTCTTGAAAACTGCCAATACAAAAATTGATTGTGGTAAGGATACTTTGTCTATGGAGGTAGGAGATGAAAAAATTGAATTTAATTTTCATGATGCAATGACATATCCTTATAGCAATGTTTATTCTATCACATGTTATGACCAAGTTGATAAGTGTATGCAGCAAGTTTGTGATTTTGATAGTGAGGATGGATTAAGCGTAGCTTTGAGCTGTGGCTATGATTTTACCAAGATAAAAGAGATGGAGAGGCATATATGTGTTCTCCAAAATGTGCATGACTCAGCATTGGATTTACAAGCTTTGCAAATTGTACTCCATGATGCAGGAGTCATTTACCTCATCATGGACAGTGAATGGGTGGCGCCTATCCTTTTGGTGCCTAAAAAGATTGGAATTACGTTGGAAGAGATTCGAAATGATTCTTACGAGAATGCAAGGATTTATAAAGAAAAGACTAAGAGTCTCCATGACCAAATGATTACAAGAAAAGAGTTTAATGTTGGAGACAAAGTCCTCTTTTATCATTCGCGTTTGAAACTTTTTCCTGGAAAGTTGCGCTCTCGTTGGATTGGACCCTTTGTTGTTTCTAATGTTTTTCCTTATGGTGCAGTTGAAATTACAAGTTTAGAAACCAACAAAGTACTCAAGGTCAATAGGCATCGCTTGAAACCTTTCTATGAAGGTTGGACGACAGAACTCACCGCTTTTGTGGAGTTAGCTGAACCAATCTATGAAGAATGAGCATGCAACATGTCGAGGCAATGACATAAAACAAAAGCGCTTACTGGGAGGCAACCCAACACAAAAGAAAAAAAAACAGATTTGCTTTCTTTTCCCTTATCTTTTATTTTTCGCATTTTACTTTATTTTTGTCATTCTCCTATATTCCTTTTCTTTTATTTCAACATTGAGGACAATGTTGTGTTTTAAGTGTGGGGGTATTGGGAGAATGTTGGTTTTCTAATTTTGGTTTTCTTTGTTATTTTTCAAAATAAAAAAAAAATATGTTTGATCTTTTGAACTCCCATTGGTTTTTGAGAATATGAGTATTATGTATGAGAATTAGTTGAGATGGATGAAGATATAAATCAAATGAATGAGTGTGCATGCAAGTTTTAATGTTTAATTGGTTTAGGGATTGACTTTGAGAATATGCCATGTTGACTTTATAGTGTTATACCAATGCAAGCTTTTGAGCCTTCAACATTATATTCTTTGATTGTGCCTTCTTTCAATGATATGTATCTTTAGAACTTGCTTCATATCTTGTTGAGATTACATTCATATTACATATATACATGAAGATGATAAAGGTATTAGGAATTTTAACCACTTGAGCCAAAAAGCCAACCTAAAGCATATTATCCTTAGTGAGCCCTTTTGAGCTTGTTTATCTTTTCTTTGCTTTATCCATGTATAAGCCTTAACTTTTTATATGTTTTCCTTTTCCCCTGGCCAAGGATTAGTAGAGCATATACTTATGATATCTCATGGAATTATGGTTGGAAATTATGTGAAAAGAAAGGAGAAATGATGTTTGATGAAAAGATGGGCAAAGTTGCCAAAGGTAAAAAAAAAAAAAGGAAAGAAAAAAAAAAGAAAAGGAAAGGAAAAAAGTGCTCCTTTATGTTCTTAAGATTTTATATTGAAAAAGCTTGAAATCAAAAGAAGTTAAGCATTGGTGATTAAAGATGGAAAATTTATGTGCTTTGATGGAATATCTTGTTTGAAATATTATTTTTCAGAATGCTCTACTTTCTTTGGTTTGAACCTTTTCTTTTACTCTATTTTACCTCACCTTTACCTTAGCCCCATTACAACCAGAAAATAAGACCTTTTGATTCATGCATTGTTTGTAATATGTTATTAATGGAGATGAGATTGAAGAGCAAGTTTGTGGTAGAACATATTCATTGATTGAATTTGAGAGATTTAAACACATAAGCCCTAAACACATGAGTGTTGGAGTGTATATCAATGAGAGGACCTATCACTTTGGCATGACATAGATTTCATTTAAATCTCGACGATTAATTGAATTTTGAAGTTTTCATGTAAATAAATTCATGAAAATTTATACTCTTTATCCTTTTTATTTGTGTTCTTGTTTATAATGCATATATTCTTAGATATTGATGGGAGATTAGAAGATTATTCATAGTGATTTCATTTAATTTAACTTCAATTTGATTTTACCTATCCTTTCTCGAGGACGAGCAAGAGCTAAGTGTGGGGGTATTTGATGCAACCATATTATTCAATAGTTTCACCCATATTTAACTAGTGTTTTGCCTATGTTTTATATATAAAATGCCTTGATATTCTTTGTTTATGTTTTGAAGGCACTTTTGGATGAAAGATGCAAAAAAGAGTAAATTGGAGATAATTGGCAGATTTGACCTTCAGTCGATGTTTTGTGCAGAGCATGAGTTCTAGAGGTTGAAATGAAGTGATTCCAGTGGCATTAAAAAGCTAACATCCATACCTTTCTGGACATCTAAGGCAAGAAAATAAAATAAGGAAGAGCATGGAAATCGCAGCCTTCAAAGTCAAATCTCGCAATCTGCCAGTGTTGACCTTCGGCCATTCCAACTTGAATATCTGGAGCTACAGAAGTCCAATTGATGCAAACTCAATTTTTTTGGATTCATGACTCAAATTTATATAAACGCTCCAAATTTCAGCCAAAAACGATGTCATATGAGGGAGATATGATTTTTCAAAGATGACATCTGAATTCTGCCAGCAAACAAGTTTCTTGAAGAAACGAGTCCAAATTACGTTCCGAAGCATCTAAACCGATATCCAAGTTTTTATTTCAGCAATTTAGCTCCTCTAAGTCAAAGCTTGAAGATTTCATGCAAGGCTATTTCTCCTTTTTTAGGAAAATAGTTATTGAAGTACTTAAATGTAAACAGTCTACTTAATGGAGGACTATTTTGTAAAATAGAGACCTAGGGTTTCCTAGGATATAAAAAGAATGAGAGAAGAGAAGGGGAGCAGCCAGCCAAGAAGAGAAAAACGCCCCCCTTCCTCTAAGAAACCCTAAATCATGCATTCTTCCTTCTTTTTGATTAGTTTTTCAACAAACATGCA
Organism: Populus simonii; assembly: GCA_007827005.2. Taxonomy (NCBI): domain Eukaryota; kingdom Viridiplantae; phylum Streptophyta; class Magnoliopsida; order Malpighiales; family Salicaceae; genus Populus; species Populus simonii. The sequence continues at coordinate 10,961,354 of CM017468.2, forward strand.
AGGCTAAACACTTTTTCTTGGTTGCAAGGACACGGAAACCTTTGGATTTCAAGAACTGTGAGATTTATTTTACCTTTTCTTTTCAGTTTATATGATGAATATGTTTGTTCTCCTATGCTTATTTTTCCTATGATTGTTTATTTTAATTGCTAGAGCGGACTCTAAGTTATTATTGTAGACAATCTATTGCTAAGTTTGATATCAAAACCGGAGTTGTGGTATATGAACTTGTGAAGCAACTGAGTTTAATAATTGTGGCGGATCTACGTTATTAATCTTAGGGAGAACATTCAATCGAATCAAACATAGACTGCGGACAGTTATGTTTTCTTGATTAATCAACTTCTCTAGTTCTTAAGGCTGCCATTGAATTAAATTACTAGTGCGGACACTGTGGTTGTTTGATGGTTAGGGCTAGTTATACGGCGGATCCGTTAACTAACCAATGTTAAGAAGAGATAAATATTCAGAATATAAATTGATGTTTCGTTTCCATGATCAGTTCTGATTTCTGTAGGTGGATGTGTGCTTGTGACCAAGGTTTGTTCTCTTAATAATTTTCTGATTTTATTAAATTTAGTTTGATAGTTTTCTGTTTTCTTTTGCTTTAGCCTAGATAACGTCCAAACCCCCCCCAAATTGCATATCATCTAGCATAAAAATCTGACTTGAATCTTTCTCGTGGGATCGACCCCTTGCTTGCTCTATACTATCTTGTGTGTTGTGTTTGAAGCTAGGGTAATTAATTTGTGCGACCGCGACATCGCAACAAGAAGCATAGGCGATAACATGCAAATTCTTCCCTATTCTTTGCCCAAGGACAGCTCCTACCGTATAGTCACTTGCATCACACATTATCTCAAAAGGCTCATCCTAATTTGGTGGTTGGATGATAGGGGCAGATGTGACACGCCTCTTAAGCTCATCATGGGCATCTTTACATGCTTGATCAAACACAAAATCCACTTCTTTGGCTAATAGTTTGCACAAGGGTGCTGTAATCTTCGAGAAATCTTTGATAAAGCGTCGATAGAAACCTGCATGGCCAAGAAAAGAACGAATTTCCCTCACGCAGGAGGGGTAAGGCAATGATGAAATAACGTCTATTTTAGCTTTATCAACCTCTAATCCACGTGAAGACACAACATGCCCAAGAACTATTCCTTGTTCTACCATAAAATAACACTTTTCATAGTTTAAGACAAAGTTAGTTTCAATGCACCTTTTCAAGATCAAAGATAAATTTTCTAGACATTTATCAAAAGAATCACCATACACAGTGAAATCATCCATGAAAACCTCAATTATTCTTTCAACATAGTCAGAAACAATACTCATCATGCATCTTTGAAAAGTTGCAGGTGCATTACAGAGACCAAAAGGCATTCTCCTATATGCATATGTACCAAATGAACATGTAAATGTAGTCTTTTCTTGATCCTCAGGATTAATAACAATCTGATTGTATCCACTATATCCATCAAGAAAGTAATAAAAAGACTTACCTGCTAGGCGTTCAAGCATTTGATCCATGAATGGTAATGGAAAGTGATCTTTGCGTGTAGCAAGATTTAGCTTTCTGTAATCAACACACATTCTCCATCCACTCGAGATGCGAGTAGGAATGAGCTCATCTTTTTTGTTTTTCACCAACGTGATTCCGATCTTTTTAGGCACCACATGGATTGGCGCCACCCATTTACTGTCCGTGATGGGATAAATGACTCCTGCATCTAACAGTTTCAAAATTTCAGCTTTCACTACCTCCATCATAGGCGGGTTCAACCTCCTTTGCATTTCCCTTGTTGGTTTCGCATTGTCCTCCAATAGTATGTGATGCATACACATTGAGGGACTAATGCCCTTGATGTCAACTAAAGTCCATCCAATGGTCGTCTTGTGATCACACAACAATTTCACAAGTTTTTCCTCTTGCGTATTTGTCAAACCTGATGCTATAATAACGGGAAGTGTATTGCTGTCGCCAATGAATACATACTTCAAATTATCGGGCAAAGGTTTCAATTCTAACTCGGGTGCCTGTAAAATAGGTGGCAAAAGCTTTTTATGTGAAAGTACTAAATCAACAAAGACATTACCATGGGGAACAATTTGCAATGATTGCAAAGCCAATGCTGATTCGTGCACGTTTTGGGGAACACATATGTGCCTCTTCATCTCTTCTATCTCGGTAAAATCATAGCCATAGCTCAAAGCTACGCTTAATCCATCCTCACAATCAAAATCAAAAACTTGCTGCACACACTTATCAACTTGGTCATAGCATGTGATAGAATAAACATTGCTATAAGGATATCTCATTGCATCATGAAAATTAAATTCAATCTTTTCATCTCCTACTTCCATAGACAAAGTATCCTTACCACAATCAATATTTGTATTGGCAGTTTTCAAGAATGGTCTCCCAAACAATATAGGAGTGCTGTTTGATGAATCACAAGAATCATGTTCCATATCAAGAATATAAAAGTCGCATGGAATGACCAAACTATCAATCTTGACTAGGACATCTTCTATCACACCAAGTGGGTAAACAAAACTACGATCCGCAAGTTGTATTACAATGCTAGTTTTATTTAAAGGCTTAAGACTAAGAGAATCATAAACATGTTTGGGCATAACACTAATGGATGCACCTAAATCGCACAAGGCCCTTTTGAAACTAGCATTGCTAATAACATATGGGATAGTAAACGCACTTGGGTCTTTTTGCTTCAAAGGCATATTCTTTTGAACAACAGCAGATACAACTTCACCCATACTTACCATTTCATGACCTTTTAGTTTGAATGCTCTCTTGGTAGTACACAACTCCTTCAAGAATTTGGCATACTTGGGAATTTGCTTGATAGCATCAAGCAAAGGAATGTTGAGTTCTACTTTCTTGAAAACCTCTAAAATCTCTTTTTCTTTGTCCTCTTTCTTTGACCTAGAACAACTCACAGGAAAGGGTGGAATTGTTTTAAAACTGGAAGTCATTGATTGAGGACTTACCTTTAGAGTGTTGGTCGTGGTTTCAATTTGTGAAGGAGAAGGATGTTTCTTTTTTGTACTCAATTCAGTTTCTATCTCTTCTTCTTCCTCCATCTCAATTTGTTTCGACCTTTTCTCTTCAAGTTTTTTCCCACTTCGCAGCATGATCGCACTAACATTCTCTTTTGGATTCATTTATGCTTCTAATTTCCCCACACTTGAAGCTACTTGCCCCATTTGCTTCTCCAAGTTGTGAATACTTGACCTTGTTTCCTGTTGAAAAGACATGACATTTTGTTGCAAGGTCACAGTGTTAGAAGCCAAAGTTTTCATCATCTCACGAAGATCATCACTAGATGACGACCCCATAACATTGGAGTTTGTGAATGGAGGGGGTTGTCTTGCTTGATAATTCTGTTGGGGCTGAAATCGATGGGGATGGAATTGTCGACCTTGATTGCCTTATTGAGGCTGGTTCCCATACCGTAGGTTGGGATGATCTCTTCATCCAGGATTGTACGTGTGGGAAAAAGGATCATACTTACGTTGAGGTTGTCCATTGAATGCTCCATCAACTGCATTAGCTTGTTCAATGTAATCTTCTTGCATTGTTGGGCACATATCTGAAGCATGTCCTTGTAAGGAGCATATGCTATAAACTTTCACCTGCTGTACATTGCCACAAGCCAAAGAACGCACAAGAGAAGTAAGATCATTAACTTTATTCTCAAGGTTAGAAATACTTACCTCATTTACTCATTTGTTTGCGAAGTCTCCACGAGTGCCAAACTGTTTCGAGTTGGCTGCCATGTTTGAGATCAATTGGCGTGCAGCCTCGCGTGTCTTATCTACCAATGCCCCTCCACTTGCAGCATCAATGATACTACGGTCAGTAGGCATCAATCCTTCATAGAAATATTGAATGAGCAGCTGATCGGGTATTTGATGATGAGGGCATTGAATACACAGTTGCTCAAATCTTTCCCAATACTCGAAAAGTGTCTCTCCATGAGATTGTCGAATCCCACATATTTCTTTCCTTATGTTGGCAACTCGAGATGCTGGGAAATACTTCTCAAGGAAGATCTTCTTCATGCCATTCCACGTTCCAATTGAACCTGGGAGAATGGAGAAAAGCCATGCCTTTGCTGCCCCTTTTAAAGAGAAAGGGAAAGCTTTCAACTTAACCTATTCTTTGTCAACTCCATTCGGTTTCATGCCAACGCAAACCATATGGAATTCCTTGAGATGAGTATGAGGATCTTCTCCTGCAAGACCATTGAAAGTTGGTAGCAAATGTATAAAACCAGATTTGAGCTCAAAGTTTACATTATTGTCGATGTTTATGCATAATGGCTGATTTTCCACGTTAGGAGCAGCAAGCTCCTTGAGTGTTTGTTGTCGTGCAACAGCCATGGTGTTAAGGCGAGCTTCCTTTCGTAACCTGCGTAAAGTTTTTTCTATTTCGAGATCCAACTGAACTTGACTTTGATTAGTAAAACGGGTTACTAGCATAAATCATCAAAAAAACTCAAAAGAAACTAACCACACAAGAGATCGAAAACAATGCAAATTGTACGAAAATCCTACGCTATAAAACTAAAACTGCCTAAAACCCCTAGAAAACAACAGAATTTGGCCTCGACAAGGTAGGTCTAGTGGTTTCCCACTAGTCCTGTTTAGAACGTCGTTTCACTTCAGGAAATAAAAGGCCGATACCTAATTCCACCAAAAAATATGTTTTGAACAGTACCGCTGCCGTAATGAACAGCACCACAGCAAGCAAAAATTCTATTTTTTTTCCAGAAAAAGAAATAAAAATCACAGCAAATAAAAATAATAGCACAAGAATCAACTAAAATTACTTCTCTGGCAACGGCGCCAAAATTTGTTGCGATGTCGCGGTCGCACAAATTAACTACCCTAGCTTCAAACACAACACACAAGATAGTATAGAGCAAGCAAGGGGTCGATCCCACGAGGAAGATTCAAGTCAGATTTTTATGCTAGATGATATGCAATTTGGGGGGGTTTGGACGTTATCTAGGCTAAAGCAAAAGAAAACAGAAAACTATCAAACGAAATTTAATAAAATGAGAAAATTATCAAGAGAACAAACCTTGGTCACAAGCACACATCCACCTACAAAAATCAGAACTGATCATGGAAATGAAACATCAATTTATATTCTGAATATTTATCTCTTCTTAACATTGGTTAGTTAACGGATCCCAAAATTTGTTGCGATGTCGCGGTCGCACAAATTAATTACCCTAGCTTCAATCACAACACACAAGATAGTATAGAGCAAGCAAGGGGTCGATCCCACGAGGAAGATTCAAGTCAGATTTTTATGCTAGATGATATGCAATTTGGGGGGGGTTTTGGACGTTATCTAGACTAAAGCAAAAGAAAACAGAAAACTATCAAACAAAATTTAATAAAATCAGAAAATTATCAAGAGAACAAACCTTGGTCACAAGCACACATCCACCTACAGAAATCAGAACTGATCATGGAAACAAAACATCAATTTATATTTTGAATATTTATCTCTTCTTAACATTGGTTAGTTAACGGATCCGCCGTATAACTAGCCCTAACCATCAAACAACCACAGTGTCCGCACTAGTAATTTAATTTAATGGCAGCCTTAAGAACTAGATAAGTTGATTAATCAAGAAAACATAACTGTCCGCAGTCTATGTTTGATTTGATTGAATGTTCTCCCTAAGATTAATAACGTAGATCCGCCACAATTATTAAACTCAGTTGCTTCACAAGTTCATATACTACAACTCCGGTTTTGATATCAAACTTAGCAATAGATTGTCTACAATAATAACTTAGAGTTCGCTCTAGCAATTAAAATAAACAATCATAGGAAAAATAAGCATAGGAGAACAAACATATTCATCATATAAACTAAAAAGAAAAGGTAAAATAAATCTCACAGTTCTTGAAATCCGAAGGTTTCCGTGTCCTTGCAACCAAGAAAAAGTGTTTAGCCTTGCATGTTTGTTGAACAACTAATCAAAAAGAAGGAAGAATGCATAATTTAGGGTTTCTTAAAGGAAAGGGGCGTTTTTCTCTTCTTGGGTGGCTCCCCCCTTCTCTTCTCTCATTCTTTTTATATCCTAGAAACCCTAGGTCTCTATTTTACAAAATAGTCCTCCATTAAGTACACTGTTTACATTTAAACTTCAATAACTATTTTCCTAAAAAAGGAGAAATAGCCTTGCATGAAATCTTCAAGCTTTGACTTAGAGGAGCTAAATTGCTGAAATAAAAACTTGGATATCGGTTTAGATGCTTCGGAACGTAATTTGGACTCGTTTCTTCATGAAACCTGTTTGCTGGCAGAATTCAGATGTCATCTTTGAAAAATCATATCGCCCTCATATGACATCTTTTTTTGCTGACATTTGGAGCGTTTATACAACTTTGAGTCATGAATCCAAAAAAATTTATTTTGCATCAATTAGACCTCTGTAGCTCCAGATATTCAAGTTGGAATGGCCGAAGGTCAACACTGGCAGATTGCGAGATTTGACTTTGAAGGCTGTGATTTCCATACTCTTCCTTATTTTATTTTCTTGCCTTAGATTTCCAGAAAGGTATGGATGTTACCTTTTTAATGCCACTGGAATCACTTCATTTCAACCTCTAGAGCTCACGCTCTGCACAAAACATCGACTGAAGGTCAAATCTGCCAATTATCTCCAATTTACTCATTTTTGCATCTTTCATCCAAAAGTGCCTTCAAAACATAAAACAAAGAATATCAAGACATTTTATATATAAAACATAGGCAAAACACTAGTTAAATGTGGGTGAAACTACTAAATAATATGGTTGCATCAGGTATCTCTTCTATTACATAACTAACCCCTTATCTAGAACCTTTGAAGATCAGTTAGTGTTTCGTAATTATCATAAAACTATATGGCAATTTGTTTTTTTACCAATTTTAAGTGTAGTTCTTCTCAATATCCCTTGCGACAGCAAGAAATGTGCCATTAAAGTTTTTTGGAACTTTTATCTTCTGGAAAAAGTTGATTGAGGCTCATAATCTTATTTTATTTAGTTTAATTTAAGATGTTTTTGACAAATTAAAGAGTATTTTGCGGTTGAAAATGAGTTTAATAAGGTTCTCATTATGTTTCTTGGGTGTTTTCAAGTGAAAAAAAGTTTTAAAAATGGGATTTTCAGTTCCAAAAAACTCAGACCCAGATTTTCCAACCCTTTCCAATGGCCAAAATCTTAACCAGTCAATGACGCATTGTCTATTTTATTTTTTAAAAAAAGGGCTAACGATGTGTGCAGATGACGCATCGTCAATGATGCGAGTCTCGTAGATTTAAAGATCCAAAAACCCATAATCAAATCATTCCTTTACAAGAAAGCTAAATTTAGGCTTTAAGCTTGACACAGCAATAACTTGTACAAAGACATCAAAACTATAGATAGATAAAGAAAAAAAAAACTCCACCTAAAGCTTATGAAGAGACGCAAACAAGAAGTATGGAAGACACCATGAAGCTTGGTCAATTCTTCGATACATTAGAGTAGTTCATTGAAGAACCAAATTAAGATAATTTCTTTTCACACACACAATAATATATAGCAATGATGTATTTCCAACCTAAAAAATATCGTCTTACAAAAGTAATATTTATGCATGAAAAAAAATAAACCCTAGTCGATCTAATGGTTTAACATCAATCCAAATTAAAATAAAGCCCAACTCGGCGCACTCTAGGAATTAAAATAAATAAGTGTTAAATAAATTCTTTGCTTGAAAAAAACAAACCTTGGCCAAATAGATGTTACTACACTTTGGTATTCCAAACAAACAAGGAAATAATTTTTCCTTAGCCTATCATGTTTCTACATAAAATAAGGAAATGACATATCCATGATCATGTCACATTTCCTGAGCTCAATACAATAACTTTGACCTTCTCGGGGAATGAGATACTAGTTGTTATCTAATGAAAGGAGTTTGTGTAATATCCTCCTCCCATAAAAAATGGTATAAACATAAGGAACCCTGTCATAACCCATTTCTGGATTATTCCCCTAAACTTGCCTTTTTTTCTTTTTAAAATAAATAATAAATAATAATAGTGAGTAGATTGGCGATGAGGAAAAAGCTGGCTGAGGAAGGATTTCAAATATGCATAAAATCAAGCTGCAATTTTAGACGAAGTTAGAAGCCTGATCATACCCCGTCATGCCCAAAACTGGAGAGATAATGCAGATTCAACGTCAAATTAAATGATTGTACCAATGTTATTGCATGTTCATCAAATAAAAGGGAAAGTAAGAGAGAGACTGCACACATCGTTGTACAACCACAAGGAGGTTAACTGTATAAACTACAAATAAAGAAATAGATAATAACAGAAAATGAGTTGAAGAGAGCTTTGAGATGTGATATTGATATAAGGATTAAACAAGGATAAAATAATTGTTAAGGTTAGAGGATCCACTAATGGTACTTCAAACAAGTATAGTATAAACTTTTTTTATTACTCAATTGGAAACCACACACAAAGGAGGTTCCAATCGGATTATAAATTGTTAACATGATTACATTAGTTATCTTATTCGAATAATGCTAATACTTGTAAATGTTGTCAGGTATTCATGATTATAACTTATGTTAACAACAAATCAAGTTCCTTTCATAGCACAGGTGTCGGTTATACCATACAATTGGGCTATGAAAATGCCAAGTATTTGTTGTACCAAGGGTTATACAACATAAATCTAGATTAACCATCTAACAAGCAAAGTATTACAAGTGAACAAGATAACAAATACAAAACATGTTAGTATCAAACATTAAAGTCCATGTTAAGTATATACTATACTTATTCTTACACCATTAGTGTAACCTTTTCACCTTGACATAATAAACTTAGCTAAACATGATGAAAGAGAGAAACATAAATAAACAAGATAAGAACATAAATAAGATATAAGTTAACTAAGTACAGGAAAAGAATTGAAAAGCATAAATAAGATATTAATATAAACAAAACTTAAGCATTACAAAAATATAAAGAGAGAGAGCAAGAACATGATCTTGATCTAAAAACCAAGATGCCTAAATGCATGGCAAATGCCTCCTTTTATAGGCCAAAATTCAAAACTATTGATTTGATGACTAATTGTTGAGTGGGTGGCCACATCTTGACTTGGTGACAATCCTTATCTTCTTGTCTGAACAAAACATCATTGCTAACATCAAAATTTGAGCAGATAATCTTCATGAAAGTTCTGGAAAATTGTATCAGTTTTCCAACAAAACAAGAATCGGTGTATTTGGACTTCTAGAACTCGAGATATGGGCTGAACACTGAGCAGTATCTAGGATGCAGGACAGATTCCGACTTCTCTGTTGTTGCTATAATTTGAACTTGAAAACGACCTTTTTGAATCTTGGACTCTTGTTAAAAATACTTGTTAAATGAGTATATGAGCAGAATCAAGTGATAACAATGCGAGAGTTTGTAAACTTGAATATTTCAAGAGAAGTATGTGATAAACCTTGTTATGAATATTGCAAATAACCATTGGAAAATGTTTACTAAGATGCGTCTCAAGAGTAAATAAAATTCTCCCTTACTCTGTCATCCTAGTAATAACAGTTTTGTCAAATGGTTTTTAAAAACAGTTAGTTAGTTAGTTTTTTTTATGTCAACTACTACCCTCCCCCAACCAAAACGAGACATTGTCCTCAATGTCCTAAGGTAGAAAGATAGAGTATAGAAGACATCACCTGAAACAATGAACACTAACAAACCTAAAACACACTTAAACAAATATAAGAAATAACAAAACAAAATAAAATGCTATTAATAAAACCAAAGGACATAAGGTTTCACAATGAAGACTCAAATCTAATCTAAGCTTTTTACGGCTTTCCATAGTTGACCAATTTATGCGACTCATGGAGGAATCAAGTACAGAGATGAAAGATTGTAGTTGGTCAATCAATTGTTCAGCAGTAGGAGCAGAGATTATGATTTGTCATGCCAAAGATGTTAGAAATTTATGTTCCATAGCTTGATCAAGAAAAGACAACAAATTATCATAGAAACCATTAACATTTAATAAACCTATGGATTTATGGTGAATGTGCAGTTGGGCCCAAGAGGAAATATGAAAGATCTTTTTCAATGTGCTCAGACCACCTGGTAAGGCAATGAAGGCATCATCATGGTTAAACATTGCATTCATTCGATCAAACATTGTGGAGACTTGTAGTTCCTCTCCAATTGTTTTCCCAATGATGTCCCCTTTTGCTAAAGCTTTGGGGACGACCCCTAAAACTTGACTGCCTCCTAAAAATGTAGCTATTAACACACCCCCTCATTAACCCAAGGTTGCCTCCTCCATACACTAAATGAATCTTTCTCTCAGCTAGTACCTGATCAAGATGATTTGCTGATTCTAAAAACTTTTTTTCTTTCCCAGGACTGGATCAACAGAAAACACAAATATTTCTTATGTGATGACTTGAGGGACCTGCCATTTCTACACATTTCTATATCTTTTGAATGTATGGGGGAGTAGAAATGAAGGGAAGGAAGAGAAGATTTTATAGATGAGAAATTGAAAATGCAATCATACCACCTATATATAGGCCAACTGGAGTCTCACACTCTCTCTCTCTATTTATTTATTTATTTATTTTGAAAAATCATGTGTATGTACAGGTAGTTGTGATTGTGGCTCACATCGTCCCTTGGTTTTACGTCCAAGAACGACTTAAACGCACTCTATGGGTTGGGGATAGGCTTTCCATCCAGTTTTCTTAAAAACTGGCAACACATGGTCTTTTATAGTCAGATTCTCAAGACCATGTCGAGCATGTTCTATATGAAAATGGGGTCATAAGTTATGAAATGCACAATGCACATTGCCACTAGGATATGTCTCAAAAGTCAATAGAAGATTATCTAAAGATTCCTTATGTTTTGAAATAAATCCTGACTTTTGACATTTTTCACAAGCTTGCAGAACACATGTGTGTCTTTGAACATGGTGGGCCAATAGAATCCATATTGTATGATTTTTGCAGTCGTCTTTTTTTATGAGAAATGACTCCCACATGCCTCAGAATGATAAAGTTTAATGACATTACTTACCTCATTGTCTGAAATGCATCTTCGAAATATTTGATCAGGATAATATTTGAACAAGTAAGGGTCATCCCAATAAAAGTTCTTCACTTTGTTCAAAAACTTTACTTTGTCTTCGGTACTCCAGTGAGCTGGCAAATCTCTTGTTGCAAGAAAATTGATATGATTAGCAAACCAAGGCATTGGACTAAGAGAAAGTAAGGATTCGTCAGGAAAGTAATCATCGATTGGTGTGATGTCGGATGTCGAATCTATTGTCAATCTTGACAAAAGATTCGTATCAATATTTTTTATGCCTTTCTTGTCCTTGATTTCTTTTTTAGAATAAATCATTTACAAATCTGCATATTTGTCAAACTTTGTTTTACTAACGGTGGATTCAAATTGATCATAAACTAATTCTTCAATAACATCTACTTCCTGTGAATCATTAGCATCTCCAGGTTGCTCACAAATGTTAAAAATATTCATCTTCAATGTTATGTTTCCAAATGATAGCTTCATCAGTCCATTCCTACAATTAATCAATGCATTAGAAATTGCAAGAAACGGACGTCCTAAAATAACAAGCAATGAATTACATGCTTCAACAGGTTGTGTATCCAAGACAATAAAATCCATAAGATAAATGAATTTATCAACTTGTACTAACACATCTTCAACTATTCCTCTAGGCACTTTTACAGATCTATCGGCAAGTAAAAGAGTTACAGAAGTTGGTTTTAACTCATCTAGATTGAGACTTTGAAAAACCAAATATGGAAGTAAATTCACACTGGCTCCAAGATTAAGTAAAGCTTGTTTAATTTTATGTTCTCTAATAAAGATGAAATTGTAGAACAACCAGGGTCTTTATATTTCAAAGCATTATTGTTTTGAAGAATGACACTTACTTGTTCGGCTAAAAAGGCTTTCCTTTTCACATTTAGTTTTCTCTTCACAGTGCACAGATCTTTCAAAAATTTAGCAGAAGAAGGTACATGTTTAATAGGATCCAACAAAGGTATATTGATCCTTACCTGCTTGAAAGTTTCAAAGATTTTAGAGTTGTGATTGACTTTTCTTTGTTTGGTCATGGCATGAGGAAATAGAAGTGCTGGCGGGGAATCAGTCTTTTCTTTGCAATGTTCAGATTCAACCTCTGAGGGTAAACCCCTTCCTTACTCTCAGAGATTAACTCATCATCTTTCTCACAAGGTTCAAGAATGGGTTTTTCAATAACTTTACCACTGCGAAGAGTGATGACTGATTTCACCTGATCCATGTGTTGGCGTCCGGAACTACTTGCATTTGCATTGTATTGCCCCTTTGGATTTTGTTGTAGTTGAGATGGAAACTTACCTTTCTCTTGAAAATTGAGAGCATATGTAAACTTTGCAAGAGTATCTTTAAAATCTGTCATGCTTCGAGCAAGTTGAGTGTTAATTGTCTCTTGCTTTTCAATGAATACATGCAATGCTTCCTCAAGATTTCTTCTAGGAGGTGAAGCATAAGGAGGTGCATATCCATGAGAATTTTAGAAATTATAGTGTGCTTGAAACGTTGACTGTGAAGTTTGTGCATTATTGTTATCACTCTTACAATTGAAATTTAGGTGATTTCTCCAATCAGTGTTGTATGTTTGTGAGTATGGATCATGATTTGGCCATTGAAAACTGTTTAAAGCATTGGTTTGTTTATGAAGACATTCCTTAAAAGAAGGCAAAGTTGGACAATATTTGATTTGGTTGATTGTTCATTAGTTTCACAGATTTGACATATAATTTCTTGAACAAATTTCAATTGACCAATCTTTTTTAATTCTAGTGCCTCGACTTTTCTAGCTAAAGATGCAAATTTGGCTTGGAGGTTATGATCTTCCCTAAGGTTATACATGTCTCCACTAAATGAATGAGGTTGAGTTTTACTCAGTGCCTCCTAAGTACCTGTAATGTCCCAATTCTGAGCATTTTCAGTTAACGAGTTTATGTATTCCATTGCTTCATCAAGGTCTTTATCTTCAAAAGTTTCATTGCACATTAATTCCACTATTTGACTATCTTTAGGTGTTAACCCTTCATAAAAATGTGAAACTAGTATCGATGTTTCAAAACCATGATAAGGACAAATATTAAGTAAGTCTTTAACATTATTTAGGATACTTTAAAAGTAGTTCAAATGTTTTTTTAATTAAAAATAAAAATAAATTATAAAAAAATTAATTAACATTTATGTTTATGATACTTTAAGGGTAGTTTAATTTTTTTATATAAAAAAAACATTTGAACTAAAAACTGTTTTTTATGAAAAAATAAAAACATTTACAAAAAAATATTATTTAGGATACTTTAAGGGTAATTCCAATGTTTTTTTTTTATTAAATATAAAAATAAATTATAAAACAATTAATTAACATTTATGTTTATGATACTTTAAGGGTAGTTTAATTTTTTTATATAAAAAATAGAAAAAAATATTTAAAAAACATTATTTAGAATACTTCAAGGTAGTTTAAATATTTTTTTTATAAAAAATAAGAAAAAAACATTTTATAAACAATTATTATAAATTTAATTAGCATTTATGTTTATGATATTTCAAGGGTAGTTTAATTTTGTTCTATAAAAATTAGAAAAATGTATTAAAAAATTATATACGATAGTTCAAATGTTTTTTTTATTAAAAATAAAAAAACAATTATTTAGCATTTATGGTTATGATACTACAAGGGTAGTTTGAATGTTTTTCTTATAAAAAATAAAAAAAAAATTAATTTGCATTTCATTTTAAAATACTTTCAAGATAGTTTAAATGTCTTTTTTTTATATAAAAAATAAAAAAAAACATTTTAAAAATCATTATCTAGGATACTTCAAGAATAGTTCAAATGTTTTTATATTAAAAATAAAAAAATATTAAAAAATTAATTGGCATTTATTTTTATAATACTTTAAGGTTAGTTTAAAATTTTTTTTATAAGAAGTAAAAAAATATATATAAAAACTTTATAAATGATACTTGAAGGATAGTTCAAATGTTTTTTTAATAAAAAAATTAATTAGCATTTATGTTTATGATACTTCGAGGGTAGTATGATTTTGTTTTATAAAAAGTAGAAACAATTTATAAAAATATTATTTAGAATACTTCAAGGGTAGTTCAAATATTTTTTCTATAAAAATAAAAATATTATAAAAAACATTAATTAGCTTTTCTATTTAGGATTCTTCAATAGTAGTTTAAGTGTTTTTTTAATATTATATAAAAACATTATTAGCGTTTCTTTTTATGATATTTTAATGGTAGTTTAAATGTTTTTTTTTATGAAAAATAGAAAAAATTTATAAAAACATTATTTAGGATATTTTAAAGGTAGTTGAAATTTGTTTTATTAAAAATATAAAATATTAATTAGCATTTATGTTTATGATAAGGGTTGTTTAATTTGTTTTATAAAAAAAATAGAAAAAATGTATACAAAAATTATTTAAGATATTTCAATGGTAGTTTGAATTTTTTTTAATAAAAAAGAAAAAACAATAATAAAAAATTAATTAGCATTTCTGTTTAAAATACTTTAAGAGTAATTTAAGTATTTGTTTTATAAAAAATAGAAAACATTTTAAAACAGAATTATACAAGATACTTTAAGGATAGTTCAAATATTTTTTTTTATTAAAAATAAAAAAATTATAAAAAAATATAAAAAAATCTATAAAAAAATTATTTAGGATACTTTAAGGGTAGTTTAAATATTTGTTTATAAAAAATAAAAAAAATTATAATAAAAAATTTAATTTGCATTTCTCTTTATAATACTTCAATGGTAGTTTAAATGTTTTTTTGTATATAAAAAATAGAAAATATTTTTTAAAAAATTATATAGGATACTTTAAAGATAGTTCAAATCTTTAAAAAAAAAAATAGAAAAAATTTATAAAAACATATACTTAGGATACTAGTTTTAATGTTTTTTTATTGAAAAAATAAAAGATATTATATAAAGAAATTAATTAGCATTTCTGTTTATGATACTTTAAGAGTTAAGGGTAGTTTAAATATTATTTTTATAGAGAATAATAATTTTTTTTAATAATTAGAAATTCTGTTTAGGATATTTTAAGAGTAATTTTAATGTTTTTTTAATATAAAAAATAAAAACATTATAAAAATAAATTAGTTAGCCTTTCTGATTATGATACTTTAACACTAGTTTAATGTTTTTATATAAAAAATAGAAAAAACATTATAAAAAAAATATTTAACAATTATGTTTAGGATATTTTAAGATTAATTTAAATATTTTTATTTATAAAAAAATAGAAATAATTTATAAAAAATTTATTTAGAATACTTTTAGGATAATTTTAATATTTTTTATAAAAAAAAATAAAAAAAGCCACATTGTAAACATATAATGTTTACATCGTGGATTACACTATAGACATTCAGAGGAGTATGAGGCACTGTCTTTTTCATTTTTATTCCAAAAGCTGTTGCAGCGTGTTGAGCAAATGTATGACTACCAGATCCAAGGTTATTGGGTATGAAATTGACGTTAGACTCAAGTTTCTTAGGTCTGGCTTGACAACTACATTCAATGCTATTGGGTCTGAGATTATTACCAAACCTAAGACTATTAAGTCTGGCTTGACTGTCAAATCCAAGACCATTAAGAGAGTGCTTGGCAGTGTGGTACCGGTTGCTTTTCAAATAACTTTTCGTGCCGAAATGCATGCCAATGATGTTTTTTTATTTTTTAAAAATTATTTTTGATATCAGCAAATTAAAACGATCCAAAACATATAAACCATATTAAATTTTAGTAAAAAAAAAATTCAAATTTGGGTATGGCTTGATCATAAAAAATAAAACACATAAAATATTTTCTATATTTTCTATATTTTTTTAACATTTAAAAATAAAAAAATTATTGGTCTGTTACGGAGCTCAGACAATATTGTAGTATAATTTATCCGGTGATCGGGTCCCATTTGTTAAGCACAATCAGCACCGTTCATCCCAAAATCAGAGCTGCTTAAAATTCCCATACGGTTAGCCTCCCTCCATTAGAGAAGAAGTGTAGAAAATATTATGAAAGTGTTTCTTTCTCCTCTTTTTTGCGACACCGCACCATACCTCATGCGCGTAACGATCAAACCGGCTCTGCACAAACAACAACAGCAGTAGCTGTGATCAATTATCGTTTTTCGATTTCGATCGAGTTAGGGTTTCTGCCTCAAATGGATAATTACGGTTTTCACGATGGTAATATCTGTAATATGTTGGAGAGCAGACATCGCCCTGTAATTCTTCTTCACTATTTCTCATACTTAATATTTGCCTAATTGTTACTTCGATCGAATATTTCCTCTCTCGGTTTCTTAGTTAATTGTCTAGCTTTTTGTAGGTGTTTGGCCAAGATTGTACAGTATTTTTTATTAATTAATGTTTGAAGTTTAATTATAGACTTAACAAGGTGTAAGTATAATTGCAAATGTGTTTCTTCTTTTGTAGGATGTTAATCACAGTTTACAGATGCATTCCTCACTGATTCGGAGACTCTCCCAAGAAAGAGAATTGGAGGTTAGTATGGGATTTTATTTTATTTTATTTTTATCCTTTTCTTTTTAGCCAACTGGTAGTTAGCATGGAGGCTTTTCCTTGCAAGTCATTCCGTCCACCACCGTAGCTGAAAACGGTGTTTGTTCTGAATATACACTTACTGATCATCAATTTCTTCTGAATTATGATTACCAGGTGTGATTTGCATCCTCTGTTTTAATGGATGATTGTTATTTTCCAGTTGATTGATTGATGATATTTGCAGGACACCTTGTGTAAAGCTATTTTTCCTAATGCAGCATCTGTTATCTAATTTTTTTTTCCCAGATTTTACAGCTTGATTATCTTAAAGTCTATCTCTCTCTCCACTGACAGGGGCATCAGGGTTGTGTCAATTCGATATCCTGGAATTCTAAAGGTTCGCTCTTGATTTCTGGATCAGATGACACGCGGGTATGATACCTCCTTATATTATTGAAGATTTCTTTTTTAGTGTTTCACGTGCAGTAACAATATTTGGACTAATAAAAAGAAGAGTTGAATTCGTGTTATGTGTGAGATTTTGCTTGGTTGCAATTTGTGTTTCAACTTACTATGATTTGGAAGATTGCAGACCTCGTAGAAGGGACCTCTACGATTCTGAACACATATGTTGTATGATTGGGTTGAACTAGCTGTTAAAAAAAGTGGGATGGCGTTGAGGAAAATGGACAGAGTAGAAAGTGACTAATGAGTAATGTTACTTTAGAGCTTTAAACTCCACTGAAAGAAAAATATGATGCACTGAAGGAGAGGGTGATTGCTGTAGGCACACACAGATATTTTCATTTATTGAAAGAGGAGAGATATTCATCTTGCATCAATTTTTGCAGATGAATATTTGGAACTACGCCGGTCGAAAGCTTTTGCATTCTATAGATACTGGCCATTCTGCAAATATATTCTGCACTAAATTTGTTCCTGAAACATCTGATGAGCTTGTGGTTGCTGGAGCCGGAGATGCAGAAGTAATGTTGTGATGAATTGAATTTTCTAAAGCTGAAGCTCTATTCTCGAGTTAATTATTTTAGTAACTTGCTCTGACCTTTTCTCATTTCAGGTTCGCTTGTTTAATTTGTCTCGCTTGAGTGGAAGGAGTCCTGATGATAATTCTATTCCTCCATCAGCACTGTATCAGTGTCATACAAGAAGAGTGAAAAAATTAGCTGTAAGATCTCATTGTACAGATGACCTAGTTGGCTAGTTTTCTGTGTGTGCTTATGTATTTTTTTCTCCAGCAGTGGGTCCCTCTGAACCTCCAAAACTAGTCCTTGGCTTGTTTTATGAACATGGAAAAACAAAATTCAAATATTTTTGCTTGTTTGGTTAGGCAAATTTTTCAATTTGTCTTATTGCTTTGGCCTTTTAGTAATCACAACCTTCACCTCCCTTGCAGGTTGAAGTTGGGAACCCCAATGTGGTCTGGAGTGCAAGTGAAGACGGAACACTTAGACAGCATGATTTTCGGGAGGGTGCTTCATGCCCCCCAGCAGGATCTTCCCATGAATGTCGCAATATTCTGGTTAGTTTCAGGGGAGCAGAAAATTCTTCTGTCTTGAATTTAGTTTTCTGCTGTGTTGAAGTTTTGATAGCAATACTTTGGATCGGATAGTTATGCTGTTTTTGTGGTGAAATGCTGTTTGTTTAGTGTTGATTGTCTTTGATTGGTTGTTACCATTAGTTCCATGTCCTGTCATTAATGATCATTAGAGGTGTCATCTTTCAGTATTTGAGAGTTAAAAAGAAGGAAGATACTTGCATTCATTTTCCATATGAGGCACACTAAATCTATATGTAGTAGTGTTGGCATCTGGGTTATTAGCTTAAGTTCTACGGTATACTTTTTGTCAAGTGTGGCAATGATGACTCACCAAAAGGTTGTCTAACTTGCGTGTGGAGCTAACAGGTTAAAGTTCAGAACCTGTCAATATCTATTTCATTTCCGAAATAACATACCTTAATATGTTTAGTTCAAACCTTAGTCAATGTTATTTAAATATGTTACCACTATTAATTAGCTTGAATGCCAGCAACACGTATAGTGCTTATGTTTACAAGTTATAGAGGTCATTTTTGTCCCTTGACCTTTTGATTGATGCAGTTAAAACATTCAGAAAACTATTTTTGATGTTTGCTTTATCTCTGTTTGCTTGCCTTTCTGATTCTGGGGTGCTTGTTTGTGAAAATTTTCCCCTCATCAAGCCTCTATATTTGAACATAATTGTTTTTCACATTTAGTACGTGATGACAGCTTGACTTGCGGTCTGGAGCAAAGAGGTCATTAGCAGATCCACCTAAGCAAACCCTTGCTCTGAGATCTTGTGATATCAGTACCAGTCGGCCTCATTTGCTCCTGGTTGGTGGGAGGTCTGAGCTGATGCCATCTGAGTTCTATTTTTCCTAATTTTTTCCCTTCATAAATGTTGTTTCTTAACTGATTTCTCTTGAAATGTTTGCAGTGATGCCTTTGCTCGATTATATGATAGACGGATGCTGCCTCCACTGACTTCCTGTAGGAAAAGGATGTCCCCGCCACCTTGTGTTAACTATTTCTGCCCAATGCACCTTTCTGAGCGTGTCAGTTCATAATTTCTGAACTATCTTCTTGTTACTTAATTATCTGATCTGATTGTGAACTGCACCATCTTTTATTTATTGGAGAAGGAGAAAAAAGATGATACAATTCATCCTATCTCCTTAGATTATTGTGTTAGATCATGAAGATATAATTAGTTCATAGCATAACTCTTGAAATCCTTGTAAACATGCTCATGTTGGTCCGATATCATCTTCTTGTCAATTTGCTTTTATTTTATGGCTTGTTTCTACAATTGTTCTATCCTCTCAATTCTCAAAGAAAAAATGTCATTAGAATTTATAATAACGTTACAGTTGTGTATTTTTTAACTTCCATCTTGGTCTCCTTTTCTTTTCAGGGACGTTCAAGCTTGCACCTTACTCATGTTACATTTAGTCCAAATGGGGATGAGGTTCTCCTAAGTTATAGCGGAGAGCATGTATACCTAATGAATGTCAATCACAGTAAGCTCCTTCACCTTGTGAGCTTGGCTTTATTCCTGTTTAGTTTGTTTCTTCAACCTGCTAAGTGATATTTTTATAACTTGACTTGGTGTTGGAATTCCCTTGTAAACACTCAAGGTAGTGTCTACACTCCAGATAAACAATGTTGTATGAAGTTTCTGGTGTGAATTTTGAAGTCAATGCAATGCTAGCTTCGGATATGATCTACAATTTGATATATGGTGGTCGTGATTTGTGTGCTGAACTGTTTCTGTCATTAATCTTTTGTTTGTCGTTTTATTTCTTGATTCTTTGTCATTCTAGTTATCAGTTGGTTATACGTTGATTGGTTAATGTCTTAAGTTGTTGTGAATTGCAGGTGGGGGCACTGCTGTGCGATATACTATTGGAGATACTTCAAAATTGATGACCTTCGCCCCTACACTCAATGGGCTAGAGCTACAACCGCTACCATCTTGTGTATTCAAACGTCAGAGTCATTCCAAAACCAATGGTTCTTCCATGGTGAGTTTCTTTGTTAGTTATATTTGTTAGGCATATGTGTTGTTTTGATGCTAATGAGCTGGGGTCATGCCTGCTGTTCTTCATTTATATATTGATGACCAGTCTAACATGGCTGTTACAGCTTGAGAAGTGTAGAAAGCTGGTTCAAATTGCTGAAAAATCCTTAGAGGAAGGGACATGTTATTTCTATGGAATTGAAGCCTGCAATGAAGTTTTGGATGGCCACGGTCGTGTTATTGGCCCAACGCTTAGGCATGAATGTCTCTGCATTCGTGCAGCCTTGTTGCTTAAGGTCTCTTAAAGATTTTGTTCATCAAGTTGTTTCTGCATCATTTATTTTTTATGGATTATCACTAAGGTACTGCGTTTTTTTATCTTCTAGAGGAAATGGAAAAACGATGTTCACATGGCCATAAGAGATTGTTTTAATGCTCGCAGAATTGACAGTTCGTCCTTCAGAGCCCTCTATTATATGTCTGAAGCTTTGTCATGGGTAAGCTCGTTGTATGAATCACCACTTTGTCTCATCAAATATGCGGTTTGCTGCCAATTACTCAGTCAATTGCACTGGTGAACCAGACTGATGGCCCTGCTGCCATCTTAATTCTACTCTGACCAAATATCCTGGATCATGTTTATAAAAGCATGATGTATAATATTTTGTTTTACCAATTATCACTTGTTTGGTGCATGCATAATATTTGGAATCTGAACAAATGAGCAATGATGAAAATGAGCTGATAATGTCATTTATTTATAACGATGAAAATGAATTGATGATATCATTTATTTATTGTTCTGTTATGGTTAGTTCCTTATTCCTAGTTTCTTGCAGCTGGGAAAACACAAGGAAGCTCTAGAATTCTCCATTGCTGCCCAATGTTCAGCACCAGGAAATACTGAAGTAGCAGTATTGATGGAGGATATAAGAAAGAATCTTGCTACAGGTTTGTATATTGCAATATCTAGTGCTTTTGTTGTTTCCCCTTAATTGAACTGTTCAGACAAGGAACCCATTTTGATAAAGAATTCAGCAGTTTTTGTAATACACTGAGTAACTTTATCATGTAAAGAATGTTGAACACCTTATTGTCTTTTTACATAATAGACTTCTATTTGCATTTACCAATATAAAGCTTTGATTTTGCGGGAACAACTTATAAACAACACTCTGTATTGGTATTTGTCAATTGCATAAAATGAGTGCAACTCCCGGTGTCAACTCATTATTTTACCTCTTTGTTTTTAACTCATGTACTTGCTAGAAAACGAGTTAAGCATTAGAAGAGAGATGTTGCTATAGAACTATATTTATTTACTGCTCAGCCCTTAAGTTAGTAGAGGCAGTGTATCAATTAAATTGATTCTGACTATACCTATCCAGGGTGTGTAATTTCTATGCTATGTATCTAATATAGAGAGGGAAGTGTACTCTGGGTGCTCTACATCCTTGGATCTCCCAATGTTTTCTTTCTCCTTTTCCACATCCTTGGAAACTCAACAAGTATTAGATTCATTTGTTTAATGCATCTGCGCCTTATATATATATATATATATTGTGTTTAAACATTAGTAGATATAATATTATGTGCTGTTTATCTCTAGGTCTCAATATCAGTTTTATTTGGATTTAAGGTCCACTTTGTTTTATCTAGTCAGTGTTGGATATAACAATCCATGGCAATTCATATTTTAGTTGCAATCTTGGGCCCTAGATCAATCATCTATAATATAGCAATTACAAAATTCTTCTTTTAGTTATTTGGAAGTTGTAGAAATGGATAAATTGAATTGTCCAAAATGTTAAATCTTAGATTTTTTTCCTCTTAAGGAGAACTGTATTAGTTGATTTATTTGGTGTTTCATAACATTGACTGTGTCTCTTCCCAAGACTATATCTGCATCTGTTGCATGTTTGCATGTCTAGCTGAAGCTGGAAAAAGTAGTAAGGACAATGACGGGGCAACAAGGTCTGAAACCCGAAATGGACGAGCATTGTCATTGAGTGATATACTCTATCACTCGGAGGCAAATAGTGAAGCTTCACATGATGGTCCAGGGTCTGATAGAGAAGATTCTGACTATGATGAGGAGCTGGAGTTGGACTTCGAAACATCAGTATCAGGTGATGAAGGGCGTGATGTTGAACCAAACATTCTTCATGGAAGTTTGAATCTCAGGATACATAGGAGAGCTGATTCAGCTAGAGATTCAAGCTGTACAAATGGTTCATGTGGGTCGCCTTCATCATCACAAAATGATCGAACACCCTATCAGGTTAGCATGATCTTAAATAGTGAAATTGTGTATAGTTATGTATTGCTTATCAAAATATTCCTTCTTTTTGAAATCTTGGGCTTCCTCTCATGCATGTTACTATTTGGGAAAAATCACCACTATTTGAAAGTTTACCTTGTAAAGGTTGGCTGGGTGTCCCCAAGGATGAGATCTAAAGGGGGAAAATACTAAATTTGGATATAGTTTCGACTAGCAGTTTAGTGTATGTTATAAGATGACTTATTTGCATTGTTCAATTCTCTGTCTCTACCTCTCACACACGCACGCACACAATGCACACGCGTGCATGCATGTGCACACACGCTTGTTACACGCCTGTGCATGCTCACATATGTACATTCTTTTTTCACTCTGGTTCAGCAATTTCTGTATCTCTCTCTCTCTGCTAGTTGATATATTATAAGCTGGTATTGCAGCCGGAGACTGTCATTGATATGAAGCAGAGATATGTCGGCCACTGTAATGTTGGGACTGATATAAAACAGGCTAGTTTTCTTGGGCAAAGAGGTTGGTTTCTTATAGATCTCCTATTCTTTCTTAGCACTTAAGATGTAAATCAGTTTGGGTCGCTTTTAGTTCTTGATGGTAATAAAGTTAGGAATTTGTTTTCACATGATTCATATTTTTATTGATATTTGATACCTTCCATAGATGTGCTGTACAATTGTTGCCTTTTCAAGGAGGTTCTATTCAAATGACTGTTGTGTTACTGAGGAGTATTGATATGCTTTAGTAGTCTTTTTGAATTTGAATGTATCATTGGCTCTTGCTTTGCAGCATACTTGGGATAATTTAGGTCTTAGTTGTAAGGTATAGCTGGAATGGATTGTCTTTAGTAGTTTTACCCTATTAAAGTGACTGAATGTCTTCCTCTGTTAGGCAAGGTGTTTGTATGCTGGAAAACGAGGACCATTGAGTTCTTAAGGTGTTTGTGGAATGCAGTTGTAGATTTTATGATGCTAATTGACTGAATGTCTGTAGCCTTGGGTCAGGTAATATGCTTGGTTTCTTCAGGTGCTGTCAATCAGCTGTCAGTACA
Organism: Populus simonii; assembly: GCA_007827005.2. NCBI lineage: Eukaryota > Viridiplantae > Streptophyta > Magnoliopsida > Malpighiales > Salicaceae > Populus > Populus simonii. The sequence goes on from CM017468.2 coordinate 10,984,970, forward strand.
AGTGGCTTCTTGGAAAGTGTTGGTCATTTTCCTTAGGACCCCATTTTGCTTGCCTTTGACATGTGAAAAAGAAATAATCCATACTAATAGTACACAGGAATTTGGAATGATGAAAAATCTGTTCTTCAAAGTGGACAATCATTAGGTGTCAATGAGGCCACAAAGAGGGAGGATATCGCAACCAGCCATAAAAACTAGGAAATTAGAAAGACAGACACTTTGGAGGGACAGAGTATATACTTCAAGCAAACCATGTAAACCTGATCAGGCAAATTGAACAATGCTTTATAGTCTGATTGAATGTTTTCTGTCACCATATCAGCACCAATGCAATGGATCTGGACACTGTATGCATCATAGATTGTTTGATGTGCCTTAAGGGAAATGATTTGTGGCATGAATTTTGTGTTCTGTAGCACTATGCCTTAATTATTGTTAACGCACCTTGCAGTTTTCTAGATTTTTTCAAACATTGCAAGCAAGATCAAGTTCAGAAGCAGCATACCATTTGGTCAATTCTTAGTTTCTTACTATTGACTTGCAGGTGATTATGTGGCCAGTGGAAGTGATGATGGTAGATGGTTTATTTGGGAAAAGCAAACTGGTAGATTGATAAAAATGCTTCTTGGAGATGAGGCTGGTAGCATTCTTTCTCCATGTGACTCTGTTTGGCTTTTGCCTAGATTCAGTAGTACCTTCTTAATTATCATTGATTTATTCATCGTCTGCCTCACAGTTGTGAACTGCATCCAGTGTCACCCATTTGATTGTGTTGTGGCAACCAGTGGTATTGATAACACCATAAAGGTTAGTTTGATGGATTTGATTTGTTTCCATCTATTAAATTGTGCTTGGCTTGTGTCCTAGGATAAAAGAGACATACAAAAGGGGACAAAATCGTGTTTGGTTGAAGAGATAAAGATGGAGTCATAAAAACAAATATGTTTCAATAACAGTTTTGAAGTGAATTTACACCCTTTCAAAACAGAAAGGACAAGGGGATGTCTCCTCTCTGTCCCAATTATCTTTGTCTCTTCTATCGCTATCTTATGGTTTGGTTTTCTGATTTTCTGACATGGTTCTAGATTTGGACTCCAAGTGCTTCAGTCCCATCGATAGTGGCTGGGGGAGCAGCAGGACCTGAAACTTCTAATGTGTTAGAAGCCATGGAAAGCAACCAGCGAAGATTATGCCATAATCGTGAAGCAATCCTGTAAGAATATGAGCCCTTAGTTGTCCGTGTTCCCCAAAATTTATGTATTATTTTGTGAATTATGTTTTGCCACCCTCTCTCTGTATAGAGGTCCACTATACATGAAACCAACGAGCCTTTTCAATGTGACAACCCAAACTGGATATAAGAAATTGATTTTTCAAGAACAGCAATACAGCCTCGGGTCTGGGATTTATGCTCTTCACTTCACTTTGGTTTTGTTTGGTGAACTTTTGGATGCTGCCCTGGCACACCTTACAGCTCAGTTCAACAAAGTCTGTCTTGAGTATATATGGCTGGCCACATGGATGTTCCTCCAGTTCTTCTGTTGGAATCATTCATGTAAACCTCAATTCATTGCCCAGTTTTCTTCTCATGCTTGTATCTCCTACAGCTAGAAGAAATACTCATTGGGATAAATGCTTATCTAGCACCTCTCTTCTTCCCAGTGCACCCATGCACATGTCTTAAGTCATAGATTTAATTATTGTTTTTTCAGGACTAATTTCTTTTATCCAAGTGACTCATTATGTTTACAAGGATTCATAATGTTAGTTGCAGCCCTTTTGAGCTTCTAGAACGGTTTCGGATGCATGAATTCACTGAAGGAACTTTGCACCCTTTTGAGTGTGCTCAGAGCTAATCGGGACCTGTTTGCACTTAAGCCTCCAGTTAAGTATCTGCATGCACACGAGGGTATAACTTCAATTTTCATGGATACAATAGTCATATTTGGATTTGCAGTTTAGACCAGTATCTTTGTTTTTATTATTATCATCAAGCTTTAATGGCTGAAACATATTGATGATTTTATGGTTTGTTGCTAAAACCCATTGAAACCCTTGTTAGCTGGTAGACTATAATTCTTAGTTTCTAAGAGAGATTCTTATACAGGCTTTATCTGTCAGGCACTGCATCATAATTTTGCTGAAAAGAAAGCCATGTCACAATGATTTAATCCATTTCCGTGATTGTTTTCTTCATTTTCCTTGAATCCTTGTACATTGTGTACCTAATTTTTTTAATAAGTTGTTTCACGTGTTTAACTTGTTGTTTAAAGAAGTTAATTCCAACAAAATAATGACATCATGCTAAGGTTTACTTTGGATTATAAAAAGCATAACAAATCAATGTAAATGGAAGTGATATGCATAGGAACATGATGAAGCAGCACAAAAAATCATAGTTATATTTGTCGTTTGGATTCTAATTTGAGAATTGTTTTGGATCACAAGGTCTCCAGTTTCAGCAAAAAAAGACTGGATGCCTTGTGAACCTCAAGAGAGTTATCGCCTGTTGCATGAACCCAAATCTATCACTGAAGGAAATTATATTTCTGAAACTGGTTTTTTTTTATTATATATATATAATTTTATATTTACTTTTTTGCGATTCCAGAGTTCTTTTCAGTGTTGTGTGCTTCAGGAGATCAGTCACCCATTGCATGAACCCAAAACTATCACCAAAGGAAATTATTTCTAAAACTGGCTTTTTCTTATCACATCGTTGCAGATTTATGTGCTGATGAGTGATGATACAAACGGAGTGTTGTTTTTTCGTCGAGCAAGGAGATAAAGGGAGGCTGCACCATAATTGGTGGTAGGAAACTAGTTGGCCATGTAAAGCCTTTTGTCCCATATCTTAATAAAGTGTCGCCAGTGTTAAATTATATCTAGTGCTGTACTGTTGCTGTAAAGGTAATTACTTCTTGCTCATGTAATTATTTTAAGAGGTCTCTCTTTATTGCTGTATTTAGTGAAAACAATTCCTGCACACATGACAATTTTTTCCATAGGTCTGCTTGAATTATTTGATTTTGCTTTTTACTCTTTTGCGATTCCAGAGTTACCTCACAGTGTTGTGTGCTTCAGGAGGTCAGTTAACATCCTTTGGCATATTAATACCTGTGAACGACTCTTTGTTATTGATTTCAGGCATGTGCATGTTTGAGATTGTGATAGCGGATACGGTTCAAAATGTTTTTTTGTTTAGAAATATATTAAAATAATTTTTTTTAATTATTTTTGAGATCAGTATATTAAAACATATTCCTCCAAGTAGGGGGTGATAAGACAGTGATTTTAGTGAATAAAATCAGAAATGTCAATTCTTTTGTGCTTTTTTCGCATGTGTCTTGTGCATGCTAAACATCCAATTTTATGCATTTTGATTCACGTGTGGAACACGTTCAGTTTTACTCACGATGCCAAGACGTGCCAGCAGTGTTTTGATGTGTGGTGTGGTCTCCAGTCTTCGCTTCATTCTTGGTTTGCCTTCGTTTCGAATTTTCAGGCATTGAAATGAGATGAGTGCTAGCTATCTTCTCTGTTACCTTCTCCCTCTCATCCCGGTAATTCTTCAACTTTTTAAATGCTACTTCCTATTTGTAACTTGTACTCTATATTTTTGTAATTGTATTAAGACTTATGACTAACAAGCAAAATGCATTACTTTAGGTGTGTTGCATAAGCCAAAGCTGTAGCTAGTAGAATTGAATAAACATCGAGATGTATTTGCTATCTGTACGGAGTGGAAAAACAGACAAAGCAAAATACTGTGTTTATATTGGGCTAGATCACTTTTTTTTTTAAATGCATAAAAAAAATTTAAAGATGTTGCTGAAGTGTTTTCTAGCAAAACCTGATGTACAATAGGTATTTTTTAAGATACTGAGCTATATATATATATATTTTAAAAAAACTATTGAGATGGCGATGCAAGAGATTGATCCTGATTAACTTACTATTATAACTTAATAATGAAATAAACTTTAAAGTTTAATTCTCAATTAATTTAATATTAAAAGATGAAAATAAAAATAAAAATAAAAAATTAATAGAAAAAAAGGATTTAAGTTAATCTAGGTAAAATTTTCAGATCTGCTATCTGCTATCTAGATCATGAAAACAAAATAAATAAAAACTAAAAAGGAATTTGAAGCTAAACAAGATAAATAGAAACTAAAAAGGACTTTGAAGCTCAATGGTGAAATTAAAAAAAAAATTAATCTAAACGATTAGAGTTAACCTAGGTCAACTTGTAAAATTCATAACCTAGGTTATGAGATAACTTTATAGCAAGCAAATTAAAAGAAATTACAAAATCTCATTCCAAACTAACTAAATGTTCAAGGATGGAATTGAAAAAGTTAAATTTAAAAGGGGACCCAAAAACAAATTATCCAAGTCAACCTTTCAAATCTAAGATCCAGGTTATGAGATCAAGATTACTCTATACAAAGTAAATTGAAAAAAATTACGAAACTCAATCCCAACCAATCTAATGTTGAAGAAAAAAATTAAAAAAATAATTTAATAAAAAAAGGAACCAAAGAAAAAACAAATAACAATAAAAAAAAAATGAGGATCAAAATTGACATAAAAGAATATTGACAAAGCATGGCATGAAACCCAAGACAAAGAGAGAAAAGAGAAAGAAAAGAAAAGTGGGTTGTTGGCGACGTAACACAACCTCTAATCCACTCCAAGCTACCTTAACTTGTAGCTCTTGTTAAGATGATTCAAGAGAAATAATAGAGCACCACTTAGAGGAGGTTGCAAACGCCTCCATATCATAAAGGTTCTCCTCATATACTAGAGCAACCATTCGCCCACTGCCTATTTAATTTAATCCTTGCTTCTGTTTCAACTTCAAATTTATTCCCTCAAAGCTTTAATTGTTTTAAATCAATGAAATTTAATTTAATTTTGACAAATCAAGTAACAACCGAGCAATTAAATTTTTTCCTTGACACCGCACGATCCTCTAACAAAGGTAGCCAAAAAAAAACTACCAAATCAAATCCTAAATAAACACAAGTTCAAAGGAACAAATTAAAAAAAATAGAGGGACCAAAATGAAAAGAGCCAAAGGAGCTAAAAAAACAAAGAAAGAAGAGAAAATGTTGGGGAACATTATGACAATCCACAATGTTTTCTATTTTGATGAACAACCTCTTAGTTTTTTTTTCTTAATTAACAATGCTATTTAACCCAATTATGTTTTTTTTTTTTTTTTGCATTTTTATGTCAAGTTTTCTTTAACTTTGATTTTCTATTATTTTATTTGAAGAATAAAAAATAGGATATATCTAATTTGTTTTGCTTTAATGTTTTAAGAATTACTAGTTGGAGGCTTGTGTGTTGTCACAAACATTTTTTTTTTCTGGAATTTTTATTAAATCTAGTTAAGTTTATCAGGTTAACGTGATGACTCATTGACCTGGCCTTTGGATTAGGCTAGGTTTCAAAATAAACTGGGTTAGGGTTGACCACTATAGCCTAACTGACCTAGTGATTAACTGACCCAGTCAAAATTCTAGTGTACTTTTAAAAAATAAAAAAAGATATGGACTTAATGCTTAAAAAAAAAAACAAAATTGGAATGATGAAGTATTGGATTGACCCGGGTTAGTCCGTCCAAATCGTGACCTAGGTTATGACCCTAACTAGATTTAATAACCTTTTTTTAGAATTCATTTTTTATTTAATTAAAAAATTATAAAAATAGACATCTATATGAAAGATAATAAATAAAATTATCGATGAGAAATGCATTTCTTTTACCTAAACTCTATTTTCTTGTTAGTGCATCTTTGGAGTGTATGAGCGAAATAATTTTTTTTTTTTAAATCATGATCTCAAAAATAAGTTTTCAAACACATTCAAGACAATATTTCAATACTTTGAATGTGATTAAAGAAAAAATAATAATAAATATTATAAAAAATATAAAAACATCCATCAGGAATTTAAAGAAAGCTAATTTTATTTTCATTGAATATTCATGACCGGTCTTTTATTTTTGCATATTAGGTATATAAGAATTGAAAAAAACATTGTGAATACTCACATAAAAACCTATAATATTATTTAATAACCATAACAAAATTGAACATTAATTTTAATAGCATGTTAAGTTTTTTTAAAATGCATTTAAATGAAAATAAAAAATAACATAGAAAGGGATAGTCCATGAGCCAAGGATCTAGGGCTTGTGCATATGGTCCATGGAAAAGAAGGATCAATGCGCGTGGGCCTGCAAGGCCAAGCTCACTCATCTGGCCTGAAATTGTGTTTTCGCTGAAGATGGATGACATGTCATCCAACTGTTTTTTTTTTTAATAAAGTAGACAACACGCCATTAATTACTTCAAATTCTGGTCACTATAGAAGTGGCTGGAAAATAGTGTTGGGGTTTTTTGGATCTAAAAATTTATTTTCACCTAAAAACACGAAATAAACACCATTAAAAAATCAATAAAATAATTTATCAACTCAAAACACCCCTAAATTGGTTCAAAAACACAAAATAAAATATAATAAAACCTTCTTCAACTTTGATGTACTTTTCTCGACAATATAAAAGTTAAAAAAATATCTCAATAATATAAATAGTAGACATTTAGACAAAGAAAGGGGAAGACAACACATAAATCAAAGGAGAGATTCTTGCAAAGAAAAACCTAAGCTAATAATAAAAGGAGACAAGGAAACAACAAAAATATAAAAAAAAATTGCATGATGAAGTCATGAAAAACTTCACACAAAAATTAAACTTTTCATGACCTGTTATTTTGGGAAAAGATGTGTGATGTTGATTATAGACTTTGTGTCTTGGTTTGCTAGTTGGTGGGCTTGACCTATGACTAATAATTTACCTAAAAAAACAAGTCCCTTATGAAATGAGAGACTTTTCGATGTTTAAAGTAGTAAATATATGATAGAATTGAGAGAAAATATAAGCAAAATTTGTTGAAGAGTGAAATTGTTTAGCATGTAAAAAATTATAACTTATCTCGTTTATTTATTGACCCAAGATATTATAAACCTTGGTCACCATCACACTCACAATTGGTGAAAAAATTGGCACCCATTGTTTGTTATAATGCCTTGCACTTCGTTGATAGAGAAGCTAGTGATTGTCAATAATACATTGGATGAAAATAATAATTGATTAATCAAATTGGTGCTTAATTTGCATGGAAAGTGATTTATATTTGCAATGTTGACCATTGGCTAAAAAAAGTGGTCACAACCCTACATTATACTTGTAGAAAATATGTTAAAGAATATAAAAAATATTATATGTGTGGGTGTTGGGCACAACATTCTGACTCCTTAAAGAATGAAAAGATATCCAAATATGTATATAAAGGACAGTCCGTGTGATGGGGAAAAAAAGGAGGAAAACTTTTGATCGTTTAGGCCTTAGCCGAAACAACATGGCATGGTTGGTGGTCATGAATGGCTTCTAGTGGTGATGTATGGGGTGATGAGTAGTAACCGCGCGTGTGAAGTGTATGTTGGCCACTCTGCTTGGGAATGGCCCAAACATAATGCTTTTTGTTTTGGTAAAAACATGCACCATTAGTATCAAGATAAGAGGAAAAAGGTAAAACAAAAAAAAAAGGTAGTTAACACCTCTCTTGAAATGACACTCCTTGTTTTAGTTTTTGATCCCAAGAAATGTTTTTTTTAATTAGCATTTAAAAAAAAATTGGCAAAATAATACCAATAATTTTTTTTTAAAATAGCACATTTGGTAAAAATTACACTTTCCACTTGTGAATTTTTTAAATATTGCAATTAAAAAGTGCAACTTTTTAAAAAATATTCACAAATTGGCTCCACATACTTCAAAAGAAAAGAGAATAAATAGGAGGCAATAAAGAATGAGGCCATAGAGGCACACCAAAATCAAGACAATGTTATAAAGGAAAAATACCCATCAAATCAAATGCTTGATTATGTAATAATAATAACTATAATGAAGCAATTGCTAATAGATGGGATTGTGATTGGATTGGAGTGATGTTTATCAAACTAAGATGGCCTTAAAGTATAATAACTAGATTGCCGCGAAGACTCAATTTTTTTAATGTAAAAAAAGGGATGCTTAGATGATGATAGTGTTTTTAAAAAAGTAAAATAAAATCCAAGACTCAAGTCATTGACTTGATCAGATCTAATAAACTTTTTTAATTTAATAATATGATAAAAAAAGGCAACGTCAACAATTAAATCGAACAAAAAATAGCGATAATTAACTATAAAAAATAAGTTGCCAATATCATATTCGAGAGGAAAAGAAAGAAAAGCCTGTTGGAGACTCACTGTCGCTAAACCGCCCCACCACCACAAAGAGCTCACACCAAAACAGTTTTAATGCCACTATAAAAGGTTGCACAACAACATCAAAAGTGGTTACATATGCCACATAACAATGACCCAAAAGGCAAACTAAAATAAAATATCATAAAATAAGTATCTCATACTTAAATTTAATCAATTAATTTAACTTAATTCAAAAACAAAATTTCTTTAAAATAGCTAAATTTAACAAAGAATGACAAATAAAAAGACCCAAGATAACCCAAGTCATTTTTAAAATTAATGAAAAATCCTATAGAAAGAAAATAAAAAAAAATAACAGAGCCCAATCTCCAATTAAATAAATTTTGAAGGAAGATATTGAAACAAAAATGAGATTAAAACAAGGAAAAAAAACCAAAAACAACCTGGGTGAATTTCTTAAACTTGGGTTAATCTCTCAAACTTGCAACCCATAAAATCCTAGATCCGGACTCAATTAAGAAGCTCAATTTTCAACCAATTTAATATCGAATGATGAAATAAAAAAATTAATTTAAAGAATTTATCAAAGTAAAAAAATAACAACCAAAAGAATGAGGATCAAATTTGTGAGGAAAAAAATTGGAGGATAAAAATTATCTCAATAAAACAAATAGAATTAAAAGAATGGGGATCAAATTTGACAAATAAAAAAATTGAAGGATAAAATTGAAATTTTTTTTATAAATTACTTTAAATAAAACAAATGGTAATAAAAAATGACCAAATATGAAGGATAAAAAATTGAATGGCTATTTTGAAAATTTATTGGGGAGGTGCGAAAATTAAGAAAGAGATATAAATAAAGGAAAGAAAAAAGAAAAATATTGTTAGCACCAAATCGAAGGTCCGCAAGCTATACGCACTGCCTAGGGAGGGGGGGTATGCCAAGACGATTCCAACGACATCAAGGGATGTTGTCTTTGGCCGTTGAAATCCTTTACACATGTCGACTGAACACGGCAGAGTGCGGACACGCTAATGCATGCAATGAACGCACCAACATGTCTTGATATTTAAATAATATTTTTTATTTATTAAAGTACCAAATTTCCTCTTAGTTAACTTGATTATAACTTAAAAATCAGAATGAAACTACAGAAGAGCTCTTGGATGCCAATTAAAAAAAATTTTCTTTTAAGAGTAATTTATTCATTTTATTGCGCTTTAAAAAAGTAAAAATTAGAAAAGGCCCTAGACACTAGTTAAATAAAAAAAAAAATTAAAGAGAATTCAGTTATTTTATTGTGCTCTAAAAATATAAAAGACCGAGTTATTCATAATTAATTTGATAATGACCACTGGACCTTGTGAAAAGACCGTATTTTCTCCAATAGGCAGTCCAATGATTTTCTTATAAAGGTAAAATCAACATTACACTATTCAAATGCACAATATAATGAGTTAGTATCTATAAAAAAAACATTGATCCTTTTTTATTTTTTTTAATGGTCTTTAAAATAAATAAATCATTGCTCGGATACTAGAGTCGAGTGAGATGGTCAGCTAAGAGGATTTTGAGAATGTGTTGTAGAGTGCTTTTCATAATAGCTTTTCATTTGAAAATACATCAAAATAATTTTTTTTAGATTTGTTTTACATGAACACATCAAAACTATTGAAGAACACTAAAAACATCAATTTAATATTTTTTTGAATAAAAACACTTTTAAAAAGTATCTAAAAACAAAAATAAAAGTTATCCCAAACAACCTTAAACTTTTACGTTGCCTACATGGGAAAAAAATAACATAAAAAATCCTTATATTTTCAATTGGGGAGCACTAATCATCATAGGACAACTAGACAGCTTACTTTTGGCCTGCCTACATGTCTTTTTATTATGTTGTTGTTGTTGTTGTTGTTGTTGTTGTTATTATGTGCATAAAAAATATTATGTTAATGTTATGTTACGTGTTGCAAAGAAAAGACTAGTTATCTGACCTGTGTTTTGTCGAGAGTTGAACCCTTTTTTCAACAAAAAAAATAGACATGCAAGCTTTTTCAATATGTTTTTTACATTAAAAAATCTTAAGTATAAATTATAAAGTTTATACACGTATCTAATTAAATAAATAAAAACAAATATGTGTATAAATGAGAAAAAAAAGTTATTAACAATAACTAAAAATGATACTGGAAAAATCAAGAGATAGATGTAGAGAATTATAGGATATTTACCATGTTGTGTTTGCTGAATTTATTTATTAAAATTATTTTTTTATCCAACCAAACAATAAGAGAAATATACACCTACATGAAATTAATTGAATAAAATAAAATAAAATAAAATAAAATAAAATAAAATAAAGTATTATCCAAGGCTGAACCTATTAGAAATATTATCTAAAAATAAATATCTTTTATGTTAAAAAAGAAAGTTCATCTATGTAAAAGATGAAAAACAATTATAGGTGAATTAGAATAATTTCTTCAAAAATTAAATACACACGAAATAGTTAAAAAAAAATATTAATTTAGAAAAGGCTAAATAAGACAAAAATAAATCACACAGGAGGGATACGAATTGAAACAAAAATTATTTAAAAATAAGATATTTTTTAAAAGTACAAATATAAAAAAAAAACATAATTAGAAGAAAAAAAATAGCTCAAGCACTGTGGCTTAACTCATCAAAACTATGATCCGGGTCAAGGACTCAACTAGACTCAATATATTCAACCTAAATATAAAATTAAAAAATTAAAAACAAAAACAAAAAGGTCCAAAAAAAAGCCTAAGCGTGTGGGTGAGCCTTCAAGCCTAGGCTCGCACGCCTGGGTTTGACTTTAAATTGTTTTTATTTTTTAAAAGGGAGGACGACAATATTGTTTGAAAAAAAAGGTAAACAACACGTCACATGTTGATACAGATGATGTGTCGTTTGTGAGTCTAAATTTTAGCCACCACTATGGTGACAAGGCAAAGTTTCTTAGAATCTAAAAAATTGATTTTAAGTCATTTCAACCCAGAAAATCATTACCAATACCCCTATTACTCCTACAAACCAATCCATGAATCAAAAAAACCGAAAAAATTTAAAAAAACCCGAAATTAAATTGGGTTAGATTTGTTTTCCTCGACTTAAATTTATTTTTTCAAGCAACATTGAGGCTCCAAACAACCATCACCAAACCACTCTTGTCGCATGAAACACGTGGACACAAAGAAAAACCATTTTGGTGGTAAAACAATGGCATTAATGGTGGTTTTGTCTCTCATCATCGAAATTCAACAATCTCTCTCTGTCTCTAGTTAGGGACTGAAAAATAATTAAAATAAATTTTTGTACCAAAATAAAATTTTCAAAGTCTAAAGGGACCTAAATTGTATTATTTTTAAAGATTGAAGACCTAAATGATTTTGTTTTTCAAAAATAATGGACACACCACTTATTATTAGTGCCTTTTTTTACAAGACACAATAAAATAATCTGAGTCTACTCGTGTTAACCGAAAAAATATTTGACCTGAGTCATAACACTAGAATAACCTCAAAATAAATCATAAAATCTAATTCATAATCAACTCCATATTGAAGGATAAAATTAAAAAATAATATCAATTAGAAAGATAAAAAAACTCAAGTTAACCCGTCAAACCCGTGATATAGGTTATGAGACCGAACTAACCATGTATAAAGCAAACCATAATAAATTATAAAGTTTAATTTTTAAAAAATTAAATGTTGAAGTTTGAGGTTACGAAAAGAAATATAGATATAGAAGAAAAAAATAAAAAATAAATAAAAATATTATTGAAATAAATAGTATTTTGTGATGTAATAGTTTTAGTTTATTCTATAATTAATTAACAGAAGTCTAGATGTTACCCTCTTCCCCGAAGATGGCGAAGCACGTGCTGCACATGTGGCCTTGCCTCAAACAAAACGTTGACATTACAATATATTAGAGGGGACCAGGGAGGGGTCGTATGTAAATTGCAAAGAGAACAATCTTATTTTGAGTTTTGGTGATGCTTTCATGATTGTTCATTGTGGTTTTCTTGTGGGCACGCATTGAGAATCTCTTGCCGTTGGTGCTTAAAATTAATTGGTGTAAAAAGGATTCAACCTGATTAGTGATTCCAGGAGTCTTAAGGGTCCCCTGTTTTCTTTCAACTCAGCAAGGAGGCGTATAAAAAGGGGAAAACTTTGGACTTGGAGCCACGGCTTTTCAAGCTAGAGCTCCGTGTGGGTCTCACGCACTAACCGAGAAGAGAAAAATGATATTAGAAATTTTAAAAGTTATATTTTAATTGATTGGATTTTAAATTTATTTTTTAAAAATTATTAGTTTGAATTCTATAAATTTTAGAGTTATTAAAGATTTATATAATCATTAATTTAAAATTCATAAATTAATTAAAATATACACAAATTCAAACACTTGAATTAATTAAAAACAAATAACTAACTCGGGCTAGTCGGAAAGAATGGATCGTGTACTTAGTGTGCAAGTAACCATTTGGTGGCGTCTCATGAGGGTATCCCTTACGCACACGGTGGGGATTCAGAGACGACTTTGCTCTCAAAATGAAAGAATTTGCCTAGGATTTGATGTAAGAACATCAACAAGATACCCTTCATGTGCAGAGTCGGTGGCCCTTTGCATCGCAAACATTGAGCATGTGGCTTCGCAATTCAAGATCGCCAATTAATTTCCCTTCTCCTTGAATTTTTATTGTTATACATGCAAGTAAGAAACTTGAACATGAGATCTTGGAAGGAAGCACACCGGTGCCAATCTTAACCACAACTCCAAAATCAACTTCTTCGCGTGCGTCCGATGACTGGAGCGAAAGAACGAGTGCTTTCTTGACGTGGGAAATGAAGACTAGCACAATTGTTTTGTTTCTTTTCTCGGCCTCACTTTCTGTTGACCAACACCTGTAGGTCCTCACAGCGTGAGAATTGGATCATCTGCCATCCTCTTATCTTATTTTGAAAAAAAGAGAAGGGCACCAATAATAAACTGCTGGAAAGAGAATGTTGTTATCAGCCCGCGACCTCAATAATTATATCTTTCCAAGGGAGGGATGTGAAATTAATATATTACTTTTCAAACACGGGACGACACCTTAAAAAGATAATCCAGATATTAACGTGTGCAATAAATGACCCTCCCCCCCCCCCCTCCCTCACTCATGTTTGATGCCTGTGGTGTTTTGTGGCACTTCTGCCTAACCCATCACCTCTAATTAATTCCCTTCACAAGTATGACAGCAAGCAAAGGAGGTACTTCGTCATCGCAATCAAGCCCTGAATGTTGCATGTGTGGCGACTGTGGTCTTCCTCATGAGCTTTTCCAGTGCAAAGTCTGCCAATTCAGATCTCAACACAGGTACCCTTTTAATAAAATAAAATAAAAAACCTTCAAGCTCTTTCCTGAATTTTATTTATTTGTCAAGATCAAGATTTATCAATCTGGGGATTCTCAAATCGAGCTCCTTGACTAATTTCCCACAGATATTGTAGCAACCTGTATCCAAAAGCAGAGTCTTACCAAGTCTGCAATTGGTGCCTGAGCCATGAAACCAAAGAAAAATCACAGAATTCTTCAAATTCTTCATCATCAAATAAAAATAACAGCGAAGATGACAGCAGGAACAACAAGAAAAAGAACGGTGACAATCAAGCAGGCCCATCAAAGAACCATAGAGGAACTTTGCGGTTGCAAATCAATAGCCCCATCAAGAAACAAAGGTCGCCAGAGAGATCACCATCAACCCGAAGGAGACTAATCACAAATGGCAAATTGGAGGAGAAGCTTAGAAGGACAAGATCCGAGGAGATATCAAACAATGGGTTCACAAAACAAGTGTTTAGAAATAAGGTGAGAAGGTATAAGCTCTTAGACGAGGTTTCAAGTTGATGATCATGATTCATCACTATTAATTTCTCTCAAAATAATAAGCATGAACATGGATTGATGATGCTTATCTGCAATGCTACATGTACACAGTATAGAGATCGTTATGGTTTTGTTATCTTGTGGGAATCTTGTTCCCAAAAAGAACAGTTCATAGATGTAAATACTGATGATAAGTTCAATGGATGGAATATTGGAACCCAGAAAAGATTGTGAGATGTGGAGTGAAAATAGATGCCAATATCTATATCATCATCATCATCATACCATCAAAATTTGGTGACCAATATTATGGTCCATGTGCGAAACAAGGATGATGATACCAATTGAAAAGACAGAAATTATGGCTCAATTCCATGGTGAATGGTGATGATAGCCTACCAAGTCATCATTATCCTCATGACGGTCTCTATTGACATGCCTACAAATCTTCCACTCTTCAAACAGCCTCCCAAGTTCGAGACTGTTCTTTACAACACCAACAAAATAAAATCATTTGAGTCTCCACTGTAATCGTACCGGTAAGCATAGACAAAATTAGTTGCAATCTCAATCATGTTAATCTACACTAGGAAGTTTCTTCATTTCGATGGTGCTTCCCAGCTAAGTGAGGTGCTACGCGTACATATATATACGGGTGGTTGACAAAAGTCTTGCCCACACAACATGATTTTGAGGTCAACACCTAGCTATATATATGTATATGCGTCACTAGCAGAACATCATAAGAGACTCAAATATTGTTGCGCGGCTGGAATATTTTGGACTTTAAATAATGAAATGGATCTCGGGTTCCACGGTAAAGAGTTGAAAGTTGGTTGGGAAAACTGAGAGTGTACTTTACCTTACTAGGAGACTGAAAATTATATGTTTAATTGCTGGAGAAAAATGTCTTAAACTCCCTATCATCATCATCATCATCATCCAAGTGATGCTATTTTCACTTTGTTTCTTGTGATAGCTAATGACACCTTTTGCAGACATTTTCTACAAAGTAATCACTGATATTGATCTTAAAATGACTTCTCCACTTTTGCAATTCTAAATGCTTTCCATGGTAATTAGAGCACCAGTCATCAAAACAAACTCATAACCAAAGATATGAGTCATGGAAGTTGCAACAGATGCCTTTGAAATGCCAGCAAAGACCCTAGGCACTGCATGTTTTCGCCTTCAGAAGAGGAACGCGAGCCCGAGTCTCTGATCTTCTGTGCTTCGCGGGGGTTTTTAGAAATTAATCAGAAGAATAAGAAACAGGCAATGACTTGGTAAAAGTCTTTGTGGAATGCTTATGCTGTAATTTGGCCACTACTGCCAAAACCATTCTTCACGGCATTACATAAGATATAAGCTATTTTTCTTAGAGAATCGACTCTTTGCTTTGATGCTCCGAATCCGGGGGGAGCTTGACGAATGACATTTCTTTTGTTGTCGCCATCTGCTTTTATGTTATGACGAGTGCAAAGGTAATTTACTAGATGTGTACCCGAGTTTTGCTGCTGGCTGAATTATTTTTTTCTCATGTAAAAATTGATATTTAAGTATTACTAACAAGTTTAAAAGAATGAAGAAAAATTTATGTTCATCCGACTATATCAAATAAATTGATTTTAATTTAATTAGATAATAATAAAAAAAAAACAACAATAACAAATAGACAAAATAAAATGATTCCAATAAGCTGGTAAAAAAGCATTTTAAAAAAAAAAAAATATAGCTCAATTATCATCCAATTAAATTTGAAATGACAAAATTATGTTAAAAAATAACAAAAAAAAAAAGCTCGAGTCAACTCAAGTTAGCAAGACAAACTTGTAACCTGTGTAATAAGGACCAAGCCTGCCTAGGTTAACCCGCTAAACCCGCAACTCTAGTCATCAGATTGGGATAATCCAATAGAAAAAAAACAAAGCTCATTAAAAAAAAACAACATCGAATGATGACACCTAAAAAGAAATTAAGTAAAAAAAATATCAACCAATATTAACGTTTTAAACTCGTGACCTGAGTCATTAGATTTGAAGCATTCTATCTGGAAAAACCACGAAACTTAATTCTCAATCAATTATACAAAAGGATCCAAAAAAATAACAATTAAAATAATGAGGATCAAAATTGAAATGAAAAATAAATTAGAGGGCAAGTATAATTTTTTTATTGAAGGGTGAAATTAAAAGAAAAAATTAATTTAATAAAAGAACCAAAAAAAATAATAAAGAAATGAGGACCAGATTGAAAAAAAAATAGCGTATCATAAATTGAGATGAAGAATGAGGTTGAAAACAAATCGAAATTTAAAAAAAAAAACACAACAAAAATTTGAAGTCAAAATAATAAGGATTAAAGTTAAAATCTTAATAAATAAGAGGATAACTTTGAAATTTTAAATGGCTAACGCGAATTTCGAGGAGATGAAAGAAAAAATGGAGAAAAAACACAGTTGAAGACAAAACCATATCGCTGCCACCACCACACGCCACCCCACCAGGAAGAAGGTGTCGTGACGATCCCATCAAGAAGATAAAATTGAACTTTTGGTCACCAGGAGACACTGTTTAAAAAGTACAGGCGCCTTTTACACATTGACGCATGTGTTGCATGTACCAACCACTTTTGATTTTTAATTATATTTTATATTTTTTAAAATACCAAATTATCCTTCAACCAACCTAATAATAATAATAAAAAAACTAGTATAAAAATATAAAAAAGCATCTAGATTCTAATTTTTAAAAAAATTTAAAGGTATTTTAGTTATTCTATTATATTTTTAAAATATACAAATATTTATTTATGTACCTTATGAAAAGACTTCATTAAGACAGTTTAATAATTTTTGGTGGGAATGGAAAAACTCTCATTAAGACTTCAACTTTGACCAATTGGCAGCCAAAAACATACAAATTTGGAGCTGAAAAAAAGAAAAGCGATCACAGGTAAAAGACTTTTAAATCAACTCATTATTTCAACACGATGCTGCCAGTCTATGTTAAAAATCTATTTTTATTTATTTTTTCATAAATTAAAATAAATATGTGTAAGGATTTCAATGATTTAAATTCCCAAGTAAAAATTATATTTTTTAATTCAAATTATATTTGTATTCATGTATTTTTTTATTTATCAAGAGCATGATTTTTTAATAAAACCTTATCATGGTATGAAAAGCTAGTTGTAATAATAATAAAAATAATAAAAAACAAATCATGACTAGATAATTTTTACATGATTGTATAAAAAAATAAAGTAATAATTAATTTGAAATAATTATGTAAAAATATTATAATAAAAGATAACAAAATAGATATTTTATTTTTATTGAATATTCATGAACAAGATTTTACAAAAGTTATATAAATTAGTTTCATATATAATTACTCATAAAACAATCTCCAGTATTACCATAAAAAAGCAAAACTTTTATTTAAAAATTATAGCATAATTGGATAATTTCTGAAATATCATTTTAATAATTTTATTTTAAAATAAAGAAATTAATTAAAAAGTGAAAAAAAAAACAGTGAGGGGCATTTAAAAAAATATCTTGGACACGTGTTGGTCTTAGAAGGAGACACCTAATCTAAAAAAAAGAAACCCAAGTACATCTAGGCTTACAAAGTCAAGCCTATGCGCATGGATTTCTGTTTTATTCAAGATAAGTTCACAGACAACTACTTGTGCATTTTTCAGTGACAGTCAGTTTAAGTGACCAATGAGGCAGAGTTCTGCCCAAAATTTCAATCTATTTTTATTTAAAATATTATATAAACCCTAATAAATTTATTTTTGTCTTAAAAAAACCTTTTAATCATTTCAAAAATAAAAAATTAAATTAAAATAAAAAATATTTATGTGCTCGATCGAATTTTTTCGGTATTGACACCAAGATTGACTTTATATATATATATATATAACCATTCAAAATTCAAAATTCTTCTCTCTACTCGTTATTTTATTTTTTTGTGTCTGTCTCTCTCATCAATTGATATGCAGGGACTGAAATGCAATGAAATTAAAGATTTAAAACTAAAATGTAAACATCTAAAATTAGAAGGACCAAATAAATGTAAAAAACTTAAGGGATCAATATATACTGTTTTTTTTTTTTTTTAACTTAACGGAAGATTGCAATATAACGAAACAGTACAATCTATAAGGAAGAGCTACAAAAAAGAAAAGAAAAAAAGAGTCGCAGTTGTTCTAGTTATATTGATGATATAATACAAAGAGGCTTACTCTTTGAACTAAAATAAAGTAGTTGGTGTTAACTCGACCCGACCATTTTGTTGAGTCATCCATTGCTCCATTTCAACTGAACCATTGACTACATAGATTGACTTGACTATTCAAAGAAGAGACACACCCCTTAACAAAACCGTGTTTTAAACTTGAGATACTTAAAAAAAAAACAGAGAGAGAGAGAGACGGCAAACTCTTCAATTTTACTTCTATTGAACTGTGAACAAGATGCTCAATATTATTACTATTGATACTAGTGATTTGTTATTATGATGATCCCGTCTTTGTATCCCAAAGTTAGAAGAAAAATTTTAAAACGAACTACTTATAATTTATTTTTTTAATATTGAATCAATAATGTTTCGGATTCATCTGAGTTAGCCCAAGTTATCCTGTTCGACTCATGATCTAAGTTATTGACTCGGTCGAGTTTAATAACTTTATTTTTTATAAACAACTTTTTGTTTAATTATATAATAATAAAAAATTAACAGTAAAGATAATAAATATAACTATGAAGAAGAAAAATATCTTTTACATACAAAATATATTTTTTGATTCATGTAATTTTTTGTTTTGAAAATAAATGGATTTTTTTATAATTAGCATATTTCATTGAATAAAAGGCAACAATGATAAAAAAACAATATTATGAAAACCTATTCCTATTTTCTTAACAATTCTGTATATCATGCTAATATGTAATTATCCATAAAGTAATTGATAATAATACCATAAAAAAAACCTAATCTTTTTAAAAAGAATGACATAATTTTTTAATAGGAACATGTTTTTTTGAATAAAAGGTAGCAATAATTAAAATAAAAGTTTGTTAAAAATCTCAATTATTTGAAATAAGTAGGAAAAATATATCTCTTAAATTCAAACTCCATTTTCTTTTTAATGCATCTTTTTATTATTTAACTAAAGCATGTTTTTTAATTGGAAGTATTGTTTATTAAATAAAAAAAATATTATAATCTCAAAATCAAGTTTTTTAAAATACATTAAAGTAATATCTTAAATTTAAGAACGTGATTGAAGGAAAAATAAAATTAATTAATGTTATAAAATCTATTAAAAATTAAAAAAAATTATTTTCATTGAATATTCATGAGGATATCTTTAATTTTGTTTTTTTGTATATTAGTTATATAATAATTAAAAATATATATTAATATTCTCATAAAAACATATAATATTATTTAAAAACTATAGCAAAATTAAATAATATTTACAATATGAAGTTTTTTTTTATTTACAATCCATTTCACTCGAGATCTATTTAGAAGATTAGGCTTAAGTGCCTACCTCAAATAGAAAGAAGGCTTGGCACATATGGGTCTACAAAGCTAGGCCCACACCTAGTCTTCTTTATATATATATTTTTTATGTTTAAAGATGAATGATGTCATCTATCTTTTTATTTTTGAAAACAAATTGAAATAAAATTTATAATGTGTCGTCTATAAAATATCATCTAGTTCAGATCTTAATTATCAAAAAAGTGGATAAAAAGTAGGTCTTAGGTTTTTGGGATTCAAAATCTCATTTTCAACCTATTTTATCTAAACAAACTCAATAAACTCCTTAAGAATCTCAATAAAAAAAAAAATTCACAACCTTAGAGAAACCCCTAAATTGATAAGAGACAAAAAACATATTTAGACTAAACAAAAATTCTTCTTTAACACCGATCAATGTTTTTAGCGAGAAGAAAGTTCAAGAACCACCTCTCTTGGCAAAAGGGGAACCCATTGACACAAATTTAGCTTCTTTTTTTTATTTTTTTGTAATGTGACCAACCAACCACCTTCTCTCCTCTTTCACTTTTTTTAAAGTCTCTCTTCTTTTAAATTCTAGGGAATGAAATGTAAAACAAATGAAGTTTAGGACTAAAACATAAAACCCCAAAAACCAAGGATTATAAATGAAAAACATGAAGGTTTGAGGGACCAAAACATGGTTTTCCACACCCCATGAATAGTAAAAAGAGTTGTTTTGTTTCTTTGTCAAATCTGGTCCCTATTGTTTTAATTTTTTAAAATTGATAATGAAGAATCCTTTTTTTCTCTTAAATTCTAGCAACAATTTAACGCGTGAACATTTATCAATTTTGCAAATACGATGTAGCATACAAGATGAATCAACTTACGAAGTTTAAAAATGTGTGAGTATAGCATGAGAGGATAGAATTGAAAAAAAAATTTGAAGTGAGCGAAAATAAATAATTGTTGTAGAACCAAAAAAAAAAAAAAAGCAAGGGGCCTGACCAGGCATACTATAGTAGTACATAGTGCACGTCGATGTTGATAAAATTTGTAGTGTAATAAACTATACCCGAACATTATACTAGATACAAATGCTGTCATAGGGAGCGAGCATAATCACCAACGGGCGCTAATAGACTAATGGTATGCATTTGCACATATTAAGACCGTAATTCTTTGGTGGATGCAGAGGCGTATTACACGTACAGGATTGATCTGATCTAACAGTGATAGATTTCTGAAAAACCAGACTTGGCGGCGCCCTCAGCACTCAGGAGAAAGAGAGAATTGATTGTTAAGTCATTTCAGGCTCAAAATTCTTGCACAGCAGGCCTACGGGCAGTTTAAGAAGAGCCAGCCCAGACCAGCCCAGCCCATATTGTTTGATTGGTCTGAAATAATTAAGGCTTTCTAATATCAAGCCTTGATCCAATTGATCTGTATTTCAATCTCCTGCTCTTTACAAACCAGAAAGTTTGTTCTTATAACACAGACGGATCACGGGAGCCAAAATTTTCTGGTTGGTGCACTAGGTCCCATATATTGGTTCGTATCTCTATTAGTAGAAACAAGATTGGTTTCCCGCACTATATTGTTGGCCATATCAAATTTATTTTTAATATAAAATACATATACACAGGTGTTGTTAATATATTTTAAAGAAGGAAAAAACATAGACTCCAGTCATAAAATTAGCTGGATTCACACTACTAGAATTTTTTAATTTTTTGATAAAATATTCCGTTAGTAATTAGATATTATGTCCATCGGCACAACTTTTATTGACAAGCTCACAAACTCTTACAGTTTATTCAAAAAATTATCTTCAGTGACTCTATTATATCAGTGAGTTTGTCAGTAATAAAATCACTGAAGAATTTACAGATGGAAAAAACATATAAAAACAACTATCCGCTTTAATTCGTCAATATTTCCAACGTTGAATATGACATATCACAGATAAAAATATCATATGTAATTCTATCAGTGACTTTTTTAATGTTACCAATGTAATGCAACCAATATAAGAAAACCGTTAGTGATTAAATAGTGGTAATGACATTTGTAGTAATTATTTTTCAACTCTCTAGAATATATTGACAAACTTAATCTGTCGGTAATACCATTAGTAATTGTTTATTTTTTTTTTAAATGTATTAAATAGAGTAGAAAATAATTAAATTAAATTAAAAATCAAATATTTATTACAAATTTTAAAATTTATAAGTTCAAGTGCAATTTATCTAAAATAGAGGGGTTGAAGGAGAAGGAGGAGGAGACGGGTCTTCCCCGAGATCGGTTGAGCTAATAAGAGGGAACACATGTACCACCCATATATGATTTCAGCTCCATGTACAATCGGTGGAGTTTAACCATATCAGCACTAAGTCATTTTGTCTCAACAATAAGATGAGTTGTCCGAGCTTTAACTCGTTGGTTTAAAATTGACTCGAACCCTAGAGTTTGAGTGTTCGGAATCGATTGTGAGCATCCAACGATTGAAACACTTTGGGTTGTCCACAAGTCCTCGGCCATAGTGTTTGAGATATCATACACCCGATTTCTATTGGGTCCACCAGACAATCCTATCTTCAACCATAAATCTGGATCGAGTTCCAGATGGGTCAAAGGATTGTCCTTGTACCCTTTAACTAAGTGTTATATTTATATTGAGTCCACCAGACAATCTTGTTTTCAACCACAAATCAGGATCGCGTTCTGGATGGGTTGAAGGATTGTCCTCGTATCTCTCCTTCAACCAGATGCTATATGTATCTTGAAAAAAAAATCAAATTCAAAAAATAATAACTAAATTATTGAAATCCAACATATCATGAAGTATTGAGCTCAGCTATCCACAAGTTGCTGCACCCCTTTTTGACGATAATTATTCCGCACATGTATGTCTATAAAAAGCTTCATCGGTCTTGGTTTGTATCCAAGAATCGTAGCTTGCAAAGAAAACTGTTGTTAGTTAAACATGTTTATATACAATAAAAATTAAAAAATAAATGTAATTAGAAAGAGAATCTTACCATTCGTTTCTCATGCAAAACGAATGGAATGGATCTTTCGGTGTGCATGGTAATGGAATGGATCCTCCGGTGTGAATGGTAATAGAACCGTGAATCTGTCTGTTCTGGTTCTTCACACTAGATTGTGACCATCGTACAAAATGCTCGGACGTCACATGCTATATATATTCAACTTGCACAACCTCTAAGATGTACGGATGTTTGAAATCCTTCCAAACCACCACATCCTACCAGCTTGGAAGCTCTCTTTCTTTAACATATTTTTTGGCTTTTTCCGCGTCTCATACAAAAAATCACACAACTTATATGGTACAAATGAATTATTAGTTCATAAATGAAAAATAAAATTCAAATATTTGGATAAAAAATATTGGTACAAATGAATTATCAATTAATTAATGAAAAATAAAATTTGAATATTTGGATAAAAAATATTTATCTTGATTTCAATCTTACCTATTTGCAACGTGATTCTTTCAAACTCTCCTCACAATAACATTGTCGGATCTATCCCAGTAAAAGTTTTCTTTGCAGTTTAGATTTGTAAAGGAATAATTTCATTAATATTAATAAACTAACCAAATTAACATAATAAAAAAACTGTTTGAATTAATACTAATTTTAAACTTTTCGAACCATGCATCAATCATGGGTTTTCATTCAAGATTTTTAAAAACCTGACTCCATTGAAATAATAGCACTTACATCAATGATTTCATTGCTGATGTTATCGTTTAGGCAGCCTCAATATTTGTAAACCTAAAATTGCTTTTGTTAATTGAAATTAATTTTTCAAAAATTATTAACTATTCTTTATTTTTTAGTAATGCATGAAAGGAAAACAAACTTACATCGAGTAATTGAGCTTTCACTAGGCAAAGTACTTCCTAGTAAATGGATTCACTTTTAAGAGACCCCCTAGGCATGGCAACATCGCACTCAATGAGTCCCGCATCAAGAGTGATTGTCCATGCTTCAGGTGCCTATTCTTTGTCGGCACCTCATGAATCATGGTCGTTAAAAGCACTCCAATATTAGATTACTATTAGCATTTATAACTCCACGCATGTTGCTAGAACTAAAAGTTGACCCATCCATCCTTTCTATCATGGTCTTGTAAGGTATGTGCAAACCAACACAAGTATTTTTTTTTCCACGAACCCTTTTTATAGAAGATGCATCGTAACAATATCTAGATAGGGATACTTTTTATTCTCACACCTTTTACATGGACATCTAATACCATGCGCAACCCTTCGGGTGAAACTTGATATTTTCATATTAGATAGTGCATGATTAATAAAACTCTCAACCCCATTACAATAATCCATCATGCGCGACCCTTCAGGTGAAACCTGATACATCCAAAAATAATCATTCATTACTTATATAAAACCTATATAGAATATTGATGAAAACATGTATTAATTAATAATGTGAACTGAATAAATTATCGATACCTAACTAATTAGCTACCATTAGTTTAACTCAAACTTATTCAATATATTTTAATAGTATCTTTAAATCATTATCAATTTTCTCTAAAATTTTAAATTCCTTCAAATTTACTGAATTTTTCAACTTAACGATAAAATTGATAAAATTTGAAACGCACTCATTAAATAAGGCACTATTTATTTCATTATAAAACACATAAGTTATATAACCAAACTCAATTTCATCAAATGATAAAAAAATATAATTTTTCAAAATCTCAAACAAACCCTAACATGTATAAATCATATAATTATACAATAAATTTATATAGGAAAAGGCTATAAAACAATTAAACACACAAATAAATTACATATACTACATAAAAATGTCAAAAAATTAATATTTTAAAAATGAGTAGTTTATCTTACTTGATATGGTGAATCTTAAAAAATAAAATTGAACCAGAACATGGATGCTGACAGATTGAATGTTGGGGTGGTCAGATTTGTGATAAATTGAGCTTGATTTGTGACAAAATAAGAGGAAGTTATGTTCTATTTTCTGCAGAATAAAAAGAAAGAAGAATAAGAAGAAATGGGGGAGGGGAAAGGGGTAGCTGTCAGGTTATAACTTAAATATTATCGTTGGATTCACTAACGGGTATTATTGACGGGCATATCGCCTCAGTAATTCTGTTTGTAATAATGAGATGTCATTGATTTTTCATTCCTTCATGTTCAATTGTAATTCTTTTGGTAGTTACTAACATAAAGTTTTCATCGGTGAATATTAATGGAAATAATAAGGTAATATTTCATTAGTAAATGACACTGTAATTTATCAATGACATTTATTCCATTTATTTTTTCATTTGTATTTAACAATTTTCTAGTTGTGCCTCTACTTTCTTAAAAAATATGAGATTTATGGTTTCTTTTTTATTTTAAGAGAAAGATATTATTTAATTCTGTACCGGCCGGCTAGTTAATAGCAAGCTCTTGGTGCCTGTGAGGAAATCATGAGAATAAATCATCATTTCAAAGAATTTAAGTTTAAAAAATATTATATTGCAAGAAGAGGTTAAAGTAGTTTTTTAACTTTAAATGATTTCTTTTTTATTGCAATGTTCAATTTATATCAAAATTGAAATTAAAAAATCATTATAAGCAATGATTCGAACAATCTTTACCTAGTTTCAAGCTCATGGTAGTAGAGCAAATTCGAGACAATCAATGAGGCAAAACTAGGCGAGGTTGAAGTTGAAACAGATCACCGGTCTGCTCCATGCATGGGCCATGGCCCCCACGAATACAACATTGTGCAATGAATATCAACCAAGACATCCTTGTTTTTTTCAAGTGTCCGAAGGCAAGACATTAATGCACCTCCTTGCTCATTGGGCATTCACCGTATCACACGGATCTTTGAAAGGGGAAGGCGTCTATAAAAGGGCCACCTTGTTGGTGGACAGATCTTATCATCATCTTAACTAATTTGGTGGTCAAAACTCAGAAAAAGGCACCACTTTCCAAAGGAGCAGCAATCAGATCCTACCCCACGTTTCCAATCAGCTGCTTCGTCTGCCTGGTGCTTCTCTTCTTTGCATTTGCTTTCGCACAAGGGAAGGAAAGGATCTCATGATTGTTTATTTGCTTGCCATGAGATGTGACATTTTTGTACCTTCCTGTGCTTTTATCGTTACCACATTCTTGTAATTCTACCCATCAACTTTCCTCACTTTTTTTTGAGTCTCACTCAGTACTCTTGTAAGTTATGTAATTGAATGACAACAATAATTTCATTTTTTCGGAAGCAAATTAACATTACTTAATTTACTCGAGTGCATGAATGATTAGCTTATTTTGTTTCATTCTTCCTTCTTTTTTTTTCTACATAAAGAGAAAAACAAAATCTAGCTTATGCAGAAAGCTATCCCATGAGAATTTGCCTGAACAACATTCCTTAAGCCTGGCAGCGGAGAAGACTGGAGTAAATAGAGAGTTTCTAGCAAACATAACATCCCTAAAGTAGTCTTTGGTTAGTATTCTAAAACAGAAAAGATAAAAATAATGGGAACACAAGAGACGTCACATAATAGAAGACGAGGATAGAATTATGTTTATAAGTGATGTACAAAATAGAGTTCTTGTATCTATATTTTGTTCGATCGATGATGCATAAAACAAGATAAAATATAAAAAGATTTATTTTAGTCTTAATATGTATTATTGTTAAACTTATATATTTTAAAAATAATTATTTCTTATTGTTTATTTAGTTGAGTGTTGAAATTAATAATAGTATAATAATCTTAGTTACAAAACCTGAACCTTTCTAACAAGTTGATCCAAGACCTAACTAACTCGGAGCCTAAACTAATTTTGGTTAAAGAAAAAATAAATGAAAGATTAATCTAGCCTGACCAAATCAAAAACCCGAGTCAAGCTACAACTCAAGGTAAAGCCCAATCAAAACCCGGATTAAAAACCTGTTGATTTTTTTTTTTGAAAAAAATGGTAAAAAAGACATCTTTATGCTCATTCTTCTACAAAAACAAAAACTTAGGGTCAACTTGTGTTGACCTTTCTAACTCATGGCTCAGGCCTTGCTCTAGGTGAACCCTCGAGTCCGATTTTAAAACTATGATAACAATCACTTTTATCTTTACATACCTTAGTCGGGCGATTTTGAAATTAAAAGCTTCTTATAATGATATTGTAGGGATAAAAAAAATTAATAAATATTGTCTCTATTAACATGTTCTCTATATATCTTTTGTTTTGAAAGTGCAAATTTTTTTTCAAATTATCCAAGGGATGAATTTATTTTTATATCAATATCTTTATCTTTTCAACCAAACATGTTTTTGTTCCTATTGTTTTCATCTTTTTTGTCATAGGATGGTATCTAGACTATCCTTAAATGATAGCGTATAACAAATATCATAAGTAATACTCATCAAAACTCTCCTTTAAATTATTCAATAAAAATCAAATTCCTGTACCAAAAAATATTTATACGGCATGATGTCACCAAATTATACTTGTTTGGGTACACAAACTAGTTTGATTTTGACAAAGAAAATTACTAAAAAAAAACAAGCACTAGCATTTTGAAGTTGCATGTTTAAACTTTAATTCACATGCAACAACAAGCCATTTCATTAACATAAATCTAAATGTGCTTACTGTTTAACTGTAGCACGTGAATCAAGCAATGTTTCTTTTTTTTAGTCCCTAGGATTTTATGTTTTGGTCCCTTTTTTTTTTTTTTTTTTTCTTATTTGAACCTTTAACATTGCTTTGGTTTGTGATTGGTCTTGATTATTTATTTTCCATGCATGCGTATGAGAATCTCAATATGTTAAGAAAATGTTTCATTGGTCAGTTAATGCTTGGTTTGGTAAAATAAAACTCAATTTCATTGATTTTGAATAATTATAGTGACTGAATTTGAAGATTAAAGAAATGTTTGGTCCCTTTTTTCTTTTGCTAAAATCATGGATTGATTTGCTTTGTTAAGGAGAAAGTTCATGTCCTTTTATTATTTTGATCCCTAAACTTTTTTATTTTCAATTTGATCCCTTCACATTGGCTTTATTTAGAATTTGACTTGCAAGTTTGTTTTAGATGCCTTGATACGAGGATCTTGCAATATTAAGGGAAATGTATGGCGGCTCGGTTAATGCTTAGTTTTGCAAAATATAATAAAATTTGACTAACATATAACAATTAAGTGTTAGAGAACCAAAATTAAAACTAATGGGACTGTGGTAAATGGGTAGGGAAATAGGCTAGCACGTGTGGTATGCGTGCTAGCATGTAGGAGATGCATGTCATATTTAGGCGGTGCGTAAGGCATCTCCTGACAACCAAACACTTTTTTCCACAGTGAAGTTGGAAGTGACGCGCTGAACTCTTCTTATTGGGCCAATACATAGCAATGGTAGAGTGGCAAGTTGGCGTCGATGACCTTTCTTGTTCTTCTCCTTCCTCTCTCTCTTATCATATTTGGTACTCAATCTTTTGATTTCTATTTATTTTGCTTTGAATCCATTTTTATTTTATTTTTACTTACAATTTTATCCCTCGATTTTTAGTTTTAATTGATTTTTGTATGAAGTTTGGTCCTCATTCTTTTGATTATTTTTTTTATTTTAATTGCTTTTTTTTCTCAATTTCATCCCTCATAATTTGGTTTCATTTTATTTTTATATCAAATTTAGTTCTCATTTTTTCAATTGCTCTTTGTTTTATGTTGGATCATTTTCTATTGATTTTTTTCTCTATTTCATCCTTCAATATTTTATTGATTAGGAATTTCATCTTTTGATAATGGATTTTGTTAGCTTACTCAATTTTGTCCTTCAACATTTGATTTGCTGGGAATTCAACTTCAAAGTCTTTTTTTTTTTATTTTTCTTTTTATAAGGTTATCTCGTTCTCATTTAATGTTTTCTTCTTATTAAATACAATCATGGACACCTTTTAAGAATATTAGAAGGATATCTTTCCATGATATTGTCAAGTGTTTATTTTTTGTAATTAATTATTGTCAATTTTATTTTTTTAGTTCATATATTTACCGTTATTAACTTTTTTTTTAATTATATTATTAAATTAAACAAGTTTAGTGAACCTAGTTGAGTTAATGACTTGAATCTCATATTTTTTTTTTTTAATCTGATATCACCTCAGCATCTTTTTTTATGGTAATGAAAATTATTGGCCTTTAGAGTTACACATTCATATTTTATATATTTTGATGATAACAATAAAATAAAAATAGACTAATAATATGAGCTTTGAAGAGGAAAGAAACCCAACATCACTTATTTCAAAGTTTTGGATTTAAAATTCTTAATTCTCAATATTAAAGATGATTTAGATAAATTTGACTCAAAATCTGATGTTGGAGTTATTCTTGGCTATTCTTTTTCTAGTAAAGCATATAAAGTTTATAACAATAGAACACTTTTTTTTGAAGAATCCATACAAGTCGCCTTTGAGGAACTCAAAATGATAAAAGTTTTGAGATTCTAGATGCTATAAATAAAAGTGTTCAATATTTGAGTCTTGATGATAAGATTCCTACAAAGACAAATAACGAATGCATGGACAAAGACCAACCAAGCTTAAACAATTAATATGGGATGGTAAGTAACTCCTCTATACCCCCAAAGGAGCTAATGTATGCAAGCTCTCACCCTCCCGAATCAATTATTAGTAATCATTTTGAAGGGACTAAGACTAGAGCTTCTCTTAGAAACATTAGCGGTCAATTTGCATTTATTCTCAAATAAAACCTAAATCATTTCTAGAAACTCAAAAGGATGAAAAATATATTTTGGCTATGGAAGATGAACTAAATCAATTTGAAAGCAATGATGTTTTTGAAATAATCCATAAGCCTAATAATTAATCAATAATTGGAACAAAATGGGTGCTTATAAACAAAGTTAATGAACATGGAACAATAGTTAGAAACAAAGCTACACTAATTGCTAAATGTTATAATCAAGAAAAAAGGTATAGATTACAAAGAAACCTTTGCACCTATAGCTAGACTAGAATCAATAAGAATGCTATTAGCCTATGTTTATCATGCTAACTTCACACTTTTTCAAATGGATGTTAAAATTGCATTTTTAAATGGATTTATCATGGAAGAAGTGTATGTTGAGCAACCACAAGGTTTTGAAAAAAAAAATTCCAATTATTTTTTCAAACTTAAAAAGGCTCTACATGATTTAAAACAAGCACTTAGGGCATGATATGATAGACTAAAGTCTTTTCTTATTGATAATAATTTTGACATTGGTAAAATCGACACCATTTATTTTAAAAAAAGAAAAGGAAAAGATATCTTGATTATATAAATTTATGTTGATAATATTATATTTGGTGTTATTAATGAATCTCTTTGTAAGGATTTTATAAAATGGTTGCAAAATGAATTTGAAATGAACATAATGGGAGAGTTGAAATTCTTCCCTGGATTGCAAACCAAACAAATAAATGATGGCATCTTCATTAACCAAAGTGAGTACATCAAAGATCTTCTAAAAAGATTTTAGATGGAACATGTCAAAGTAGTCGACACACCCATGAGAACACCAATAAAGCTTGATATGGATGGAAACAATAAAAATATAGACATCAACAAATATCAAGGTATTATCGGATCACTCTTATATTTAGTTACTAGTAAACCTGATATTATGTTTTGTGTATGTCTATGTGTATGTATGCTTGCCCTAAATAATCACATGTTAGTGTTCGAAAATGCATTTTTCATTATTTGTATGGTACTATATATTTAGGGTTGTGGTATCCAAAAGAAAATGAGTTGAGCTTGATAAGCTATTTCGATGTGGATTTTACCGAATGTAAAGTTGATAGAAAGAATACTAGTGGAACATGTCATTTCTTAAGATCCTCACTTGTATACAACAACGGGTAGTTGTTATGCTCAAATTTTATGGATGAAACAAACCTTAGAGGATTATGGACTTAAATTTGATCATATACCCATCAAGTGTGATAACACTAGTGTAATTAGTCTTTATAAAAACCCTATCCAACACTCATGTACAAAGCTCATAGAAGTGAGACATATAAAAGGAGACATTGTACTTGATTTTATAGGCACATAACACAACCTAGCAAATATTTTCACAAAGCCTCTAAGTAAAGATTGTTTTTGCGAAATAAGAAGGAATTAAGGCTTTATTCATGTAAAAGATGTTTGAGGTGTTATTTTTATGTGTATACATTAATGGAAATAAATGGGCATATTTACATGATAAAATGTATACCTTATAAGCATGAAAACCATGAAAAATATATTCAACTACAAATTTTATTGTCTATCCAAGTCTGAGATGAATCGATCAACTAGTTCATAATAGTAAGTTCAATCGACCGACCAATTTATACTGAAAAACAAAGGATAGCTACTATGTGAAAAATAAATTTTTGAGGTTTTAGTTTGAGATTGTTTTTTAGTCTAAAGGTTGTACAAATTGATGTATTTTGATTAATAAAACATATTTTAAGGAAAATTTTAAAAAATTATAGTTTTGTGTGAACCAGTCGACTAGTTCATACAACTGGATCAAGTGACTGATTGATTGAGCCAAAGCATTGGTAGTGAAGCTACTGCCCAAATTTTAAATTTGTATCCCCTCAATTTCTTTACTTTTTGGACATAATTTTTATATGAAAATGATACATTTTAAGTGCGAAGAAAGGATCTAAAGAGAATTTCAGGAAGTTCTAAGCTTGGGTTTAAACGGTTGACCAGTTGAACTTAACCCATAGCAATTGATTGACCGGTTAGTCATAATATATATATATATATATATATATATATATATATATATATAAAAAACTCTCTGAACCCTAAAACTTGACTCTCTCTCAAAATTCACCAAAATTCACTCATTTAATCATATTTTTGGGTTATTTCTTGAAGATTCAACTACATGGCACATAAGAAAA
The DNA here is from genome assembly GCA_007827005.2 of Populus simonii. NCBI lineage: Eukaryota > Viridiplantae > Streptophyta > Magnoliopsida > Malpighiales > Salicaceae > Populus > Populus simonii. Next base: position 11,016,669 of record CM017468.2, read on the forward strand.
CATCAAAGAGATGTAGAATCACGAAGCAAAAGAACAAATGATCTACTTCATACTAAGGTGATAATATTCAAAGATTCTTAAGTTTTTTTTTTTAAATAGAGCTATTATTGTAGAAAGAGAATTAGAAAATGATTTATATACTTTTAGTATTTTTAGTATTGATATGATTTTTGAAGAAATGGATCGGAGTATATTATTTTACTTGAAGAAACCCATATACCCTAAGCTTATAAAGATGTTATTTGCTAATATGAGGATTAGCATGGAACCTAGGATATCTAGTAGCCTACAAGATAAACCAATTGAATTTAATTACCAAAAGCTTGTTGATATTTTAGGCATTTATAACTATGGTCCTAACTTTTATGAAAAGAAAATAATTCCAATAATTAAAGGTTTTATCTATGATGAAGCAATAATTATATACACTAGTAGACATGATTTTTCTTTAGGAATTAAAATTAAGAGCCAAGATTTGCTTCTTGATTTTTGTACCTAATACTCTACATAGAATTATAGCACACAATATATTACCAAAGAAAAGGAATTTTGATAAGGTATCTTTTTTATGGATATATGATTAATTGATTGTATGATTAGAGGAAGACCAATAAATCTTAATTATATTATGATTAGGAATATGATCATGACACATGATTAAAAGCAGAAATCTCTTCCTTATGGTCAAGTTTTGACATGTATATTTAAGCATTTTGAGATTGTTTTAACAGGTATGGATAGGAATTCGTATTCTAAGCTTATGGAGATAGATAATAAGACCCTTACCAAGATGAAATATGTTTTGAATGGCAATAGTGCTTGAGTTTCTAAGGACCAACTAGAAATGCATGCTAAAGAAGAGCATGACGTTGAAGAAGAAGAACATGTTGGTAGTGATAATGAGCTTGAGGCTATGTTTGAGACAACACCAACACCTTCCTCGTTGTAAAAGCCTTCTACTAGTACTTGGTCATCTAGGATGGAAAGCCACCTAACGCAACTTGAGACGGATGTGCGTCAAATATGAGATACTCAAAATGACTGACAACTTGAAGGACATCAAAAGCATGATGGCTTCTCTTCTCTCTCACTATCCAAAACCTTAGATTTTATGTACTATATCATATACATTATGTTTTATTTTTTATGTTTTATTTTTATTTTTCTCTCCTTGTAATGGATATTATATGATTTTAGAAATTATGAAATGAATATCTTATTTATGATTTCCAAGGAATACTTGCTTATTACCTCTCCATTATATGTATTTTTATTGATGACAAAAGAAGAGAGAGATGAATAATTTGCATGTTGTGTACTTTTCATTGTTAAAAGGGAAGAGATGCACTTAATAATATATGCATACATTTAAGGGGGAAATTTGATTTTATTATTGCATATGTTATTATTAAAGATGCTAAATTATTATATATTGCATTGCAAAAGATAAAGGAAGACACATTTTAATAACTAAGTTATATATTTATTGTCATTATCAAAAGGGGGGAGAATGTTGAACTTTAGAGTCATAAATTCTTGTTTTTATATATTTTGATGAAAAATAATAATAAAATGAAAAATAGACTAATAATATACTTAGTTGAGAATAAGTTTTAAATAGATTTTATATAAAGAACATATCAACAAATATGACAACTTTCATGAAACAATCAATGAGCAAGTTCAAGAAGGAAGCAAAGTAAAGACTTAGAAGAAATGTTCATTTTAGTGCTTAAATTTAAATTTTTATATCCTACTTGATAGTACAATTAAAATGAACTCACATACTTCACTCAATATGCATTAAAGGAATCAAATAAAATATAAGATAGATGGTTCTAAAAACTTACATAGGTTAAACTTTTAAATCTAGAATTCTACATGAACTGGTTGACCGTAGGTTTACCAAATGAATCGGTTAACCACTTATTCATTAGTAATGAACACCTGGAAATTCTACAGGAACTAGTCGACTGATTGGCTTGATCAATCTGAACCGGTTGAGTGTTTTAGCTATTAGAGGAACAATAATGACTATAAACAACAGATTTTTTTTAGAAACGTATATATAGCTTGTCTAATTGCAAAACTAAAAAGAGAACTCTAACATATATGATAAACAAGATATTCTAAGAGTAAAACTACTACAAAATTATAAATGCTTGATCATACTCTAATTTGTGCTATTACACCTTCATATTCTAGTGCAAAGAGTATTCAATCTCATTCTCATTACACTTAAACTCCTACAAATCCTATAAGTGATGTCAAACATGTGCTGCATCACGACAATCATCTTCCTAGATCAGGATAGAAGAGAATGGTGTGAAAGGATCTTGTCCTTTGTCAGTAAAAAGGGAAATGATAGTCACTATCTAGTATTTTGGTCACTAGAAACTCTAATTGGTCTCAAAGTCTGAGAAAGGGGATTGATTGCATTAACGGAAAGCATTAGTACCCCTAATATGCCTTATTTGAGTTAAACTGCATTGTTTATTTATCTGATATAAACTAAGAAAATGTTGTGTTTTCTAATTGTTGGTCTGTGTATGGTTGAAGAAAAGTCCTCCTCGGTAATGAAGTCCTTACATTATCAGGTTAAAAACTTAACCGTTCTAGTACCAATATAAATATAAAAAGGAACTATCTTTTTGTTTAATATCAGGAATGCATCTTACGTATAAGTTTATAATCCCGGATAATAACAAAAAATATATATATTTTGGTATTTTTGAATTTAATATCGGGAAAACATCATACATATAAGTTTGTAATCACGCATATTAAAATAAACAAAAATAGATTTTTTGAAATCTAGGCCAGGTTCTCATGACTTTAATAAACTAATTATTAAATCCAAAAAATACACGCAAAATAAATAAAAAAACTATTTTTTATGAGTTTTTAATATGAGGAAATATGCAGATATAATCTATTTTTGAGAGACTTGGTCATATAAAAATTAAAATAGAAATTGTATTTTTTAAGAAAAGATTTTTTTTTATAGGAGGGAACCAATTCATTTAATATCAAAAAAGCACCTCACATGTAGGTCACAATTTCAAATATTAAATATGAAAAGTGAAATATGGAGAACTCAAAATTAATTGTAAAAATGATTTAGTGACTAGACTAAGACCTTGTTTGGCAAAACATAAATAACATGTTTTTATCAAGCTATTTTAACCACGATGTCAATTCAAAGCAAATTATCATTCATCAACTTAAAACCAAACAATGCCAAACAACAACATAAATTTTATTAGTGTAACCTACTTTGTTCAAATTTCATGTTAAACAAATAAATTAGACTGGCCCGAACATAACTCATGTCACCACAAATAAATCAGACTGACCTGAACATAACCAATGTCACCATTGTCATGCGTCGCCGCTATTGAAGGATGGTGGGATACTAGATCTGAAGCCCCTCGATCTCCTCTTCACTCTTACTTGGCAGTGACACCCACAACTACTCGAGGAAGGAGATTTGGACACTTTAAGTATAACACCCCCGCAACTGGGATAAAATAACAATCTCATGTCGACTGAAAAACAGTGTGTGTGTGTGTGTGTGTGTGTGTGTGTGTGTGTGTACTGTCTAAGTCTTGAACCATTACTGTCTTACGGTTATTGTCTTACATATCTCACCATTGATGTAACGCTCTCAAAGTTATATCATCAAAGTAATAGCTATTATATAAATCGAATTTTCTACAGAAAAATAAGCAGAGTTTCCATTGTTTTTTTATGTTACCAAATTATCAACTAGACTTCATTCAATCACAATACTCAATCTTCCACTTCAATCCAACCATCTTGGATCATATCCCATCTCATCATATAATATTTCACAAAGCAATACTTCATTATGCTTTCTCAACCTTACATGATCAACGAATAAAACATAGCAATTATATTCTTTTATAATAAAACATTAACTAAGTTCATACAAATAAAAACTCAAAGGACTCATATTGAACTAATTATTACTTTAACATGCATTCATCTTTTAAACATGCATAATTATGATTAATAAGCTTCTTTTCGAATAGTTTACTAATGCTAATTCCTTATTTATACTTTCTAAATGTGTAAATACCAAAAGCAATTATCTTTAGGATACATTTATTAAAATCTACATATAATACAAATTACATATAAAACAAAAGATATTACATAAAAAACAGATTGAAACACAAAAGCCCATATTGAACGCTCCGCATCACCTTGTGAAATACCTATACACATAACATTAATAAGAAATAAGGAAGATAACACATTAAAAATGATAAAACTATTATGTTCACAATTCTTTGAAATATATCAAATTGTCTTTCATCACTAACTTACTACATATCAACATCAATAATCCCATTCATAATTTATCAATCCTATACTTATAGGACCTCGACAACCAACATTCATTGCTTAATTTTCAATGTGGTAATTCACAATTTACCTCAAATCCGGCTAACCCTCCTCAATAGCCAATAAATATCCGGTAATTCCATATGAATTACTCAACAACCGGCTATTCTCTTTTAATAGTCAATCAAATCGGTAATTCCATATAAATTATCTAACATTCAGCTATTCTCTTTAAATAGCCAATCAAATCGATAATTCCATATGAATAACCCAACATTCAGCTATTCTCTTTTAATAGCCAATCAAACTGGTAATTTCATACAAATTACCTAACATCCGACTATTCTTTTTTAATAGCCAATCTAACCGATAATTCTATACGAATTACCTAACATCCAGCTATTCTCCTTTAATAGTCAATCTAACCGGTAATTTCATATGAATTACCCAACATCCCTATTATAATACAAACAAGTTTCTTCTTCTACTTTTTTCGCATCAATATGTCATAAAACAATTCAGAACTAATTATGAAACTTTAAATTTTAAAAGAAAGTGATGAATCACCTAGCTTCTGTTCGTGATGACCCAGCTCCTCCTGTTTGATAACCAGCTCCAGAAACAACTCCTGAATCAATCAAATGTCATTATATCATTAGTCCATCAATATTTTTCTTATGTGTCGAAATGCAAAGCACATAATTTTTTTTTAATTCGTTTTGATAAAAAATCATTCTCAAACATAACATCATCATTTCACATAAAACCACATATTGAATCAAGTTACTTCTTTTCTTGCTTTATGTTCATAATTCCTCCATCAAATAGTCCTTCTATTCTTTAGGCCTTCTCATCATATTATTTATTTTATCTAAACATATGTAATAACTATATTCAACATAATCTAAACATCTTGTCTTTATGCTTTCTTTTTAACTAGTTCAATTTTCTTTTAAATTGAATTCTTCTTTTTCTCAACTTTAATGCTATTTCTTTATTTAGTCTTTCTTACATATTTCAAATATCATGATTAAACATAGTTTTCTAAACATTAACATCAAAACTCATTCCTCCACTTTTCATTCATTTGGCCGAATGTCATCTTCCTTTTCCTCCCCCAAATTTTTTTTCATTTACTTGTTATTTCAACTTATTTTCATGCTATTCCACTCTAACTTCATCATTTTTTCTTCCTCTCCTAATTTCCTCAAATTCTCATAAGAACCCTAAGTTCAAGAATCAAGGATTTAAGGGAAATTAAAGTAAAATTCCATAAAATTACTTCCTAACTTAATCAAGTAAGCTTAAAAACATCTAAATCAAATATTAAATCCAAATTTCTCATGCTTACCAATTGACTTTCTTCAAATTTCTCTTCTCTCCCAAGGTTAGCCAAATTCCCTCTCTCAATTCCTCCTTCCTTCACTTGAATCTTCCTTATATTAGTGTTTTATAAGTTAGACTTCGTAAGTTTACAAGGTTATTCTCTCACTTTTTTTATTTTTTCTTTTGTTTTTATGTTTTTCCTTTACTTTTCTCTATTTCTCTCTCGCTTTTTCTTTTTTTTCTTTTCCCATTCTGCTTCTACCCAGTCGGCAACATATAAAACGAAGGGAGAGTTGATTTATTTTATTTTTTAATGACAAATAACTATTTTACCCTTAATGAGTTCGTTTGCTTCTATTTGATGGTCCTTATTTTTTTTTGTTAGCACTACCGAGCTCCGTTCATCCTAAAATTTTAACCAAATTTTATTCAATATATTTTAAGGTCTATCATAAAATTTCAGCTGAATTTTATGCTCGAATCAAAAATTACACCCAATAACGTATAACTAGTTAAATTGTGATTTTTCGTTAAATTTCTGAATTTCTCTAAAACTTCTGAAATTTTAACCCAAGCTAAGGCATCATATTAGAAGGATCCATGAAAAGTTTTAGAATTTTCTTATAACTCGATCGAGATTTATGAATTAATTTTTTTATTACATAAAACTAGTCAATTTATGATTTTTCGCCTAGATGGTTTACATTAAGGATCAATTTTCTCTCTCCTTCAAATCTCCTCTTCACATGATTGTTTCTCTCTCTCAATGATTGTCATGGTTCTCAGCTAGTTTGTGTTGATGGAGGTTTCGAGATGGAGGAAATGGGTCTATGGGTATGTAATGGCTAGTGAAATGGGATAGGTGTGCGGTGGTAGGGTTAAGAGAATGGGGACGATAGTTGGGTGGTGTTAGAGTGTGGAGGAGGCAGTGGTTTGGGTTTAGTTTGGTGATGGGTGGACATGGTGGATAAAATGGGTGAGGCTTTGTCAAGGGGGAATCGATCTGCTGGTTTTTTGTGTGTGGGTAAGGCTATTGGTGTTAGGGAGATGGAGGCCAGTCGGGTAGTGTTGGTTGTGGCTGGTTTAAAAAAACCTTAGGCTTCTAGGGTTTCTAGTGAAAAAGAGTGTTTTTTTGTTTTGTGGGGAGAGAATGTGAGAAAGATGTTTTTTTGGCTTCTCTTTATTTTTTTTTTTTGTCTCTCCCCCTTTTTGTATGTGGTATAACAACATATTTATAGGTAAATGAATTTGTTATTTTTAATTGTTTGGTCTCCAAGCAAACTTGGTGACCAAGTAACTTGAAAAAAAATTTGATCCCTTAACTTCTATCTTTTTATTTTTAGTCTCTTTATGCATTTTGAGTTTTACTTTTATAATTTTTTTCTATTTTGATTTTTTTTTAAAGAGTAACTTTAACGTTGACTTAGAAAGCGTGTTAATAACTATACGAGTAGAAAAAGACATTGCAAGTGACGCAAAGACGTTAAAAACATATTTGTTTGGATTTTTGTTGTTTTTCTCTATTTTTTTTATTTTTTTCAAAAATTTTGCCAAAATTTGGTAAAAATTAGGTAGCAATAAGTGATATCTTGTAAAATATAGAGATATTAAAACTTTAATTATATTATCCACTCTAGTGAGAGAGTTTCTTGTGAACAAAATCATCCTTATAAACATTTGAGAGTTAGATAAAAACTCTTGATATTGGTGAAAGAATTTCACAAATGAGAAAAATCTTTAAGATGACATATCTTATAGTGAGAAAAATCTTGAAGAATTTCTTCAAGTGTTGTAAAATACTTGGTGCGGATTTATCAAGTGGAATTGCACTGTAAAACCTAAACAAGTTAAGAAACACAATACTCGAGTAAGGTTTGGTAATTAAGGTGTAAATATAGGCTTGCAGAACTATGTTAAAAACGAGTTTGCAAACTCTTTTTCTTTATTTTAAATATTTTAACTATATTATAAGTTATTGTAGTTTGCATTAATTGTTAAATTTAATAATATATTTAAAATTTTTTTAAGGTATTAAGTTGCTTTAATACTTTAAAAACACAAATTTAGTGTTGCTCGCATCGTAACGAGGACCATTCAATCTCATGAAATATTGTGATATTTCTTCTTCTTCTTTTATGCAAGCCATTCATTGCTCATCCGCGTGGATCCTTGACTTTCTTTTCCTAATGTAGAGATAATCAAAACTATTAGTATTCAACAAAGCAGCCTAAAATGCGAATGGCAATAATAGCTATATATATATATATATATATATATAATACAACATGTGTTACTACTAGTGGTATTATTAACCCAATCAATCATGTGTATAAAATAAAGAACGTTATGATGCTTGGACATTTAAATTTATCTTTTCTCTTTTAAATGAAAGCAATCATTGAGAACATGGTTTTTAGACTCGCTCCGGTCTAAGATCCGGGTTTCGGGTTTTGACCAGGTTATCTAGGTTATTTTTTAAAAAATCAAAATGTGTTGCCGGGTCAACCCGCCAAGTCAGCCTGATTATACCAAGTTTTTCTTTCCCTGTTTTTTCTTCAACTCGACCGGATCTAGAGTCACCCCGACAGACCAGATCAGGTTTTAAATTTAGAAGCTCCTTTCTCTTTTATCAACAATCCAAATTAAAGAAAAGAAAAGAAAAGAAATCACATGGAGAAGAATAAAAATTGAAGTAGCTGAGTGGAAAAGTAAAAGCAAATCGATGGGTAGATGCTACCCCACATCTTTAAGCCAACCCCGAGAAATTCCTCTCAAAGTTGCACGCGTTTGCATGTATAAACCATTAAAATAATACAGCTATGACACCCAAAGCAATTCAAAATTTTCAAGCTTTGACTCTTTACACACACATTTAGTCTCCTTTTATTAGTTTTAAGTTTTAGACATCAAAACCCACACCTTCCCTTTCTCTGTTACTACTGCTTCTATTATTATTAGGACTATAATGGCATTTGCCTCTCTCGTTTCCCACCTCCTCCTCCTCCCTTACCAAATACAACCACCCTCCTTTAAATCCATCACTCCTACCTCGCTCTCTCACCTGATCAATAGCGACCTTGACTGAATCAGCACTCACACTCACATATCATGGGCTATTTCTCTTGCAATGCAGAGTCTGCAATTGCAACCTGCGATCCTTCCAACTGGGATTCTTATCGCAAGCGAAGAAGAAACAAGAACCAAACCAAACCAAATAAACCAATCAAAATCAGAGAGTTCAGTTACACTGAACTTGTCAAAGCCACCAATACTTTCTCCGCAGAAACCTTCCTTGGAAAAGGCAGCCATGGAACCGTTTATAAAGCCTTTCTCGACCAAGGCAAGCTCATAGCCGCCGTTAAAAAGACAACCCATCAAACAAATTTCTGCAACAGCTATAACTCTAACTGTGCGAACAGTTCCTCCGGCAGACAACGAGATTGAAACTCTATCCAGAGTTCAGCATCCAAGATTGGTAAACCTCCTTGGTTTCTGTGTTGATCCTACAGGCCGTAAACTACTTGTCGTCGAGTACATGCCAAACGGCTCATTATACGATCTTCTACATTCCAGTTCTCGACCTCCCGGTTGGACCAGGCGGGTTCGGTTCGCATTACAAATAGCAAAAGCGGTCCAGGCTCTCCACGCCTCTAACCCGCCGGTGATTCACAGAGACATAAAATCATCAAATGTGCTGATCGATGAATACTGGAAAGCGAGGTTAGGTGATTTTGGTCTTGCCTTAAGAGGACACGTGGAAGACGTTCATGTGAAGTGCACGCCACCGGCGGGGACGTTAGGGTATCTTGATCCAGCCTATCTTGCACCAGGGGATTTAAGCGCCAAGAGTGACGTGTTCAGTTTTGGGATTCTGTTGTTAGAGATCATTAGTGGCAGAAATGCGATTGATGTAAATTACAGTCCTCCTTCAGTGGTTGATTGGGCGGTTCCCTTAATTAAAAAAGGTGACTTGGGGGCAATATGTGATAACCGGGTGGCTTCGATGCCCGACCCGGTTGTGATCCGGAATTTGTCTGTTTTGGCTGCCAGGTGCGTGAGATCCACGGCCGAAAAGCGTCCAGGAATGGCGGAGGTGGTTGAAGGATTGAAACTTGTTAGTAGAAGAATCCGTGCGCCGCCTATTTGGAATCACCTGAGAAGGCGCGTGGGGCGCGTGGAGGAGGGGGGTGTGGTCGTTGATAGAAGTGAAGAGGAGGTCAGTGTCAACGTTCACAAGACGGTTAAAGTAGGAAGTAGGAGAAATAGTAAAGTATCGAGTGTTTCAAGGGTAGAGTATGGAAGCGAAACGATTGGTTCGGTAGGGGATAGAGTGATTAGGTCGAAATCTATTGGTTCTTTTGGTGAGATAAAGATGGGGTCTGATTATTCTTGGAGAAAACCTGGAGGGGTGGCAGTGAAAATGCCTGCGGTGAAATTAAGCAAGTCGAGGTCTATGGGGGTGTTGCATGGTCCTAGGCTTGTACATTACAAGAAGAGAGGATTTTTCTTAGAATTTGGAACAGAAAGTGATTCAAGGGAATATGATGTTGGCCCTATGCGAAACTTGTTTATTGGTTTGGATGAGAAATTGGAGCAAAAGATACAAGAGAAGCCGTTGGTGTCTAAAAATTAAATGTACTCTTGTCGGACAAATCCAGAGAATTTGTCTGCTTTCAGTAGGTATACAGTCTTAGTTCTGCTTTGATTTTGGGCTGGCTGGACCAATGTCCCTCCCATCACATCCTCCTCTGTTGTGGGTTGATGAATTTAGTCGTTACTGTATTTTATGGCAAGTCTCCCATTGTAAAAGGTTTAGATGCATGCCAAGTTGATGCTGTAGTCTGGTCTTAGCCTTGGCATTTCTATATGGCTCTGCCATTTTGATGATGGTAAGCAACCCATCAACTTACAACAGGTTATCTCTAGGAGGTGGCATCATCCTAGCGTCACCGAGTTAGAAAAGATTAGAGAGTTCTTAAACTCCAATTACAGCGTCTCACTCCCTTTCTTTTTTCACATCTATGTTGAGCTATATACCGGTGTGTTCTTTCTTGTGGCACTTCTCAAAATTGCTTTCAGAGCTCTTTGCTTGAAACAACTCCATGTGGATTGGCATTGTGCATGAACTTATGGTGAACAGGAAGATTTACTAGAAATCTTTGTATGATTGGATTGTTATGTGCTCTTCAAGTGGTTGCTAATTTCAGACCTGACACTGGTGAAGTCGAGCATATGCTTCAAGCCTTTCAACACACAGAAATTCCTATCTGTCAATTACTTCATGCCAGGGCATATCGTTGGCTTCTTTCTTTCTTTTTTTAAAGCACTGGAACAGATTTAGATAAGATTCCGATTTGGTTCCAGTAATTGACTAACAGAAGAATATGAATTCGAAACTCTGGTGTCTAACGGGATAATCCAAAAAAATTTGTTTCTACTTTCTATCAATTAACCTCCCCAACTTTCATGGTATTTTCAATTTTCCCCTTCCATCTACAAACTACCAAATTTGTTGATGCCGCATGATTCTATTTCTCAATTGACCCTCCAAAGTGTGTAAAAAAAAAAAAAAATTCCTGGTTCAAGCATCGTCCCTCAATCATGTTAAAATTCATAAAAATTATCTCATTAAAAAGTTAAAACAACCCCATTACATTAAAATTACTTACAAAATATATAATTAATGAGCTAGGTAAATAATTGTAAATCCACAATACCCAATTTGTTTTTTTTCATTTTCATCCTCTGACTTTTTTTATAGTCTTTTATACTTAATTTCATGATCAATTTGTGAAAGTTTATTGAGAAAATAAAAACTTCAGCAATAGAAAACCAAAGTGTAAAACAGTGTCACAGCTTAATTTTGAGTTACTAAAAATTATCTTTTTTATATACAAAAAAAAAAACACAAAGAAAAAATGTTGGGAAAACATGCATAAATAAGAGATGGAGGAACAAACTGGATCTTTGACATTTTTTAAAACTCAATTACACCCTTGAAGGACTTAAATGTGAAAGGTAATGCAAATTCAAAATTAACTTTAATGAATATTAGACAAATATACATGAAAATTAAGTTTGAGGACTTAATTAAATTTTTAATAGGTTGATTTGATTTGATCATGGGTCTAATTAAAGGTTTAATTATGTTTATAAATTAATTTAGGCTAAAATTTAAAGAATTAATTAAGTGCAATGACTTAATTAGACTTTTAATTGGTTAAATTAATTTTATTAAGGACTTACTTGGTGAAAAAATAAGTTTGGAAGTTTAATTTGAGCTTAATTGAGAAGATTGGAATTTTAAAGGACCAAATTTAATTTTTTGAAACTTAATTGGATGAGATCAAAGGTGAAATTGCAAGAAAATCAAAGTTTAGGGGTCAATTAAGGGTCAAATGAAAGAAACTCATAACCAATAACCAAAGTGCAATAGCCACACAAGTTTACAGACTGAAATCAATCAAAATCAAAAGTCAATTTGAAAGAAATTAAAACTTTGATGGTTTATAGGGGTCAAATTGAACAAATTAAAAAACAAAGACTACTTTGAAAAAGGCATCAGTCTTGAGGAATCTCAATTGATTTTCGGCAGAAGACCAATTTTATAAAATTAATCAGTTTTGTATTAGTTAAAGATGTTTAAACTTAAATTAAAACAACAACGATCAAAATAAAATTTATAAAAATCCCAATTAGAAAACCCTAATTTTTAGGGTTTAAGCTATAAACCCTGGGAAAAATAAAGGTTGCTTAAATTGCAAACTAACTACATGAGAAATAAAAGTGAAGAAATTCATGCATATGGTTAAATAAAAACAGGAATTCGAAAATTTTTGAATATAAATTTCTGGGCGAAATAATTCGAGACATTATAAATTAACCCGGTAATGTTGAGGGTTGGATTTAATTGAAAAAAATAATACACTTAAAGAAAATGAAGCCTAAGTGCAAATAAGAGAAATTATAGATTAAAATACTTCTCTCCTCACCAAAAATCTGCAGCAACCATAAGGAAAGAAAAGAGAGTTTTGTATCCGTTCTTGCAAAATCAAGAGAAAAACACCAAAATTTCAAGAACTCATTCATGATTAATGGTTTATAGACGGGATAAACACTTGTGAGCAAGAGATTAACAAGAAAATTGAACAAGAAGAGAAAAAGAAGGGCCGACTTTCATTAGAGAAGAAGGAGGGCCGACTGAAGGAGGGAGTTGAAAATCTTCAATTGGTTGAAGATCAAAACCTTAATTTGTACCGGGTAAGGTATTCTAAACATGATCTTATAATTCATTTCAAATTTGATAATGAATTGATGTCTTGATGTTGAATTATAGATTAGGGTTCTTAGACTTGAATTCAGAAAAAAGTATTTGTTGTTAAAATTAAGTTAATTCATGTGCGGTATGTGATTGGGGACGTGAAACCATGATAATTTACCCAGAAAATGTAGTTTGTGAAAGTTATGTGTGAAGGGAAGGGGGTGATGAGTCTGAATGGACTCGTCTCTTGACTGTTAGTAAGATTTCAGATCGGAGGATGAGGGAATTAGGACCAGTTTCCCCATATACATTGTAGTTTTGGATGTTAGCTAACTAAGGAAATTGATCTTGCTTAATTTGGAGCTATAGAACTCTAGTTATGGGTTATCAACCGAGACTGGGTCATGACAGACTCTATAGGGCAGTAATTCTAATTTGTTGATGAGCAATTTTGACTGTTTTAGAGGCAGAACTAGGTTCTCCTTCCTTCAAGGAACTTATAGCTCCATGTCTTAGCTTTTCAACGCAACCACCCTCGCTTGAAACGGAGTCCTAGAACTCCAGATATAGTTAAAAAAAAAAATAGATCAGAGGTCGGAATGCCACCTCTATAGACAGTAACACTTGAAAACAATAATAGTTCAATGTCTAGACAGTAACAGTTCAATGTCTAGACAGTAACGGTTCAAGACAGTAACAGTTTAATGCCTAGACAGTAACGGTTCAAGACAGTAACAGTTTAATGCCTAGACAGTAACAGTTCAATGTCAAGATAGTAACGGTTAGACAGTAACCGTCCAAGGTCTAGACAGTAACAGTTGGACAGTAACAGTTTGAGGTTTAAACAGTAACAGTTCAAATATAAAGAAAGGAATGATAACTATGGTTGGATAAAGAATGACAACATTAATGAGTGTAATGAGAAAAACATAAAATATAAAGAAAGAAATGATAGAAAGAAAGACCTATTAGCTGTTGATATGATTATTATAAAACATATCCTTGAATGAGGAAAATTTATGAGATGAGCTTGTGATTGCAGGAGGGACCACCGGTGTGGTGCAGCAGCAGCAGGGGAGCACGAGTAAAGCTTCTATTAGAGGTAGGTGATCCGCACCTATACTTTCTAGTTAAATTCCATGATTTAATATATATTACTGATGTGATATGTGAATTACTAAATGTTGGATATTATGGGAAAGGAGGAAACTTTGCGTAATGACGTCGATATTTTAAATAGTATTCAAGGTGAAAGGATGTTGTGTGAATTGTCAAGTGATGAAATTATCACTGATAAATGAAATATGAGAAGTGTGATATGAGGCGTGGACTAACATACATTTAGTGTATGTTAAGATCCCAGGTAAGGAGATCGTCATGTTGTGACTAGCATACATTTAGTGTATGCTAGGATCCCGGGTAAGGGGATCACCATGTATTAACTAGCATATATTTAGTGTATGTTAGGATCCCGGGTAAGGGGATCACCTTGCATCAACTCCTACGAGGTGATGATGATACCAGTAAAATTGGTATCTGTAATGTGTTAAGCGAAAATAATCATGGTTGATCTTATGAATTCTTGAATGTAGGTTTATAATAGAAGAGGAAATAGTTTTTAGTAGTTGAAGGAGAAAGAGTTTCCAATGAAAACCAGAAAGGAGAAGTGGATAAAATATGAATGCATGTTTGCCTTTTTAAATTGTTGGATATTTGTATTGCTATATTATTGTGATATTCATGTTTCAATAATATGTATTTTGTTTCAGGACCATCGCATACACGACAAGAGTAGATCCTATCTTATGTTCACTTTTTGTAATCTAGGTTCTAGGAAGTATACCCTTGTATTTTGTAATATTACAACTTTTATATAACTTAATTTTTATAATTGATGTTTAAACTTGAATAGATGAATTTAATTATGTAGTCTGTATAACCACGTTCCATGTATGCATGTTTATATCTTTTATCCATCCATAATGATAATTGTTGTTCAATGTATATCATGAACATTGTGGTTGACATGAATGATGATGTTTGTGGGATTGAGACCCAGGATGATTGGGTTGAATTGAGTTAGGAGATGCGGGATATTAGAAGTGTAAACAGGTCGTTTGTCGATAACTTGGAACCTCCCGATATAAGGGAGACTCTGTCGAAATTTTAGTAAAAAATTTGATAAATTTTAATATGAACACCATGTATATATATCACTCTGTTTATCAGTTAACATGAGATCGTTGATTTATCCTAGATATGGGGATGTTACATAAGCAGATGACATGACACTCGTTTATAATAAAAGAATAAAGTGACACATCGTCTATCCTTATTTTGTTATTTATTCGGCCAAGAAGGCTGATCGAGTTAGCACATTTAAGCGAATGAACGTGACATCTCTGATCACCTTAAGGACTCCAACCACCACCATTAGACAGCAAAGATTCCCCTCTACAAGCTTTTGTCACCCTTGTTTGATGTTTGTGCCCCCACCTACCGTGTGGAAGCCATCAACTTCTTATCTCAAGGTAGCCTTGTTTGATTCAGTAAGCTTAAGCTTTGCAGTGTTGGACCCAACTTTGGATTGATGGTAGGAAAGCTACATGCCACCAAATCAAGCATGATTTGATCCTAGTTAAATAATAATACCCGCTCTACAAATTCTATGGTTTGTTTGGCTATAATGATCTCTCATTTGCCATGATTCATTCATGAAAGGTGCATCTCCAGCCAACAATTTTCGACCAAGTTTCATTTATGAGGTTCCTAACTTTTTATAAAAGTTTCAAGAGTTTGTTAAACATCTAGGGAGAGAGAGAATAAAAAAAAAAAGAAAAGAAGAATGGTCTCGTAACATATTAGAGGAAACAATCCCTCATGTTTAAGTTTTAAAAAACTACCTTCAAACTCACAAATGGTTTCACAACCACCTGTTTTTTAGAGACTATAAAAGGAGAAGAAATCACAAATAAAAAAGGATTATGGAGAAAATCTAAGAGAGAAAGCCATGAAAAAAAAAGAGAAGAAATCTTAAGAAAGAAATCAACCCAACAATAAAAAAGATAATAAAAGAGAAAGAGAATTAGAAGATATTGAGTAGAAGAAAGTTAGAAATTGCTTGGAAATGGCTATTTGAATATGCTAAAATCAAGCAAAAAAGGATAAAAATCAGTTGCGATCATCTTTTGAAGGTAAATTATTCAACTTAATGGAGGGGTAAAACTCATTGAGAATACCCCTCTCCTCTGCATTTTAAGTTTTGATTCTTTCATTCAGATATTGTTCATAATATTTGTGATATGATTCAACTATGTTTTGGTTTGTGCTTGCATGTATTTTTAATTTGCTTGAAATACAAATTTGTTATATGATTAATTGTTTTGTCGTTAATCGAATGTTATATGATATTTCATGGATGATTAATGACAGGTTTTTCATGATTGAATACTTGTCTTTGATGCATAAAAAACATATTTTATAGTTTGATGATTATATGAAAAATGGGATATATATATATATATATATATATATATATATATATATATATATATATATATATATAGAGAGAGAGAGAGAGAGAGAGAGAGAGAGTATGGTGTTTTTGTTCAGTTTTAAAAGTTTATATAGGTCATTTTGTTATTGTTTGTGATGTTAAATTAGCTTTTAAATTGATAAGAAGAGTATAGGTGCATGTTTGTATGTTGATAGTAGATTATAGACTTTAATTCTTTTACATCGTAATGTTTACATGTTTATTGTTTCTTTTGAAGGTTTAAGCATATAGACATGAGTGTATATGACTTGTATGAATAAGTTTTATTTTGTTTCTAGGTTTCGATGCATTTTTATGGGTTTAAGCTTTATTGAGCATTTCTAGGTTTCTGAGTTGGTATTCTTCGGTTGAACATCCTTAGGTTTTTTTATTTTCATGTATTTTTGATCGATTGATGGTTTTTACACAAGCACACACAATTGTTAATCACTAATCTAGGGTCCTAATGGTTTAAAAACATTTAAATCATGTCATTTAATCTTTGGTTCTGTGTTTGTGTTCTTCACAAAAATCAAATAATTAAGAAGATTGTTTGATTGTTGTCTTAATGGAACCTCAAAATATTGTTTGAATGATGTCTTTACACTTGTCTTTGCCTTCAATTTTATGTTGTCTGGTCTAAAATTGAATCCATGCTTTCTAGGTTTCTTTATTATATTCTTTGTGTTCTTTATCAAATTCAAAAAAAAAAAAAAAAACCTCATTTGATCTCCAAATTATCGTTTCTGTTTGTGGACTTTGTTGTTGGGCTTAGGCCTTTGGGCTAGAAAACCTAGTCCACATGGTGGGTTGAGCCCATTTTCCATGAGGCTGTGTTTGGCGTGCCTTATTTTTATCAAAGGAAAAATGCATTTTTTTTCCTTAAGGCATGTTTGTCAAACATGGTCTTAAGAAATTTTTAAAGCCTTTGATTTTTAGCTAAGGGCATGTTTGGCAAACACATCTTACTAATTTTCCAGTAATGTTTATTTTGTCCTTTTTTTATGCTTTTGCTAACAGACCTCAAAAAATCTGAAAAAATTCAGGGACTATTTCAAAATTATTTATGGGTCCCTGACATGTTTTCTAGCCATTTTATTTAATATTTGGGTTTGTAAACTTACACTATAAGATATTAATCTAGTATTAAATATACATGTTTTTTCTTTAAAATTTCAGAAAAATACAAAAAAAAATTCCTTATTTGAAAAAAAATACTAAAATATGTTTTTATTTGTATGCATACAACTAAATTCTAAAATTTTCATGCATAGTTTATAAAAAAATACATTTTATCATACGTGGGAAAATACAAAAAAAAATCAATTAATAAGTATCACAACAAGTTTGTGATTATCCATTATGATTTAGTAAAATTTTCAAAAATACCACAAAAATAAATATATTTATTTAATTTTTATGATATGAATTTTACATAATTTTTTGGGCTTTAGAATAGTTAGGTTTAGCTTGAGAAGATAAGGACTTCCTTATTGAGAATGACTTTTCTTGAACCTTTAATCAGACCACTGAATAAAAACATGATCTTAGAAGAAAAAAAAATCAATTAAAATTACAACTTACCATAGGTAGGGTGCTATAGGGGTGATATGTTTTTCTCATGCACAACTAGTCCCCTTACTTAGACTCTCACAAACTATTAGGTTTTCTAGTGACCTTAATATTAAGTGGTAACTCTTGAACCATTTAAATCATATTTTTATGATTTATTCAAACACATCCAAAACCCCTTTAGATCTAGATGCTAGATCCACCATTTAATGTTGTGGATGCCACGACAATAAAGAGAAGCCACATGGCCAACCTTAAATTCAGTAGAAAACTTTTTCTTTGGTCTACCTCCTTTTCTTTTTCTTTGTAGTTCTTTTTTTTTCTTAAATTTTAGTTTTTAGGTTTGAGAGAAAGAGAGAGAAAGTTGTATAAAAATAATAAAGGAGAGAGAAAATTGATAAATGATCATATTTTAGCAATGAAACTTATCATTCTTGGTATCAATGAGAGAGAAAGTTGGATCTATTCGCAAGCCTTTAGAATAATAATTTAATGCGATCAATATCTTAACATAAATATTAACTTATTAGTTAACCAACAGGATAATAACTTTGTATAATTATATGAATATGCTTACAATTAAAAGAGAATATATGCAAAACTTTAACAAGAATAAAATAAAAGCAAGGAATAATAATTAAAGATTTAAGGATAATAAACATACTTGTTGATGAAATTTGGATGAATAAAAAGGAATTGGATATGTTATTATCCAGGATTAAATCTTTTATTTTTAAGACTAAATTGCTTGTTATTTGGTGTAAATAATTTCTATGAAAAGCATCCTAAAATTCCAATAACACTATCTTGAAAGATTGCACTGCCGATCAGGCATATATTTTAAATTCTATCCATGACACAAGAACCTAAATGTTTAGAACAGACAGTAGGTAAGGAAAAAAAGACTGAAGAATCAAAAGGGAAATTTAAGCAAGCAAAGGATTGTAGGTAACAAAAAGTTTGCGAAGATGCTCTATCAAAACAGGCCCCCCTCCAACCTCTATTTATACAAGATTTTTGGGACAAAAAATGATGCAGAAAATAATTATGTTAAATATAATTAATTCTTGCTATTTTAAAATTTTAATTATTAGCCATAAAATACAAATAAAAACATGACGTCTTTCATTTAAACCTAACATGTTTATATCAAAATAAGTTCAAATAGTGGAAGGTAACTATTTAGGCAGGTTATTTCCTTAGTTGGCAAAAACTACTTTTTTTAGGCAGTAAAATTATTTTACAACGAGTCAAGCTGAGTGTCTGTGGTTGAAGTTCTAAGTACATATAACTTAAGTTCTCTCCCTTGTAAAAGTTTTGGTACTCTATATGCCCAATTTTAACTTACCATGGCACCCCTATATAAGATACAAGAAACACACGAGGCTTGCAGCTCAGTGGTCTTGGTAGGCTTTGCCTTGCCTGTGTGTCCTGAGTTCGAGTCCTCGCGTGTACCCGCACTTGAGGGTTTAGCTGCTGTGGTCAATTCGTGTGACTTGTTCCGCCCCCGTCCCGAGTTCGACCCTCTATGTGTACGCCTGTCACCCCCACTGTGCCTTACATGCTCCTGGGCTTGCAGGATGTCCAGCGGGCCGTGGGGAATAGTCGTGGTGCGCGTAAGCTGGCCCAGACACCCCACGTAAATCAAAAAAAAAAAGATACAAGAAAATCTTTAAATCTTTTAATGTGGTATTGAGATTTTGGGTTTGAAATATTTTTACCATCAAGACTTTTTAAGATTAATTTTTAATTCATCTATAATTAATTTTAGATATATTAATGTTTCGTATTAAAGTATTTAAATTAAAGAATATTTTCAACAAATTCTTCATAACCCAAACATGAGTAGACCTCACATTTAATTTGATATCAAATATGATCATTAACCATGTTTTAATTTATTTTTTTAGTAATTATTAGATAAGCACCAATTGGTACTATTAATATGATTAACTTGGAATTACAATTTAAAAATATAAAAAAACATAAGAAGTTTTAGATAATCACTAGCCAACTTACCCACATGGTCGGATTAGAAATTGTTTTAGAAAGTGCAAGCGCTATCAACTCATTTTTTATCTTAAAAAAATCTTTTATTTTGAACCAAAAACTTGGTGCTTGTGATTAATCAAATAAATAAAGAAATATATATGTATGTATGCAAATAAATTTTAAAAAGAGTTGTTGAAGTAAATCAATGATAAAATTAAAAAGCTGAGAGATTGATACATATTAAGATACTAATCTCGTGTTGCAGGAAGTTATTCATATTTTTCGATTAAATCATTTGTAAATAATTTTTTTAAGTAATAATTTAAATTCTATCAAAATAAAAGAATTTGCTAGTATAATCCTTTTTTCTTATTATTGTAATTTTATAAGCTAAAAAATATAGTTTTTTTATATCAAATATACTTCATTTAATAAAAACCAAAGACAATTAGTATAAGTATTAAATAATGAGAAAAAAACATCTCATTCATTAAAACATCTATATCCTATTAATGTGATTTCTTTTTTTGCAATTTGTTTATCAGAATATCAAGCAAAAAAATTATCATAATCATAAAAGAAAAATTAAAAAAATATAATTTTTTCATTATTATGCCTTGGAGGTAATAAAAATATATATGAATAATACATTTTGACTGCTTTTCTAGTTTTCAACCACTAGAATGGTGGTTGAAAAATCAAGCTAAGGTTTTCTCGTGATATGCACAATGTGGAATAGTGGAGCTACCTCCTGGAATTGAAAGGGTTTTGAGCTTAATCATAAAGTTATGATTAAAGGATTTAGGAGTTGCCACTTAGTATTATGGTAACTAAAAAACCTATTAGTCTGTGAGAGTCTGGATAAGGGGACTAGTTGTGCAAAGAGAAGACCCATCACTCCTAGTGCACTATACCTATAATAAGCTGCATTGTTGATTGATTGTTAATCTAAAGCATTTTTTATTTGTTAGTCTTATCTAAAGTTTAAGGAAAATCTCTATTCGTGAGGAAGTCTCTACTTTATCAGATTAAATCCTAATCGTTCTAAGGTTATAATTTTAGCATCATATTTATTTTCTATTTTTATATTTTTAACACATGAAAATATATTTTACAATGTAATTTTGTACCTTCCAAATATTAAAGTCTATATTTAAATCCTAACACTTCGAATAAAAAACTAATTGTTGTGGGATTTTTGGTATTTTAATCAAATCTTAATGGATAATTATAAATTGCTTACGATATTCATTTTGCATTTTTAAAACAGACTAAAAATTTGATTTTGTCATTTTTAGAAAATATACATGAAAAATCTTTAAGATTTGGTAGTATACATGAAAAAAAAATTATTTTTTATGTTTTTAAAATGAGGGAATTTTTTTAAATTTTTTTTGAAATTTCAAACAAAATTCATATATTTTTAATATCGAGTTTGTATCTTAAAGTCCTGTATGTTCAATTGTTTTTTATTTTTTAAAAAAACAAACCTCTTACTCGTCGGGAGGGCGTCTGGGCGTTAGCATCAGCTCCGGAGGAAAAGGACATGTTAACAGATGAATATTAGGGGAGGGATTGAAATGGGTCAACGAGACACTATAGCCCAAGGACCAAGTCTATGTGAAAGCCCATGAGAATAATATCATGTGGGTCATGGATGTGAGCTGAAAATGCCAATCAAATCATTGGGCTCATAGAAACCTATTTTTTGCTTTGCTGGGCTGTTAAACAATTCAATTGGCCTTTTTTTCATCCACACGTCCAACGATTAGGTTTTATTTTTAAAATATCATATTTTGGGTAATTTCTTCACCTCTATTTGATTTGACCATTATCATTAACCAAAACTCCCTTTTAAAAAATTATTAAACCAAGATTGATCTTGTGCATGACAGTTGACAACTAAATTCTTTGTTTTTTTCCTTCCTCCTTGCAAGTGTGACGACTCTCAGCTTTTCTTCTCTCCCCTTTTTGCTCTTACCTTGCGTAGTTTGGGAAGGCAAACTATTTGAGAGTAAAACACGCGTAACAGGCTTTGACTAAAATTGAAATTCAGACAATAAACAAATAATACACTACTTTCATTTAATAATCATGTAGTAATAGAACAGAGGATTGTAGAATAATATTGACAAAATTCAGAGAAAATAGGTAACATTTATTTTCTAATTGTTGACGCGCGGGCGGGCGGGCGCATAATTGATGGATCTTCGTTAAGGCAAAAGGCTAATTTTGGTTATGTACTTCGTTTTGGAAGCATGTCGATTAAAAGACATGAGGATCCAACACACTACTAGGCTGGGCCATGGGACTGAGAGCGGGGAATAGGAAAATTCGAAGTCGCTGGTGTCTTATGTTATATAACGTGGCAGGGTGGTAGTGATTGTTTTTAAATAATTTTCATGCTAAAATACATGTCAATAATATTTTTTATTTTTTAAAAATTATTTTTGACATCAGCACATCAAAATGATCCAAAACATACAAACCATATTAAATTCTAACAAAAAAAATTAAAATTTTTTAGGAACGCGGTTTACACCGCATTCCCAAACAATTTCTTAGTTAGGTGAAGTTCAAGGGAAGACAAATATGCTATGTTGATAATCAGGGTTAAAACTATCTTTTTATTTTGTGTTTTAAGAATATTTTTAAAATTTAAAAATTTATTTATTTTTTATTTTTAAATTATTTTGATGCATGGATGTTAAAAATAATTTTTTAAAAATAAAAAAATATTATTTTAAAAAACAATAACTATTAAAAAAAGTAAAAAATAAAATTACAGTGAAAAGATAAAAAAGCTGCCAAAAAGCATGGAAGTGGAAATGAAGATCAGACGGAGCCACTCCTTTCCACCGTCTTGTCAACATCCTTGTACCCTCCTTTTCTTCTCCATTTCCCTCGCAATCACTCCTCCATTACTCAAAACAGTTGAGTAGACCCCCGCACTGGAACGGAAATCCCAGCGCTATTTTTGCTTGTTAACATCATTACAAGAAAATAAAATAACACTAGTCGGTGGAATAAAACAATTGAGGAAATGTTATGGTTGATAATATTAGCTTGGAAATAGTGACTTCTAAAGAAATTATTTAAATGAGATGATATAAATTTTAAGAAAAATAAATAAATAAATAAATATCCTTGAGAATCTTAAATCTCTTATTATGATTAATATTGATATTATAAAAAATATTTTAATAAGATAAATTTAATAAATATCACCAATAATAATAATGATCCAGTAAGTCATAATTTTTGAGTTACCATCATGTATTTTCTGTCAGTGACTTTTTTTTAAATATCACTTAATTTATTTTATAGAATTTTTTTATAATGAATATGGATGTTCAAATTAATTTATATATATTTTAACTAATTTTATAAACCCTGAAATTAATAATTATATAAATCTTCATTAATCCTGAGATTTATAAAATTTAAATTAATAATCTCTAAAAAATAAATCTAAAAATTAATTAATTGAGTTACACCCTAAAAATTATCTTATAAGATAATTTTAAAGATACCAGTAATATTATTATAGAAGAAGCTTTTTTTGTTTTTTTGTCTTATAAGAACTCTTTTTTTTATCTTTCTTTTCCTTTTTCTCTCCACTATCTCATTATAATTGCTCATAGCATCTACGTCTTCGCTAGCCACACTCAATCCTTAGCTATAATAGCTCTCTACTTGGCTAGCTATACTAGAAAAATGAACAGTGCTTAGCATTCAATTGGCTTTCAGAAGATTGCGGGAAAAAAATTGTAATGGCATCTGGGTTTTGTCTTTTGTTCTTGGCTTTAATTCTCCTAGCAATCAACAATTAAACGATGACGATTCTGTACAAGAGTTCATCTGGATCTATGGTGCTAGCAGAGTTTAGCGTAACGATGACAAACGCAGTCGCGATTGCTCGATAAATATTGATTTAACAGTTCATGGGCTTGCTTTAGATAGAATCAAAGTCTTTACAAATGGGGAGGTGCAAAATTTTTGCATGATTCTACAACTTTTCATGGAATTTTAACAGCATGTAGCCATTGTGGTTTGGTTAAAGAAGGTCACAAATGCTTTGATTTAATGAGAAGTCGATATTCAGTTCAGCTATAAATTGAGGATTACAGAGCCATGGTTGACTCTTGGGTCAAGCTGGGCTTCTAGAAAAGGCTTTTGCCATGATCAAATCAATGCCAACAAAACCTAGTAAGGGGTTTAGGCTTCACAAAAAGAGACTGTTATGGATAAGAAAGGTTGGCTATAGTGTGAGCTCGGTGAGAGAGAAACAAGGTTTCTAGGCATAATTCTTGAAGATTCAACAACCAGGTGAGTGTAGTCAGTGCTTGTTTGTTTTTATTGCTATCTTGCAAACACACTCGCTTGTGATTATTGTTTTCTCTTTTATACATCTTATTTCATTGTGAGATCCAGTTTGCTTTGCTCAATGAAGATGCATGCCACATATGATTGGCAGTGAGTTTCTCTTTGATTTTTCTATTTTGGCAAGCATGTTAAGAAGATTTGTAGGGACCTGGGCTAGCTAGCTAGTAATGTAGAATTTCATTGTGATCGTTTCTTGTAAGTTTAGAAACTGGGTTTTTCAATTATATAAAGTAACTGTTAGTATTTCTCGAGGATAAGATAGACTGAGCACCCGTTGAAGTGTGGATAATGCTTATCAAACTTTTTTTCCTTGTGGATTTAAGAGAAAAAATAAATAAAATAGTTTCCCTTTAGTTTGCTTATCGGGGACTTCCTTTTTTCCAACCTTTAACTAGTCGTTATGGCTGGTTCCCCAGTAACCACTGTTTGTAAATCACAGAATAAAGGTTAAGCTACTACTTGCATAAAGTTTTAGGGTTGCTGCTATAAACCATATGGTAAAATATTATCAAACAATGAGTTGAGTAGGTAGTGAGTTTAATTTGAAATCAGTGGCTGACAAAACACTGCAGTTGGTTTACATTTGAGCATCAATCAATCCATGGCTTAGACTTCTTTCTCTTATATTTATGGACTTGCTGAAATTTCTTTGATGTGACAGAAGCATGAGGGTTATCCATTAGGGTCAATGGTTGGTTTTGCATGTGATGTTGATGGATCTCCAATATTAGCACTCAACAGCTTTGCATTTCATATAAAGGTATGCACATCAAAGGATATAAGTTGTTTCTTCTAGGGTTTTCAGGTGAAAAATACTGGAAATTAAATGAAAAGGTAGATGTAGTTGTACACATTTCATTTTGGATTTATGTTTCTTCAATACAAATTGGCCTTTGACTGGTGGAGTTCATAGCCCGCATGCACATTTTTCACTTAACGAACTACGTCCAATTTAATGCATTTCAAGCCGTTCCATATATAGGAAGCCGTTGCAATACAACTGTTTAAGATAAATAATAAAACTTTTGTACATGTAGCACAGGAGTTTTGCTATTGAAAATTTATACTCGCATGCATCAAAATTTCTCTCAATTTTATTCTCTACGCATTATCTCTTTTAAGTATATTTGCTTGATTTAAGTTTCTGTCCCATTTACAATTACTCAATAGGTGATCACTACTTCACTAATTCATGTATGAAGGGTGACTTTAATACATAATTATCAAAAGAAGGTTATGATCTACTAGCTCAATACTCTAGTCAAGTTGTTATGTCATCGATCCTATGGATCTAAGATTCATGTGAAAATCCACCATTGACTAAAAAAATAAAATGATCTAACAACTTGAAGGATGAAGAAGATATACATGGATGATCCAACACGTGAAAATGAGCAAAAAATAAGGTGAATTGGAAAAGAATTCATGACAAATACCATGAATATAAAAAGTTTGTATTCAATTGTATATTAAGTTCTTGATCCATCGTTGGTCGACCATTCAACTAACAGTGAATAAATTTTGATTACGCTATGCTCAAATCAAAAATAAAAACCAAAGTGATTTCACTAATGAAGATAAAGTATTATTTATATAAAACTCATATATTTAAATTCATTTGATTTGTCAATTTATTTAATAATATATTCCAATATGTTTTAATATCAGGTCAATGAAGCAAAAATTGCATATCAAAAAAATCCAAAATCAACCATTCTTATTTCATCATTGCTATGAAAGATTAAAGAACCAACCTAAATAATGGATGATTGAGAGAATTCAAAGAAGTCAAAAAATGTTAGAAATGCAACTCCCACAACTTCTTCTCCTCTTGCTCAAAACTCAATCAACTTAGAAAAGGATGATATTGTACTTGGTGACATAGGTAGAAAGGTGATGAAGAAGCAAGAAAAAAAAAAAAAAAGACAATATGCAACATAAGTTCTCATATGGGGTCAATCTTAGAGGATTTAAAAGAATATAAAATAGAAATGTAACATAAGAATATATAATTTTTCAAAAGATCTTTTGGTTCACTACAAGATTTAACAGTTTTATCGACAGAATTTTTTCGTCAGCATAAGACACATTTTTCATCGGTAATTAATTTACCAACGAAATTACCGACGAAAATTCTCCGTCAGTTAATCTTTCGTCGGTAATTATTTAAAAATATTTAAAAAAATTCATTTATAAAATTATAAAATAATTAAATCAACATAAATCAACACTCTATAATATATACTCAAAATGCTTTGAAAAAAGAATAAAAAAATCAACTCAAACAAATTTGCAACAAATAAATAAAACGAAAAAATAAATTTAATTAAAAATTGATCTCATATGAAAAAAAAAATCTCATAACAACATTTATACAATTATTAAGAACAAAACAATTAAAATAAAATAAAAAACAAATACAGTGAAAAAATCATGAAAAAAGAAGAAAAAAGAAAAATCTTACCTTAATGTAGGTGCAAATGAAGCTAAGGAGAGAAAAAAAAATTGTAAAGCATATTAATTAAAACAAAACTAAGAGGATAAAAGAAGAAAGAAGAAAAAGACATACCGGAGCATGGAGGAAAAGAGAAGGAGAAGGGGAGAGAAACGAAGAGAAAGAAATAGATATTGATGTTTTTTTACATATAGTGAAGAAGAAGAAGAAGAAGAAGAAGAATAAGAATAAAAAATGAGTCTATCTCTTGTGAAATAAAGGGATTCGGGCTTTTTATTGGGGCGCGTTAGCGATGGATTTACCAACGGACAATTGAATATTAATATTTTTTAAGTATTCCGTCGGTAATTCCATCGGTAACATTTAATTTAAATTTTTAATTTTGTAAAAAGTTTTCAGAAACCGCTAACAATTACGGATGGTTTTTCAATCCGTCGGTGATTCCATCTGTAATATTTAAATAAAAATTTTAAATTAATTGAATTTTTTCAGAAAACCGCCAAATAACATCAACGACTTTTCAATCCATCGATGATTTTGTCTGTAAAAAACAACAATTAACAGTGCAATTGGAAAGTGAACAGTTCTGGAGCTCTCTGAAAAATACCGACGGAAAATTCTGTCAGTGATTCCCTTTGTTATTGACATGATAAATAGTGTTCACAATTTACCAACGAATTTACCAACGGAATAAATTCCGTCGGTAATTTCGTTGGTAAAAATGGCATGTCATCATTTTTTTTGCTTTGTTTTAATTTTTTTTCCCACGGTAATTCCCTCAGTATATACCGAGAGAATATTTCCGTCAATAAAATCCCTCGGAAATTTACCGAAAGAAATATTCCCTCGGTATTTCCGTTTGTATTTATCGATTTTATGGTAGTGGTTTATTGAAAGAGAAAGCAAAGGAAAAACATGAAAAGAAAAGAATAGAATGAGACAGGATTATTATTATACAAGAAGAATTTTTATTGAAACAGTAACATAAAGAAAAAAGAGAATAATATTCATAGATATGACAATCATACATTGCTTTTGGTTGAATATTATAAGATGTGTCAAACAAAAATATTAGCTAAACGATGTAATAGTGATTTTAATTAGTATGGTTTAAATTTTCATTATTTCTTTGAGTGTATGCATTTTATTTTTATTATTTTTATTTTCTATTATAATAAGAGAATTAATTTTAAAAGTGTTATTAAATAATTTGAAAACTTATTATCATAATTTGAAAGTAATCAACAACATAAAATAACATACACTGAATATTTATCTCACATATAATTTGAATAATAATAAAATATTAATGACTCTTTATTTTAGAGCATGAGTACTATCATACCAGAGAGTTGGCTAAAATAATTTTTTAGCTACTTTAGCTAAAATTTAGCTACAAAATAAGGAGTATGGCTCTCACTTGCATTTGGATAGATAGTGTGGCTCATTTCATTTCTTGTTGGTGATTATTTTTGGAGTTGTTGAATTTGTTTTGTCGGATCTTTATAATAATACTAGTGGTCATAATCGAAACTTTAATGTATATCTAAGAGCTATTTTTTTTCTTTATTTATTTTTTTTTCTTTTTTATTTTCCTTGAAATTTATGCTATCTCATTTTAAAAATTTTTTTAGAAGTTGCTATTTTCAATGGTGACTTTTTATAAAATTATTATTCCTAATCGCGACATTGCGACATGTATCAATCTATACAGGATGCCTATTCTCAAACCCAACCCTATTACAGTGCCACATGGTTAGGTTTGGGATGTCCATGTTCGAACCTAACTTTTGAGTTTACTAGTGCTCACCAATTTATTGTATGGCTAATACTTAGTATTTAATGTTAACATGATAATCTTAGAGGCCCACAAAATAATATTAAAGCATACTTATATCAAGAGCTTGACCCACGTACCCATATCAAGTCATACTTAATAATGTAACTAATAATTAAAAGTTATTATCTCACATCATTATCCCCAAAATAGACTATGCATTATATTCTCACCTTTTTTCTTTTACTCTATATAAGTTGATGTGATTCTTGAGTGTAATTTATCACGTGTATGAATATCTAAGTAAAGAGAGATTTCATTAACACACATACAAATACGCAAAAACATTCTCCTCTTTCACACCTCTTGCATTATCATCTTTATTTATTATATTTGTAACATACAATATATAACCTTTAAGGTTATATTCCTTTTATATTCCTATTGACTAAAGTATCGAAGGGTCTCATATACTATACATGGGACTTATTTTATAAGAGTCCATGGATAACTAACCTAACTCTTCTTCTTTAACCCTTCGAAACCCAATAAGTAGTTGTGAAAAGGTTTAAAATCTCTTGAAGTTCACTTTAAACTTCATTAGTGATGGTGTTTGTGAAAAATTAAACAAAAACCATACCATCCCTTTCTCTTTTACTTACCTTCTAGTTCTTTTCATGACTGAGAACCTAAAAATAATAAGATGTAAGAGGGTTATAGATCTTTCTGCAAACACTTTATCAGCTTTTTCGGATCTCCAACAACTTACCTTATAGGTGAGGATTTTCATTGAGGCTTTTCTAGCTACACAAGAGTAGATGAGGGTCTTTCCTCTTCCTATATATATAAAACATGTCAAAATGGCATATAAGAGAGTAAAAAATGATGATCACTCTCAAAGTCACCCATATCCACTCTCCAAAAAAACCCTTGTTACCTTCTTTTAACACTCCTTATAGGATTATGAAACTCTCTAAAATAAGCCAACCAATCTATCATTAAAGATCATCAGCTTTTTTTTTCCTCGTGTAGTTAGGATGAATAAGGAATCCTTGTAAGAAAAAGATTTTGGAACATTAATGAATCTTTGCCAAACTTAGAAATTATGTTGCAGCCCATTAAAAATCCTTATAGAACTAGGAAATTCTCAAATAAGCTTCCACATCTTTATAGGAAAAAGATCATTACCAAATAGGAAGTTCTAAGTAAAAAAGAAGTAAAGAACAAAACTTATACAACTTGTTCTGACATATATTGCAAGGTCTTCTCGAACTCTGATTGACCTAACATATTATCCCAATATAGAACAACATTCCAGGAAACTCTAAGTAAATTTTCAGCTTAATCCAACTTTTGTATTCAGAATTATGATTGTTGTCATAAAACTAGATAGTATGCACAATTATGCTAGAATTTAAATTTCTTTGTTCAACCCTTTCTTGGATCATATCATTGGATGTCATTGCTTGAATTTAAATAATAAGTTTATTTGCATCCACCAACCCTCTGTATAAATTATAGTTAGAATTTAATGCTAGTGTGACCTCCTTACCATCATGGGATCTATAGAATGATAATAAGGCATTCTCTTGCTTGGAGCCTAACTAACCTATCTATATCATTTTACACTGAATATTGTAATTTTTTATTGTTATGAGCTATTATCTTACATAATTATACATAAAATAGACTACATAATCTATTATAATTGTTTCCATATACTTCATGTAAATTAACGTGATTATTGGGTACATAAACACTCGTGAATCACTAGGTAAAAAAAAGATCTTATTGACATATACAAACACACAAAAACATTCTCATATTCCACAACAACTATTTTTACCATCTTTATTTACTATCTCTACAACATACAACATAAATTCTTTAAGGCTACATTCATTTTACAATTTTACAAACTTAAATATTATAGATTTGTTTTTACTACACGAGAGAAGTTAGAATTCAAATATACATACAAACACCAAAGCATCATTAACTTATATTTTATTTTATTTTATTTTATGATATTTTGATGTAAATAAAAAAGAAAGCATTTGTTACCGTGTTTTTCTTTTTAGTTTTTTAGTATATTGAAGTTCAATCACAAGCTCACATGATGATTTAGGGACTCAGATTATATGTTTGCACTTATGAACCTAGCTAACTATCACATGAAAACCTAAATATCTAGAAAATATTCTTAATTAATTTAAAATTTTAGTAAATTAATATAATTATATATTTTAAATGAAATAATGTTTTTTTAAAAATAAATTAAAATTAAAGAAAAAAACAAAAACAGGCCAAGAATGCAAGTCCAACTTGAATTAAAAAGCCTAGATGTAATTGGGTCTAAAAGCTCATGCCAACACCTGATTTGTCTTTTTTTCTCAAGAGTGGACGATGCATCATCCATTTCTTTTTTTTTTTTTTTTTTTAAGATAGGCTTGCAGTGGCAGGTGACCTATCACCCACCAGCTGCTGCATAGAATCTGACCGCACTATGTTGGCTAAAAAATCAAACATGGGGGTTAGGCCTAAAAATCTATTTTCCCACTCATTTTCACTTATAAACACCATAAAAACTTTCATAAACTATTTACCAACCCTCAAACACCTCAAAGTTACTAAAAATAAATAGGCAAATCAAAAAAATCAAACCAATATCGATTTACTTTTCTTGCGATGTTTATAATGAAAAAGCACTTTTATTGAACTCTTCTAGTCAAATGAAACCTATTAATACAAAGGTTATCCTTTTTGTGGGTGGATTTTGGACAAAAAACAAATTTCTCTATCTTCTATTATATTTCGGTGACTTTCTTTTTTATCTCTTAAATCTAGAGACTGAAAAATAAACAAGAAGAACTTTTAGACCCAAATAAAAATTTTAAAAACTTTGAAATTGGTCATGCATTTTCTAAATAATGAACAAGAAAAGCAAACCAAACAAATTGGCTAAGTATTTTCTTTGTGTTTTTCCTTTGTGGTTCTCTCACTTTAATTTTATCTTTCTACTACAACTTAAAACTTTATCTTATGAAATTAGACCACAAAAGGATTAAATCAAAAAGTAAAAAAAAATGCTCGATGATGAAATTTTTTTTTAAAAAAAAGATAACAAAAACAAATTGAAGGAAGATGCTTCACTTTATATATAAAAAAAAAAATCACCATATTAAACCCTAGATGTTTTAGTATACTGTATAATTATGGGTTGGTCTTTAAAGTTAATATTGTTGGGCGTGGGACCTAGAACACTGAAGTGAAACCAGTAAAATGGTTGGGGACTCATTCTAGAGAGAATTAGATTGCATATTGTGCTCATTGCAAGTTAGGCCAATTTTTTTATAGCAAAAAATATTCAAAGTCACGAGGAACTCTTTGGCATTGTCATTAAACTCATCTAAGGAGGCTAAACTTGAAACCTTCAAACCAACTCCTTACCTGTCCAAGGCTTCAAAGTGTCTGGTCATATTTTTTATCCCTACAATTGATTACCAATGACAGTATTTTGAGATGTATAAATCAAACAGTTAAACATGAGCACAACAATGTTTTTTCAAGGTAAAAGTATATTTTTTTTTTCCTATTGTGTTCGACTAAGCTGCAATTAAGGCCTTTTAAGCCATTTCGTTTCTTTCTTTTCTCATATCGTAGTCTCTCCCCAACTAGACCTTTATTGGGCTAAGTCGAGATAAATTCAGGATCAAATCGAATAGTTATCAAATCAATGGATAAAATTGAACCAAGAGGGAAAAAAAAGTATAAGAGTTATTAGAGAATTAGAGTCTAAATTAAAGAGATATTAGAGAATCAGGGACTAAAATGAATAAAAGAAAAAAAGTGTTTATCACATGTAATACATGTGCTAGCATGTGAGGAAGGCCATTGCATTGTGGCGAAGTATGCAGCGTCCTCTAAGCTCCAATGACTGTCATCATTAGTTTCATTGGAATCATTTAGGTATGGTCTTTCATTATTACAATGCGTGGTAAAAGGAGTCACTTCATCAGCTTTTTTTTTCTCTTCTTTCTTTTTCCATCTTTCTTCTTTTTCTCCATCTCGATTTCCATGCCTAATCTATTAAAAATATCAAAGAAAGCTTCCAAGGACAACCATTTTTGGTGTTGTTAGCATCATTTCGATGAGGTCTCCATCTACAATGGTGTGTGATGGAAGGAGTGGCTCCAACAACCTATTTTTTCTCCTCTTTCTTCGCCTCGATTTCTACATATGATCTGTTAAAAATATCATAGGGAGTTCTATTTTTTTAATACAAACTTTGATTCTTATTCATTTAATTGTTATTTTTAACAATAATTATAGTTTAATTTTGAAAAATTGATATTCAATAAACAATGGAACGGTGTCCAAAACTATGAACATGCTAGGAAATGTAAGATGAAAGAAATTTCTAAAAAAGAAAAAAAAAGGGTTAAAATATGACAGAAGATGATTAAATTGGAAAATCAAAACTTTAATAACAAAAAGAAAAGGAAATAACGAGAATGCCACATAAATATAAAATTAAAAAATGATAAATTTACAAAAGTAGCCATATGGTGATTTCATGTTCAAAAACACCCTTTTGTTTTAGTTTTTTTTTTAATTTTTTGGGTTAACTGTGGCTATCTGGGCCAACTTAAATGCACCTCGATTAATCCTTTAAGGTCCTGAAGTTAATGATCATGTAAGCTTCCAATGACTCTGAGGTTTGTGACACTTGAATTGGTGATTTCTAGAAAACAAATCCAGGATATGATGAATTGAACTATACCTTAGGGTTCTTTTGTTTTAGTGTTTTTTTTTTTAGATTAACGTGAGTATCCGGATTAATTTGCATGTATCTCAACTAATCTTACAGGCCTTGAAGTTAACAACTATATAATCCTTCAATAGTTTTAAAATTTATGGGATTCAATCTAATAATCTATAAAAAAAAAAAATTTAGCATCCAGCTAGGTACACTTCTTCTTTTTTCTTTAATGTTTTTGGAAAAGAGAGAGGTGATTGTTTCCCGCTAGCTGACAAGGAGTGGCAGAGCAGGAGTACGGGGTCAGCGTGTCACGTCAGATATACTTTACTGGGATTGGCTTTGGATGTTAACAATCACATGACGCTGTAACTCTCTCTCCCTTGGCAGCAGCAGTAACAGCGGTCGTCCAGCGGTTCCAATTATACAAACATACATATATATATAGTTTCGTGCATTAGATTATCACTACCTTAAGGTAATGTACGTAGTGAATCTTTCCTCCTTTTAACTATTGTTTTTCTCTTTGTACTCTTCCCTCTTCAAGTCCCAAGGTGTAGCTCCCTCCCAGTAAAGTAAACCTCCAATCACATCCAGATCAGTGCCCTCTCTCATGTATTTATTTTCCTATTCATTTATCCAGAGCCCGAATTAATATTTCCAGCCATGATCTCAACTTAGTAATTATCGATTAGATTTAATAGAAGCATAAATGTCGGGGATGGGGTCCCATAATGTCGGGGATGGGGGCACGTAGGCAGCTACAATTAATACCGACAGCTTAAATTTTTCCAGGTGTAAATCCGTGTCCTAAGATTGAAGTTGCCCTCTCCAGTCTCATCTCCATCTCCTCCTATCCTAGTGTTGTGTTTGAAGCAGCGCTCTCTTGTTTTCGGCAGCCAAACTACAAGCCTTGCCAGTTTGCCACGTCTATTCTTGATTTGATTTTGGGCGTGGGTACTACGATGTTACTCTTCTTTTTTTTTTTCTTTTTAAGCTAACCAATCTAAAAATAAAAATAAAAAGTTAATTTTAAAAATATAACCTAAAAAAAAATCAATCAAATCCAAGTAAATCTTCTAAACCTAATCTAATTTAAAAAATTGTAACTTATAAATTATGAATCCAAATTCAATTAAAAAACTTAATGTTATCCAATTTAATTTTAATAAATATAATAGATTATTTATTAAAACCAAACTTGAAAGATTAAAAAATCTTAGGAGTGAAATTGAAAATTATATGTAATATGATAGATTATTTAGATTAATAAATAGTAGGGGCTGAAATAAAAAAAAAATGTTGAGGGCTAACACTAATCGAAAAAACCGAAAAAAAATAAGAAAAACAAAAGTTAAAAAAATATAATTAAACCGAAAAAAATAACAAAATAAAAGTTAAAAAAGGATAAAAAAAATAGAAAACATCAATTTAGAAAAAAAAAAAAAACAAGGCAAATTCGACAAAACCTTTAAACCCGGGTCTTTCTCTAAAAGTTGCATCCCGTGAAATGTTTTACCCAAATTCAATTAGAAACATAATTTTTTAACCAATTTAATTTTGAAGAATGAGATGAGTAGAAAAATTTAATAAAAAAACATGCAAAGCAACAGAGAGAGTTATGATAAAATTTGTTAGAAAAAATCCAAAGGAGATGCAATTTAATGAAAAGGTAACAAATAAACTAAATATCAATTAAAAACATAAGGGCTAAATTTTAAAGATTAAAAAAATTATAGAAGGTGAAATTAAAAACATCTATAAAAACTAAGCAAACCCGGACAAACATCTATAAAAACCAAGTAAACCCGGACAAACATCCTAAACATGGTCAAATCTTAAAAAGCTCGCAACTTATAAAACCCTCTATCCAGGTCCTATCAAGAAGTTTATTATAAGCTAGTTTAAAAATATAAATTTTAAAAACTTGTCAAAGCAAAAAAAAAGCTTCAAGCAAACCCGACAGCTAACCCGGGTCAACAAATAAAACACATGAAATTAAACACATGAAAAAAAAAATCAATACAAAACAAGAAAAATAGTAATTAAAAGAATTAGGACTAAACTTGACATAAAAATTTAATGAAATTAAATGTTTAGAAATGAAATTGTAAAAAAAAAAAAACAAATCCATTAAGAAAATGATTAAAAATAACAATTAAAAGAATTAGAACCAAATTTGAGATAAAAACTAAATTAAAATAAATGCCTAGGGGTGGAATGGAAAAAAAAATCAATCAAGAAAATGATTCAAAACAAAACAAATAACAATTAAAAAAATAAGAACCAAATTTGAAAACAAATTAAAAAAATCAAATGATCAAGATGAAATCATAAATAAATTCAATTAGAAAAAATGAGTGTAAATAAAACAATTGCAAATAAGAGAAGAGGGATTGAATCAAAGGAAAAAAATAAATTGAAGGGTTGATATGATTTTTTACATGGCAACAAGCAATCCGAGGAAGAAAGAGAAAGGAAAAAAGAACAACAATTTTGGGTCGAATCACACCAACCACCACACACGCACAACCCAAAAAGAAAGAGGACGTCGAGATAAATCAAATGATGCGAAGGAATCATAGTTATAACCACCAGAGCGACTAATGCATTTGAGGCACGCGTTAACAGCTTTTTTGTTTTTTTTATTCGTACAAAACTAAAAATGCTCTTAAAACTAAACAATAATAACAAACAAACCATGATGAAATTACAACCAAGCTCCTGAAGCCAAGGTTAAAAAATTTAAATGGTAAGAGTAATGTAGTAATTATATAGTTCTATCAAATATGAAAATATGAAAACACCGTTATGCATAAGGTATTGAGTTATTTTATTTAAGGATTAAATAAGTAATTTTACTATGTATAAAACACAATTACCAAAAACAACTTAACGCAATCCTTAAAAGATATTTATGTCATGATGTGAAAATCAACCTACCATGAAATCAAATCAAAAGTTAAATGACCAAAGAATAATATAATAATTATATTATTATAATGAATAGTAATATACTAGTATATTGGCTCGCGCCCTGCAGCGAGTTAATATCAAAAAAAATTCAATGTCAAAAAACTATTAAGAGAATAGAGAATGTTTTTAGGCCCTTTGGGTCTAACGATCATACCAAACCCAAGAGCCTTGGGTTTAGCGGCCTTGCCAGACTCAATCGACAGCCAAATTGTGTAGAATTATTTATAATGAATAAATTTAAATATTAACTAGATTAACCTTTTTTATCAAATAATAATTGATTTATTTAATTCTTCAAATACATAATATAATATATAATTTCTCTTAATTAAAAAATTAGGGACATAATTGAATTATATGCCACATGTTTATAAATTAATAATAAATAAATTAGTTTCTGATTCATGGAAAGAATTGAAACAGACATTACTATGATGTTCTAACAACAACCAAAAAAAGCTTTGATACTATTAATTTTTGTTTAAAATAGTCAAAACAACGTAAGATATTAGCAAAAAATAACCTATAAGAAAATTAATAAAGAGTTCAATTTATTATGATGAGTTTTGAAGTAGAATAATTATTTTCAAATTTTAATGTTTATATTTTTTTGTTGATTTTTTAAAGTTTTTTAGAGTTTTGATAATCTAAATAAAGTATAACGACAATACTATATAGTTTAGTTGTCAAATAGCTTATTTATATTATTTAGAGTTTTACATGGTGCATAAATTAAAAATAAAAGTAACCTATGTATTTTATACTGCATTCTACAAAAAATCAATTTTTATGAATTAAAAATTGACTATTTTTACTAATATTGGTCGGTCTTTTTATTAACATGATGGGTTGAATTTACTTACTTACTTACTTATATATATATATATATATATATATATATATATATATATATATATATTACAATGTCAATATTGTATTAAGGATGCTAGACCTGCGTGTCTAGGTCTGGTATTGCACATAGTTGCTAGACCCAAGGCGCTTAGGTCTGACAATCCATGTCAGACCCAAGCAAACAATAAACAAAGAGACAATAATAAGCACTTTAGTTGTTAAGAGAAAGAAAAAAAAAAACTCAAACAATCGATCACCGCCGCAATCCAACCATGATATGTCTACACGTGCCGCTCCATGTGAAAGAGGGCACGGTTGCACATCTAGTGATATGAAGAATGGGCAGATTTGATCCCTAGGAAGTGTCTTACGCACCTCTTTAATGACGTGAGCATTTTTTGTTGATAAAAATCCAATGAGAGGAGGATTTATATTCTGGTACTTTCTTCTCTTTTCTTTTTATTTTTTGGGTGAGGGGAATTTTCAATATTTAATAAAATTCAAAAACACAATTTTGAACGTGAACTCTAGCCAATAAATGTTCTACCGTTCAAAATACTCGAGGTCGAAAATTAATCTAGTCCTTCTTACTTTTGTAAGGGTAGTAGTAAGAAGTAAAATAGCGTTTGATAATTAGTTATTGTATTGTGCATATAAATTTTAAAATAACTAAACATTATTTAAATAGATTTCATTATTGTGTTTTTTTTAAGATATAAAATGATCAATAAAGACCATATTAAGAGTATTTAGACAAATACATTTTATTTATATTCAATAATTCATGACATCTTAAATTACATAATATTTTGAACATATTATTTTATATAAAAGTAAATATCATATTATGAACAAAAGGATTAATTGGGATAATTAATACACACATCATTTCAATAAAATATTTTGAAATAGATTTATGTAAAATACTAGTAGCTTAATTTAGTATGTAATTAAAAAAAATAAAGGAGAAAGTTATAATTTTAACTAAAAAAGACTCATAATAAGCAGCTGTGTTTTTTTGTTAAATACAAGGATACCTTGTTCTGTTTTAAAAGCAAAATATTTTTTTTAAAATAAATCTATTTTTATTTGAAAAAGATAAATATTAACCAAACACTTATTTTAGATCAAAACAACTAAAAGTAGATCCTTTATAATATAAGGTAACATTACATTAAAACTGAATAAAAATATATGTTGAATAGTAAAAAAACCTAAAAGAACTTTGATGTTGTGCACACTCTCTAATTAAATTACTATTTTAATCACAAAGAAAAACTCATTTAACATGGTTTTAAGGGTAAAAAAGTCTTTTCAATATGATTCATTAGTCATATCAATTTTAAAAAGGATGAGACTTTTTGCATTTTGAATGAATTTTATAATGGCTTAAATACTCTTAAAAGTAAAAAAATTTTAAAATTGGAGAGAAATGCTTTATCGTCGTTTTGTACTTTGAATGAATAGTAAAAAAGCTATATTTCTCTTAAAATTAAAAATAACGGAGCATACATTTGGGGGCGCTTAAGTCTTTTCAACACTGTTATTTTATAATTATGTATTAGAATGTGGTGCAATTAGATCTCCGACTATATATAAAAATAATTTTAAAAAAATAAATGGCACGTGCGTGGCATAAACTAGCAAGTGAGAGGTGTCTACGCTGTTTGGACGACTCGTACAACACCTCCAGGTGATCAAATGTCGTTATCATCACAGCTTTAGAAGCAGCGAGTCGGCTTCTTCATGATGGTGGAGTGCATGTTCACAAAAGAGTCTAGTTGAACTCCGATGAACTTTTTTTTCTTTTCTTCTCTTTTGTCTCTCTCCTGGCCTAGAAACTCATGCCGGCTTTTCCAAAAATTAATTGTATCAACCAGTTTATGTTTCAATCAATTTTAGTCCTTATTATTTTGATTACTTTTTATTTTTATTTTTTGCTTTTAATGCCTTTTGAACTTTATTTGTTTTTCAATTTCATACCTAAACATTTTATTTTTTTTTGTTTTGTGTATCTAATGCGTGTCTTCATTCATTTTATTACTATTTATTTTTGTTTTTATCATTTTCTTGTATTTTTTTCAGTTTTATCCCTCATCATTTTATTTAATTTAATTTTTGTATCAAATTTTGGTTCTTATTCTTTTAATTGCTATTTTTTTATCATATTCTTAATTTATTTTAATTTTCAATTTAGTCCATCATTGTTTTCTTTCATTTAGTTTTTATGCCAAATCTTGTCCTCGTTGTTTTTATTACTATTTATTTTGTTTTTTTTTTTATAATTAGGGATTTTGTTTAGTGATTTTTTAGTGTTTGCTTTTTATAGGGTGGTATTGGTATCGGGAACTGGGTCATTGGTTTCAAGTATTAATCGGGTTGACTCGAGTTTTTTTTATATTTGTTATTTTACTTTGATCTTTTCTTCTAGGTCCTTTTAAAAAATTATTTTCTTATCCCGATCTCATGTCGTTTTAGGTTAAATTAATTTTTTTCAATTTTATTCTTTGACATTAGATTATCAGGCATTGAGTTTTATGATTTTTTCGCTTTTCTTTATATGGGGGTTAACCCAGGTCGCGAGTTAGTCAAGTTAAACAGAGTTTACTCAATTGTTTTCGAATTTTTTTCTATTGATTTAACTTCGGTCTTTTTGCTAGGTTATTTTTTATTAAAGTATTTTTTTAGTCCGATCTCATATCTCAAGCAGTAGGTTGTTGAGTGAGCTTGCGTTGACTCTTTTTTTTTTCTTCAATGTTTTTGTTTGAATTTTTTTTTTCTGAATTTCATCATTTAACTTTAAGTTATTGAGCTTTGAACTTTATCTTTTTTTTTTGTCTTTGGGGTTTTTTTGGTCTTTTATCCTAGGTCGTGGGTTAATTGAGCTAACCTAGCTTGACTCAAATTATCATTGTCCTGAACGTTTTTTTTATTATTATCATTGTGTTAAGGGTGTATGCTTTATACGTAGTGTTTGAGAAAGTGATTAAAATTGTGATTTTTTAAAATTTAAATTTTTTATTTAAAATTAATTTTTTATGGTTTTAAATATGAAATAAAAATAATTTTTTTATTTTAATATATTTTCAAATAAAAAAAACTTTTAAAAATATACAAAATATTAATTCTTTCTCACTTTAGTCTTCGATTGATTTAAGTTGCTTTTAGCTGATTGGTTGGGATGACAGATATCAGTGCAAGGACAAGGAGTGCCGAAGAGAAAGATAAAGACTCCCACATGTTTGGTTCTTGGTGTGACAAGAAACTGACATTGTTAAGACAACTAGTGTACGGTTTTCACTGTCTTCTCGATGGTATCTCTTTAGTTTTTGTAATTAATTAATAATCCTCCGATGTGAATGAATACTCCTCCCTCTAAAATTAGTAATTTCTTTGTGAATTTTGCTAGGACAGTATGTGTGGGCTTTGTAATCATGACCCAGTGAAACTTCTGAATTTAAGAGTTTTTGTTTTTTAAAAAGTGATTTTCAGAAATTATTTTTAAATTTTTTTAAGTTATTTAATATTAGAAAAGTTAATCAATGAAAAATACTTTTTAATTAAAAAAAATTTGACTTGGTTTTCAGAAAAATGTTTCTTTTTATTTTGGGTGAAAACACTTTTAGAAGTTGTGAAAAATTTAGAAATACTATATTAATTGCTGATTATATCAAATTTGGTCCTCAAATTTTTTATTACTATATATATTTTGTTTTGAATTTTTTTTTCAATTTTATCCCCTTAGAATTTATTTTTTATATTAACTTTGGTCCTTATTTTTATAATTGTTATTGTTTTTTTCCCTTATTTTTTTTAATTGAAATTTTTTATCTGTCAAATTTGGTACTCATTCTTTTGATTGTTACTTGTTCTATTTGAAATAATTTATGAAATGGTAATTATTATTATTTTAATTTTTTCATCTTTCAATTTTTTTATTTTTTAGATTTGATCTCTATTATTTTGATTATTATTTATTTATTTGAGATAATTTATGAAATTATATTTTTTCAATTTCATTCTCATTCAACTTTTTAATTTGTAAGATTTATTCCTCATTATTTTAATAAACTTGAAAAAAATAAAATATTAATAAGTTATTTTTCAGCTCATTTTTCATGACATAACCAAACACTAGAAAGTATTTTCCAACTTATTTTCCATTACACTACCAAACATCGGAAAATAATTCATTTTTTTGGAATTCACTTTCCAAAAGAAAACTACTTTCCATCAAACAAACGGGGCCTAGGTTTGGTTTTAATTTGTTTTTTTTATTAAATTCTAAATTTTTTCTGCTTAAAATTAATTGTTTTTAGTATTTTATTATTATTTTAATGTATTGATATAAAAAATAAAAAATATTATTTTAATATTTTACAAATAAAAAACTTCTCAAACAGCATTTCTAATAATACCCCAGTAAATGAGGCCAGTTAATACCAGAAATAAACCTAAAAAATGCATGCCAAATGGGAATCTTCCTTACCATCTAAAACCAAGCCCTTTGAATTCTAACGCCCAGTTAACCACAGAATCAAGCGTCTAAAACAAGATTTGAGCGAGTGCTGTTGCTGTTGCAAGAGGTCTGAGTTGCTGCGTGGACTTTGCACGACTACTGATTGTGTGGGAATGTTCATCATGAACGGAGGAGGTGGTGCTCAGTTCCCACCACCACCTCTCCCTTTCACCCTTACACCCTCTGACGTCACTTTTTGACATAACCCTACACGCTACCTCTCTGCCATTTCTTCTTCTTCTTCTCCTCTCTTACCATGTTCATGTAAATTTCTAGTCTTCTTTTCTCCTTTACCGCATTAACTACCAACAAAAATAGGAAAAGAAACAGGCAACACTGCACCCCACAATCACAAACCTTAATTACAATATTTCCATATCATCAACACTTCTCCCCTCAAAATTCAATTTGTCAAGCCATCACTGAATGCAATTCCCTCCCCCCCTTTCCAAATACAAAAATCGATTTCTGTTCAAATTTAAATCTCATCGATACAACTCAGAAGAGAGATTAGTTTGTCAGGGAAATCTAAGGAGGGTTATTTACTCTTCAATTATACACACACACACACACACACACACACACACAACTTAAGGTGGTGGATATATTACTTCTTACAACCCTATTAACTGAAGAACTTGAGAAGAGTGTTTACCATAGCTAGTGTTTTATATATAAACGAGAATTTTAATTAGTAAAATTATTTGATGTCAAATATATCAAATAACTGGAAATTAATCAGGGAGGTGAAAGTCCTTTTCTTTTCAAAATATTTTTTTCATGGAAATACATTTAAATAATATTTTTTATTTTTAAAAATTTATTTTTAACATGAGTTTAATGATCCAAATCAGTAAAAAAATTAATTTGAACAAAAAATATTTTAATTTACACTACCAGAAAATTGATAAATACAAATGGAAATACTGGGGAATATTTTCGTTGGTAACTTGCCGATGGATTTTACCGACGAAAATATTCTCTCAGTATTTACCGAGGGAATTACAGTGGGAAAAATATAATTAAAACAAAGCAAAAAAAATGATGACGTGCCATTTTTACCGTCGGTAATTCCGTCAGAAAAATCATTGGTAAACTGTCAACACTATTCATCATGTTAATTACAAAGGGAATCACCGACGGAACATTCCGTCGGTATTTTATAGAGAGCTTTGGAATTATTCACTTCCCAATTGCACTGTTAATTAATGTTCTTTACAAACAAAATCATCGACGGATTGAAAAGTCGTCGGTGTTATTTGGCGGTTTTCTAAAAAATTAAAATTTTAAATTAAATATTACAGATAAAATTACCGACGGATTGAAAAGTCGTTGGTAATATTTGGTAGTTTCTGAAAAAATTTTATTAAATTCAAAATTTAAATTAAATATTACAGACAGAATCACCGATGAAATGATTAAAAATATTAATATTTAATTATCTGTGGTAAACGCCCCAATAAAAAGTCTGAAATCCCTAATTTCACAACAAATCCGTCTCATTTCTTCTTCTTCTTCTTCTTTCTTTTTCTACTCTTCTCTCCTCAACTCCTTCTCTTCTCCTCCATGCTTTGATATACCTTTTTTTTCTTCTCTTCTCTCCTCAACTCCTTCTCTTCTTCTTCATACTCAGGCATGTCTTCTTCTCCTTTCTTATTTTTTCTTCTCGGTTTTTTTAATTAGTATACTTTACGAATTTTTTTTTCTGTTCTTAGCTTCACTTGCAACTACATTAAGGTAAAAAAAAATTCTTCTTTTTCGTGTTTTTTTCACTATATTTGTTTTTTATTTTATTTTTAATTGTTTTTGTTCTTAATAATTGTATGAATGTTGTTGTAGGATTTTTTTTTCATATGAGATCAATTTTTAGTTGATTTATTTATAGGATTTTTAAATTTTTTTCATATGAATTTTTTTAGTTGAATTTATTTTTTCATGTTATTTATTTGTTGCAAATTTTTTTGAGTTGATTTTCTTCTTTTTTCCAAGCATTTTGAGTATTATAGAGTGTTGATTAATATTAATTTAATTATTTTATAGTTTTGTAAAATATATATTTTTTAAAATATTTTTAAATAATTACCGACGGAATTACATACGTTTGTTTCCGAGGAAATTACCAACGAATGAAATTTTTTTTTTATTCGCCTTTTCCATCAGTAAATCCATCGGTAATAATATTTTTTTATTACCAACAGACTTACCGACGGATAAAAAATTACGATGAACGATTCATCAATGGAGACTTTCCGTCGGTGATTTCATCGATAATGTTTTTTACCAACGGAATGGTAGTGCAAATACCGACGGAAAATTCCATTGGTAAATCTCAAGATTTTGGTAGTGGTAAAAAAAAAAAAACAGATTTAATTTCAATGACAAACACCTTCTTAATTAATAATAATAAAAAAAAACCCTTTAACAAACAAAGATAAAGAGGAAATATATTTAAAAAAGAATTGAGAATGGATTTATTTACTGGCAATAGCCAGTAAATTGTGGAGGGTAAAAGAAAGAGAAAATGGAAAGTAAATTAAAGGCTTTCGAGTAAGACACCTATTTTCTGCAGGCCGGTGTATTGATGGCCACACTCTCCCTTAACCTCTTATCTTCTCTTCTTATGATCTTAAAAAAGAAAAAGAAAAAACAATTCTATTATTATTATTATTTTATCATATAAATGCAAGCTTTTATCACCGTTGTATTTCACTTGGTTATTATAGTGGGTGGGGGGATCTGCTCACAAAAAAGAACCGGCCTTGCCATGTAGGTCTTCTCTATCAACAAAAAAAAAAAAAGAAAAGAAACCACCATAGGGTAGACCGAGAGAAAAAGAAGGGGAAAAAAAGCTTAGAGAGAGTGGGAAAAAAAAATGGAGTTTGATGAGCACGAAGACCAAGAAGAAGAAATGACGGGGATGGCGGTGATGCCACCGGGTTATGACTCAATTAGCAACTCAGCTACTGCTCGGTCAAAAAATGGGTCCTACAGGTGGCGGAGGAGAAGGTGCTTCAACAACAGCAGCAAACACAAACACAAG
Organism: Populus simonii; assembly: GCA_007827005.2. Lineage (NCBI taxonomy): Eukaryota > Viridiplantae > Streptophyta > Magnoliopsida > Malpighiales > Salicaceae > Populus > Populus simonii. The sequence goes on from CM017468.2 coordinate 11,061,490, forward strand.
AAAATCTTCAATCAGATACAGAGAGTGTCAAAAAAACCATGCTGTGGGAATCGGTGGACACGCACTTGATGGTTGTGGCGAATTCATGGCCGCAGGTGAAGAAGGTACTTTGGATGCACTTAAATGTGCTGCGTGTAATTGCCACCGTAATTTCCACCGCAAAGAGACTGATGGTGGAGGTGGAGGAGAAGTAATATTATACCATGGCCATCACCACCAGCAACAACCACAATTCTCTCCTTATTATCGTGCTCCACCACCGGCTGGGTACCTTCATCACTTGACACCAACTCCGCAGCCAAGGCCTTTAGCCTTGCCGGCTGCGTCTGGTGGTGGGTATAGTAGGGAAGAGGAGGATGTGTCTAATCCGAGCAGTAGCGGTGGTGGTGGAGGAGGAGGCGGTAGTAGTTCGAAGAAGAGGTTTAGGACAAAGTTTTCGCAGGAGCAGAAAGAAAAGATGTTGGCTTTCGCGGAGAGGCTTGGTTGGAGAATCCAGAAACATGATGAGGGCTGCTGTGGAGCAGTTTTGTGCGGAGAATGGTGTGAAGCGGCATGTGCTCAAGGTCTGGATGCATAATAACAAGCACACTATTGGTAAGAAACCCTAAAAATCTCTTAGGAACATAAAAGACCAACATTTGTTATCATCACCATCATCATCACCATCATCTTCTTCTTCTTCCAGAAATTGGTGACTAGCTACTTATTGGTGCCATGGCGATAGAGAGTAGACACCAGTAGTGCAATCTGGAAAGGGAATCTCGGAAAGTTGGGATGTCAATTTAACTAGGGTTCTTAGCTAGTGGCGTTTTTTTTTTCCTTTGCTTTTGTTTAGTTTCTTCTCTCTGTCACTGTAGGATGAATGTTGATCATCATCATGACTGTTATTCTGAATACGTTGTTGATGATGGGCCATTGCTCAAATCATCAGCATCTTCTAACCGTAGTTTCTTTCTTTAATTTTTAAGCTTAATTATGAGAAACCTAGCTAGTTAGTTTTTAATTTACATGGCTAGCTGTTTTTCTTGAATTTTGATTTTCTACATGTAAATTAATGTTATGGGACCTTAAAAAAGCTCTGCAAAACACCCACAATGCCTTTAGAATTCACTCAACATTTTTGATATTTCAAGTCAGTTGTCTAATTCACGAGTCACATGAGCAAAGGCAAAACTGATGGGTTAATTTGTAAGTTGGTATCATGTGACGATGATGATTTTCTAGGACCGAGAGAATTCCTAGTTGAATCAAAACGTGGTTAGCATGCAAAGCTGCAATTTTTTGTCCCTTCACAACTGTCAGCTTCTCCTTCTCTCTCTCTAGCTCACCACCGCTTAAGCTTTAATCATCCCTCCCCCTTTCTCCCTCACATTAATTTGCGTTTTCACTCTAGACACCTCGAGCTGATCATCATGAATAAAGCTCAAAACCCACCGAAAAAGGGCTGTGGACAACTGTGCTAACAAGAGAGGTGGAACCCTAACAGAGAGGGTTGTTGTGAATCGTATGTCATCGTACTTGATCTCTACTCTAATGTTGATACAAAAACTGTGTTCATTTCCCTCATGTACCTTCCTCATTCCTCGTCCTCCATTAATTGCTTTCTCGCTTTCTCTTGCCTACATTGTTTACAAACTTGTATCTATATATATATATATATATATAGTTCTTTATTTCTTTTTTTCCAAAGATATATAGGTAGAACATGAGTGAGTATTCTTGTTTAACATTTGTTCTGTGCCTTGTTTTAATTCTTTCAGGCTTCTTCTGCTTCCTCTTATCTTTTTTCCCCTCAGAAGTACTTGGTAAAAGTAAAGCAATTAAAGTTGGAAAGTGGTTGCTTATTAACATTGCATCACTGTAGCAAAGTCTTTTCCAGTTATATTTTCAGACCTTGTGGTTGCCGTTTACTCATGAACATGGAAGGAAGTCCCAGAATAACTTTTAAAAGGAGGCTTGGTTTCTTTAATTTTAATCATATATTTCACTTTAAGTATAACCTATAATCAATGTTTAGTTTCTTGAATTTGATCAATTACAGCTGACAAAATCCCAAGCTTACTTACTCATAGTTAAATATGTAGTAAAATAATTCATTCGAACTCTTTGTTTTTTGGTCTCATAATTTTGGGTTATACTGATGAAACGATCAATTAGAGACGAAAGAATTAATTTATCTTAGAGAGCAAGGAATGACACTAAATAATTGCTTTGAGAACTGAGAGGCTTGCTGACTGATTTTTTCATAAAAAAGAACTCAATGCAATGCATGAAGAAGCCTAAATAATGTATAGGGAGTGAGAAGTGGGAAATGGAAACTCGACCGGGTATGTTAGTTACTCATATAGACATGTAGATGTTGGAGAAAGGCAAGTAATGAATCGAGAGGCTACTAGGGCATTTGAAGCTGTCGGGAAAATGATCTCATGTTATGTTGCTTGCTTTTTATTCTGTTCCGTTGAGGGACATGTGGGCTCTGTCGTCCCAGAAAAGAAAAGAGAGAACGGAACAATAATAAATGGGGACTGACATTACAGCTAATATGTCTGTGTTATATTTTGGTGGTTGTCTCTAACTTCTAACCAGTGGTGAGCACCAAAGCTCTTGTCATTGGATGGCAACATCTCTGAAACTCATCTTCTGTCATCCACGTATATATATATTATACGTGCTAACAGTAAAAACTAACAACTACTCAAATGCCTTTCTTAACTAGGGTAACTATTATGTGTTAAACTCAAATGCCTGAGTGCTTTTCATGTTTCTCAGAAACAAAAACGTGAATTATTTCCCTCTACCAGCACCCAAGACTCTTAAGGATGCGATTTTACACCAGTACATTATGTATTGACAAAGCAAAATGCCAGAAACTTGTATGGATGTAGGGTATGGCTGGGGAAAAGTAAAATCCCATAGTTGCAGGTCAGGGCTATTTTGGATGCCAAGGACTAAAGATACATCGCAATCAACTCTTTCTTTATACGGGCTGACAGGTTCAGATGCCTCCTCCGTGACCACCAACATCTCTTGTTCCATGTATAAAATGATGATTTAATCTAGCTTTTCCCAGTCCCTTTACCATATAAGTGGGAAGGAAAAAGAACCGAATAATCTTTGGTAATTACTAATTACATAGTTTTCATCAAATTAAATTAATCAGCCACCAGACCTTGTAATACGTACTGGTGCTCACTCATACGTGGGATGACGTGATGAGCTTGAATACTTGACAGAAGGTGAATCTCTAAAATCAAAACAGTATCATTGAATTAGCTGTAATTATACTCGTGAAAGGGTGTTCTTCGTATTTAAATTAAATTCCTTTTTTGAGAATCCCTTCTGTTTAGGCCCTAAGTTCTCAAGAAGGAAAATACCAGCAATAAATCGAAGTCGGCAAAGCAACAAATGCAGAAATGATGTTCAGTTAGGTTCAAACAATGGGCCATGCTATTGATGAATTTTAAGTCTTATCTGCCATTAATCGTGTTATGTTTCCCTCTTTTCAGCTTGCCAGTGGGACTCAGACAGGAAGCTGTCTGTCCTGACCGCTGCTCAAATTTCAGGATGGGTTGTCTATCCAGGACCCTACATGGGATTCCGACACGTATTTGGGCCTTGCCGAATCTTGAACTTATCAGGTTATCGCATTGCCATTTATCTACCCGGTAGGATTGGGCCTGACTATCCTCTATATTAGCACGCCTTGGCCAGGCTTGGCTACGGAACTTTAGAGAAACCTATCTCATTTTTATTTTTTTTTAAACAATATTCTTACCATTTTATAGTTTGGTTTTTCTTAACTTTGCAAATAAGTTTTCCAAAATTACAATTAGTAGCCCGGATGAAAGCAGATTTTAAAAATAATAATGCCCTTATATGTATTTTAAAATATACAAGGTAATTGCGACGGTACAACTCATTCTTTATCTTCTTTGTACTAACCTTCTCTTCTTTTTTATGCTTTTTTTGTCAAACACAAATCGAGAAGAAAAACCCGAACACAAATTTGCCTTCTCTGTTACCTTCTATTTTCATGTTTAATTGTTGCCATCGATTTCTTGTTTGTAACTCAAACAAAAAAGACATGTTCCAATTTTTTTCTTAAATCAAGATTTTAAAATTTGTTAGTGCATTTTATTCTTGTTAAATTATTAAAATATAGGTTTTGTTTCCTCGATTTAATAAAAAAATCAATAGTTTAAAATTAAAAATGGAAGTCTTAAAGGTACAATAGTCTTAAGCAATTAGATTTTAGTAAATATTTTATGTTTAATGGATAAATTTCATACTCCTAAACACATTTTGAATACTGGGAAAGTTATATGAATTTTTATGAAAAACTCCTAAATCTAAAATCTAAGGTTACTATTCACAGAATCCTAATTTTGTAATCACTGTTAAATTAAGATATATATACACACACACACATATTTTGTGATAATTGTTCAATTAGTGTGTAACCTTTTTGTAACTTCTATCAACCATGTAAGAAAAAATGCCAGATAGGAGTTCATCATACATTGAAAAAAATCATGGCTTTGAATATATGTTTTATATCCACGTTGTTCATATGCAAGCAAGTTTTTGATATAGACTTGCATGACTTTCACATAAGGGATGGCAAAGGCAATAAAATATTTGACGATGCCTCAACCTTATAGGTTTTTTGTATGCATGAAGGTGAAGAAGAGGTGCATCTATATGTTGATATTGATCTAGTTGTTGATCCTTTAACGATAAAAGTGTTAAGGCGTTGTTAGGTAATCCTGAAAATGTCAGGCCATATGAAACGAGATATTGTACTACATACAATGATGAAGTTAAAAACATGCTACTATTGTTTTATGATTTCAGTCCTGATAAGGATGAAATGGGTATTGAAATAGATGATGATATTGGTTTTGGTGGTGATACTAGTATAATATGGATGTTGAAAAGGGTGTTGATGTTGTATGTCCTGGTATTGGTCCTAATATGAGTGCTAAAATGGGTTCTAAAATGGGTGTTGATAATGATGTTAGCGTTGATGCAAGGTTGAAATGGATTCTAATAATAGCGGTGATGATGATGATGAAAATAAAGTAGACGATGATTATATCCATTTCGTTAAGGAATGATTTGAATTTTATGATGTAGCTGAAGATGAGTGGATTGATAATTTACAAGCTGATTTTTCTACTGGTCAACATTGAATTATGCCTCCGATTCTAATAATGAATGGAAGATTAGTAGTGACAAAGATGATGTTGATGTAGAAGTCAGTGAACAATTTGATAGCAGTGGTGAGAAGTATTAGGAGGAAAATGGTAAGGGGAGTAAAAAAAAGAAAAAGAATATGGATCCAACTATTAGTTTTAAATATAAAAGATTTTAAAGTTATAGATGATGGATCAATAAAGTTTGAAGAATGTTAAATTTTTAGTAATTTAACGCACTTCAGAAATGTTTTGCATGAGTATGAGGTTAAGCATGAATATCATTACACACACACACACACGAAATGTAAGGTTGTTGCTATATGTACGGGTGATGATTGTGATTGATGGATTTATGGTTTCTCTGTTCTTGATAGTTAGACATTCATAATTAAGTCTTTGAAAGACAAGCACACTTGCATTTGGCCTATAAGTATAAAAGTTGCAAATTCAATATGGATAGAAAAACAAATTGCTACCAATATTTAATGTTGACCCAAATATCTCTACTAAAGCAAATTAGATGATTTTGGATGATAAATTTGGTATTAAGCCATACCAAATACAATTATAGAGAGCCAAGATAAAGGTTAAAGAGTTTATGGAATAGAGTCACAGTGAGTCTTATAAAAGTATCCTTATATGTATTCAGTTATTGAATCAATATAATAGGGTTCTGATGTATATTTATGGTTTGACCCTCATTATAATAGAGGTGTGCATTTACCATGAAAGCTTCAACACGTGTATGTTTGTTTGAAAACGATGAAGAAGACTTTGTTTCTAAAGTAAGCCTTTCATTGGAATTGATGGATTCCATCTCAAGGGTTCATATAAAGGTTTATTATTATCAACAATGGGTTTGAATGGAAATAATGGATTGTTTCTTGTTGCTTATGTTGTTATTGAGTGTAAAAATAATGAAATATGGTGTTGTTCCTTATATGTTTTATATGGATCTATAAAGGATGGAATACATTAGAGGCGATTTTGCATAATGTCTAACAGGTAAAATATAAATTTAAATTAAAAGTTATAATTTTTCTTTCTTTTTTAAACTAGCATTTATTTCGGAAGTGTATTTTCTCTAACCATTATTAATTTACTTCTTAGAGTCTACTTGAAGTTGTTGTTGAGGTATTCCCAGAGGCAACATATAGGCATTGTTCAAGACATATTTATGCTAATTTGAATAAGAAAGGCTTTTGTAGTTTAGAATTAAAAATGAAATCTTATGGTGCATCAAAAGCTTATATGAATATCAATTACAATAGTTATATGAGAGACATTGGGTATGCGGACACTAAAGTTGTTAATTGGTTGAAGAACATCCCTATTAAGACTTAGACAAGGCACATATTTGATCCTGAAGTTAAAGTTGATAATGTGATTGATAACTTGGCCAAATTATTCAATAATCGGGTTGGAGAATTCAAGAGCATGTCAATTATATTACTAAAGAAGACTAGATTGAAATTTATGGCTAGGTTTCATGACAGATTTTCTTAGTCTTAAAATTAGATAATAAAGACCAAACCTCATATCAAGAGAACATTATATATGTGTGTGCACGCACGAACGCGTATATATGTTGAAAAGGGAAGGAACATGAGAATGATTATAGCTAGTTCTAAATAATTAAAGGCCATACTAGGCTTTGTGTTGATTTGGTAAAAGAAAAGTATTCTTGTAAAGAATGGGTAATTACTAGGGGTGATCATTTTCGGTTCGGTTTTTATAAAACAAAAAAGTAACCAAACCAAAATTTTTATTTATTTAAAAAAATCCAAAACAGATTCAAACCGACCTGTTTTGGTTCGGTTCATTTTTTTGGACAAAAACCGGTTCAAACCGGTTTGGCTCGATTTTTTCGGTTTGGCTCGGTTTTTTTCCAGTTTTTTTTTGTTTGGGTTTGGTTCGATTCGGTTCAGTTTTTCGGTTTCAGGCTTATAAAACCAAACCGAACCGGTCGATTTTTTTAAAATTTTAATCGGTTTGTTTTCACAGTTCGGTTTCTTCGTTTATTTTTTTCTGGTTTTCTCGGTTTAATCGATTTTTTAATTTTTTTTTATCACCCCTAGTAATTACTAGAATTTCATGCTTGCATGTGGTCCCTTGTGTTAATCATAAAATAATTAAGTTAAAAGATCTATATAATGATTATTATAGTGTGAATACATTTAGAAATGTATTTTTAAGGTGGTACATCTATTATCAAAAGTTGATTTTGATCTTAAAAAAGATGTAGTTATTCTACCTTTAGAACTCAAAAGTAGTGTAGGTATACCAAGAAAGAATATATGAAGGGAAGAAGGAGAAGATTAACCTAACATTTGCAAGAAAATGGATATAATTCCAAGACATGCCAACAAGATAATGCTGAGCAAATTGCTAGTGGTAGTGTTAGTATAGTATCCACAACTGTAAAAGGATACAATAGTGTTGGGTCGGGTCTTGTAGTTTTGGCAGGGGCTTTAAAGGATCAGGCACTATTAGAAGAAGGTTTAGTGTTGTTGACAGAGGCTCAAAAAAGACTCAATAGTTTTCAGATGTGGCAAAGGTGATATTGGTACATTCTTCTCTCAACACCCAACCTAAACACAAGTGATTCTTATAAACATGCTAACTAGTTTTATAGATTTAATGAAACAATTTATATTTAATAATCAATATTATTTCAAATATGCATGTTTATGCTACTAGAGCTAGTTCTCAATGATTTACACAAACAAGCTATCATGGTTGAAGACGTATTAAAGACCAGTGAGTATTGAATGTTAAATTTATGTTATTGATATTAATGAATGTCATATTTTGGTTATTGTTTTTTTATGTTAGGTACCATGACATGTTGAAATATTTATGGATGTTTGTGTGTGAATTTTTGTTGTTTGCAGACTAATTGTTGTATGCATGCTTGCTACTAGTATGCTTTTGATACAATTGATATTAATTTGAATGTATTTTGAATATGTTAGGGAATAATTGACTCTATTTCATTTCTTTAATTCAAATAATATAGTTGATATAAACAATAACATTGCACATGCTAAATTAGCAACTACCAATAACTTTACACATTTTCTAAACAAGCTTCCATATTGTGAATTTTTTTTTTATCCAAAT